>BTPG01000008.1:61568941-61712352 GCA_036245525.1 Semisulcospira habei | reverse complement strand
AAGTCTGATGTGAAAGCTCTCCGTCCACCATCAACACAACACTCAGTCCTCGCGCATCCCCTCCTCTCCCTCCCCTTAGCTCATTCCCCCCTCACCCCCCCCCCCCCACACACACACTACCCCCCTACCCCCCCCCCCCCACACACACACACGCACATCACCACCACCACGCCCTGAAAAGACGTTATAAAAGCGGGCCTTCCCTCTCCATCGTCTCTTTCAATCGTGAAACGTGAATGCTATTTTTTATTTTTCGTGATTCGTGAATCGCAAAATAAATCGTCCCCCTCTTTATATCCCCCTCTCCCTTCTCAACCCCCCCTCCCCCCTCCCCACACACACACTGCCCCCTCCCCCCCCCCAGACCCCATCCTGTGCCGGTGACAAAAAGCAACACAAACTTTACCCCTTTGACTGCCGTGAAAAACCGAACGCGACCCATTGTGTGTTATGTCACAGGCACGGGATGACCGAATGTGCTATTTCCTACCACCCGAGTTACAGAGTTGATCGATTACGCAACGATCATCCCACGCCTGCGTCAGTAGGCCATTATTGAGGGAGACGCTCATTTGGACCACCACCAGTGTCAAAGGACCACCGTGCACATGCACAACACACACGACACAATATATTCTCTTATGCACACCATTCCGAACAACGACATCGACCAGCACTTGTATCTGGTGGATTAGTTCGGTGATTACCCGTTCCTGCCACTGTACGTACACTGTGCGTGCATTTATGTCTGTGCAAACTCATTTCATTCAACGTCAAAAGCCAACACCGTCCAAGAATTTTGGATGCAAATTGGTCTCAGCAAGAGACATAGATCCTCATAAGCCCCCGCTGTCGCGGGGGCTTATGAGGATCTATGTCTCTTGCAGTTGGATCGTTTTCACCTTTTTCTCGCCAGTCAAGGGTTTGATCCGTTCAGTCCCAGCTGACGCAGACTGTTATACAGAAGGGAAAACCCCTAGATGTCCCAGGAACATGCATTCAAAGTGGTGTCAGCAAGAGGCATAGATCCTCGTGAGCCTCCGCAACTGCGTGGGCTCATGAGGATCTATGCCTCTTGTAGCTGAATTGTGAAGTTCAAATTTACTCGGCACTGAACGGGTTAAAGTCAACGGCACACGGACCTATACTAGTTTAGGGACGATTTTATTGTTTACTGTGGGGTCACTGCACTGGAGGCGCAATAAAATGGCACACGACTGCAGTTTTACTAAATCGCAGTTTACTATAATGTATATAATTATTCTCCTGGATCATTACGGTGCTACCCTGGTGTTGCGTCAAAATGAAAACTGATAATATATTAACCGCTTGGCTGTCAGTAGCGCGTTTTTGTAGGAATCACCTCCACCAAAAGCGTTACCGACAGCCAAACGGTTAATTAATTTTATGTTGATTATTTGCGAACCAGAACAGTTTAACCCCGGCAGGACACACACATATATATATAATATGTACGTATGTAATTATACTGACGAGCAAAAGAAATGCGACATTTTTGGACTGAATCATCGTAAACACTAAAGTGCTGACGAGCAAACGAAATGTGACATTTTTGAAATCATCGGAAACACTTTAGTGTTTCCGATGATTCTAAAAATGTCGCATTTCTTTTGCTCGTCGATATATGTACAATGGCAGACTATGCTTTTACCTAGTCACCTTAGCTTTAGTGTGAATTGTTTCAACCAATGGCACTCACACTCACTGCCGGAACCGAGATGCTGGCATCGAGACCGTAGGTCCAAGACTTGTACAAGCCGATGAAGTCGGATCATGCGTCAGAGTTTGTATCATCGTTACTGGAGGACATCTGCAGTATGATTATGCGTCTGGGATTTTGTATTGCGTCATTATTAGTCGTATTTTCCTAAGTGTATCGGTTCAGTTGTTTTCCGCTTCGTGGCTTGCTTAAAATTACCGAAGAAGCAGACATAGGCCTAGTCCCTGTAATCACAAATATAGTTATTTTTGGACATTCCAGTACGAAAGCCCTGGAAGTGTGCGACCAATGCAAGGTGTACGATGTTTAGTCTTAACCCTTATCCATTCGGAATACACCAGTGTATGAAATAAGTTTGACTAAAATAGTTCAAGGGTAGTGTCAGAATAACTTGGCGCCTCAGCCTCGTCTAGGTGCAAAGCTATTCTGGCACCACCCTTGAACGAAGGCCATTGGTCTTTATCTGTAGGTACTATAATGTAGCTTGCATATGGCAGTGAACAAATTTGAAGCTTTTAGCATCAGTATCAGTGATATGGGTTAAGCATGCTGCATCAAGTGTCAAAAGTTGAGCAGTACAATGCTTTTGTCTTATATGTTCTGTCAATGCAGATCAACGCACACACGGTATTGCTCGGCTGTCTATTGTGTCACAGAGGGTGCTGCACAGTTACATTCGTCGCCGCTCTTTTCACACTCATTCAGAGAGAGAAAGAGAGAGAGAACATCGGGCCGATGTAGGCTGCAGTTGTCCTGCGGCACGACTGTGCGCAGGCCAGCTGCAGCCGACATCGGCTCGATTACCTTTTGCGTGCTCTGAGAGAGAGAGAGAGAGAGAGAGAGAGAGAGAGAGAGAGAGAGAGAGAGAGAGAGAGAGAGAGAGAGAGAGGGGGGGGGGCAGGCATAAGCGTGTATCTAGGTTACTAAGATAACATGAAAGAGACCCAGTGATAAAACAATTATCATATGTAAACAGTTTAGGTCACAATGTTTCTGGTAGTGTAGATGTAGAGGTACAGGAGATGGAACATGTTTCTATGCCTGTAGATTACATGCTACAAGTACCCAGTGCAGATAAAATGTGAATTAAAGCAATCTGATACATTGCGAAGTAAGACTTTTCTATGCTGCATTTCACAAGCCACATGAGCAGACACACTTAACAGAGACCTTTGATCGTTGTGTATTATATTTAAAGTAATATATGTATTACTTGAAGCATATGTATTATTTAAATTACGATATCAGCAAGATTGTAGTGAACATGTCAATTCTGTCCATGGCTTCGTTTGACCTGTTTTGTCACACTTTCGTGCCTTGTGTTATAGCACTGAGTATGAGCACTGTGCGCGCACGAGGGGGCTGACTCGCATTTTCGTATATCAACACGCAATCGTCAGGCGCCTAAGACGCCACGCCAATGCCTTAACTCATTCAGCCCGACGCACGTATTTCCCAAATTTTGCAGGCGTCATCTAACGACTACGATCATGTTGCAGGAGTTGGATCGACCATGATGATTCAAGGATAGTGCCATATTAGCTTGGCGCTGACAGGCGCCAAGCTAATCTGGCACTACCCTTGAATTATCATGGTCGACCATCTCCTGCTGTAGTGCGTCAGGGCTGAATGGGTTAACCGCACTAAAAGCTGAAGTGGCACTCGTTTGGTGTCACAATACGCACACTTGCGTTTGTGAACTGAACAAATGCTTTTGATCATGCCTGATAGCATACATGGTATTTGTACTGGTCTATCATGATGATTTTGGACCCGACTGCTCTGGACCGTCAGGTCTAAAATTAGTGCGGTAAGGTCGGTAGTCACGGAACAAACACACTTACACGTAATTCCAATGACAACCCCTTCATTGCCATTGGACGCAGATTGTATTTGGAAATCATTGTAAATTCAACGTCAAAGGAACATGGATACAAAGTGGTTTCGGCAAGAGGCATAGATCCTCATGAGCCCGCGCAACTGCGGGGGCTCATGAGGACCTATGCCTCTTACTGCTGGGTGGTGTTCAATTCTTCTCGGCAGTGAACGGGTTAAAATGTACATATGTTGTAACTCTGTCACGCCGTATCTTGGATTATAGAGCGTCCAGCTCACTACGGATTTTACCTGAGAGAACTAAACTTTCAACGGGTGCAGGACTAAGCTCGCTCATGCAACTGACCCCCCAATCCTCCTTTTCCCGCCGCATATACGCAGGCCACAGCGGCGGCTAAATAAGTTAGGATCAGTTTACCCAGGTAAAATTGAGAGTATGTTCGGGCCGCTTTAATACTGGCGCCACACGAGCCCCTCCTAATTTTAACGCATTCGAGACGTGCCGTCTCCAGATACGCGTCATAAGCCGCATATCCGGAGGCTGCACGTCGCGAATGAGTTAATACACGATCTATCCCCACACTAACAACATTAATCTTTTTTTTTTTCGTTTTTTTATGAATCTAGGAGCAATTTTTTTATTTTTTTAATTTTTTTTTTTTAGAGACACAGTGGCAGAAATTGATAAGGGCTGAATAGTGCATTAACTTTGGCAGAGGGCTGTGTGGCGCAATGTTGGACTTGTCTCTCGAGGTAGAAGGGTGAAACGGCTGGAGAGGAAGGAGAGAGGGGAGGGGGAGGAGGGAACGGTCATGCACTTTGAAACCAATCCAGTCATTCCCCAAAAGTAAACTTGTACACGTATATAAAGGCCAGTGCTGCATTTAGAAATCCGTCATTTAGAGGATTAAAATTAGTCCGCCAAGTGCACACCAACTAGCTCAAATTACACTCAGGCTGGACGGAAACGTTGACATAGGCGCGTCGAGAAAAATGGTCACTCTTTTCTTATGGCAAAACTATGCTTTGTGCCCTCTAAAGGCTATCATTTATAAATATGGAAATGCTTCTTGAACACATTTGTAACTATTTTATGTGGCCCTGTGCCGTCTATCATAGTTTAAGAGACCAAAAATAACGTAAGGACTGACCCCCAAATAGTTTCTAAGACAGTGTAGGGGGGTTTCAGTCAATACCTTCTTATGGCTAAACTATGCGTTGTGCCCTCTAATGTCTATCATTTATGAATATGAAAATGCTTTCTAAACACACTGGTAACTTTTTTATGTGGCCCTATGCTGTCCAACATAGATGAACTCATTCTACCCCAGACAAACTACAGCAAGATAAGGATCGACCATGATAGTTTAAGGGTGATGCCAGAATAGCTTGACGCCAATAAGATAAGAAAACCATTGTCAACATAAATATTTATCACAAGAGTGTTACTATGGGGTTGGTCCGCCTGGATCATTTTGTATACTGTATAACATTTAAAACATTGCAAACAGAACAGCGGTTGGGGACGAAAGACAATAATAAGATAAGAAAACCATTGTCAACATAAGGATTCATTACAAGAGTGTTATTATTCGGTTGTTTTCAGCGTGTATAGCTCTGTTTTTATCTGATGTACACCTGGATCATTTTGTATACTGTGTAACATTAACCTTACTTTGCAAATAAACAGTGGCCCCCACCTGGGTCTGCCCTGGGGGACTTGGGTGGGGTTAACTAATTTTTATTTCTTAGGGTCACCCTGGTCAGTCCCACAGGGTGGGTTTTCCTCTCAATTCTGGGGCACGTGTGTCTACCCTTGGTCCATTAACTTGTATTTTTCTTTTTTTAAGCTCTCCCTACTGTCTGTGCTGCCTGTATCTCTTGAAAAGAAGTACCCAACGGAGAAAGAAACACGCGTAGAAAAGACGGTTACAACACAATTTATTAATATTTCAGGTAAATCCACTTTGTCAAAACAGAAAAACAAACAGAGAGATCAGCCGCTACTTATTTTCATTTGCAGAAGGAATGTGGCACATTCCTTCTGCGAATGAAGATAAATAGCGACTGATCTCTCTGTTTGTCTCTTTTGACAAAGTGGATTTACCTGAAATATTAATAAATTGTGTTGTAACCATCTTTTCTACGTGTGTTTCTTTCTCCGTTGGGTACTTCTTTACATTTTACATGCTTGGCAGTCACCTTCTTGGTCTGAATAAAAAATTTATTTGGGGGGGGGGGGAGGGCGGGGGGTATCTCTCTTGATTTTGGATGTGTGTTGCTAAATGGTCTTAGGTTTATTTAGCGTATTAGACCAGCTGGCGACATACATTCAATATTCTGTTCATTTTTGTTTTCACAAGCAGTGCTGGCACATCCTGAAAAAGTCTTCTTGCTGTCGGGACGTTTAGCAATGTACAACCAATCGGGACGAAAGACAATAATAAGATAAGAAAACCATTGTCAACATAAAGATTTATTACAAGAGTGTTATTATTTCAGTGTGTACAGCTTGTTTTTATCTGATGTACGCCTGGATCATTTTGGAAATGTCTGCAACTTTTTTGTTACTATAAAGTACACTTTGTATACTGTACATTGTTTCAAAAGTCACAGGAAGCATAAACCTTAACTGATTTGGTATACCTTGCCCTCTACCTAGGTTAAAAGCACCAGTGGCGCCATTGTTGCTATTTTCGCACCAGACCTGTCACTCAGACTGGCAATGTGTGCACCAGAACTGCGCACGCAGGATGGCTTCTGCACTTGTAGTGTGGTCTCGTACGTTCACGCGGAAGATTGTGATCGCAGTCGGAAAAAAAGGTTCGTTTGCGGTTTTAACTTTTAGCCACGCCTTTTACCTCCCCTAACACGCCAGTTTTGTGTTGAGATGGCGGAGGCTTGTGTCATGCCCCACGCCACTGAATCAAGTCCATTGTACATATAGTGCGCTCATTTCTCGAACTTCAATTGTGACGGTGCTTTCTGCCACAAACGACGCAGATGTCCCAAAATCACCTCCATTAAGGATTAAGAAAAGCTATTTTTCAAATCTGCCAAATCGAGTAATGTTTCGTGGTGCTAGCATAAGGATGGATGCATTATCGCCGGATTGCATATGGGAAAGGGTTTATTCTTTATTCATGTTATTTTGCAGCAATCAAACGATGGTCACGTGATTTTTTCTCCGAGGTTGCCAAATGAATATTCAAGAAAGCAGGCTAAGTGGTCACCTGTATTAAAATTATAATTAGTATTAAAATGAACTTGATGACACTCGACCCACGCTGGTTTGTTTTGTGGTGCCACACAGGCTGTGGTAAAACTGAATTTGTTCTTGATCTCTTACAAACAAGATATATATACTATTTCGAAAACATTGTGATATTCTGTCCTAAGATCAAACACAACAAAGCTTATCACAACAGTTTATTCATTTGGACTGACAACAACATTTATTAAGTCGACCCTGAGAAAAAATTGAATGACTACCTGCAGTATTTTTACAAGCAATTTGAAGGACAGCCAACTTTGTTTATTGTTGATGACTGCTCAGCAGAAAAAAACATTGTCAAGAAGAGAAACACACTAGCAGAACTTGCCTTCAGTGGCAGACACGCAAATGTCAGTGTATGGATTCTCACTCAAAAATATAATGCTGTATGTACTAAAAGATTTTTGAGAGCAACTAAAGTTTATCTGTTTGTTTTACTGTAAGGATCATGACAGATTTGAAGACTGTCTCAGAGAGAACGATGTGATACCCAGCAAGCATGAATGAGACAACGTGAAAATCTAAAGCTTATCTTAAAGACAGATCAGCCTACAGGGTATGGATTAGTAAATTAATTTATACTTTTGTTTTGGCCAATAAAAATGACAGAAAAACAAGTAGATGTTACAGACTACTTTAGATATATTCAGCACTTCGAAGAGATAAGAACACATTACAAACAACCACTTGCGCTTGCTATTACGTCAATAACATTACCAGCGGTGATATATGTGGCATATAATGTGACTTTGGAATATATTGATGAAAACCATTTGTAGAGTACATTGCTGGGGATTTTAAGACAAATACCTGTAAAGTTGATGACCACCAGGGCTGCCAGGGCTGGTTTGAAACAGTGTGTGAACAGATGCACCAACAACTAAAAAAACTAACTGTTTATTTT
Organism: Semisulcospira habei; assembly: GCA_036245525.1. Lineage (NCBI taxonomy): Eukaryota > Metazoa > Mollusca > Gastropoda > Semisulcospiridae > Semisulcospira > Semisulcospira habei. The sequence continues at coordinate 61,704,597 of BTPG01000008.1, read as the reverse complement.
GTAGGGGTTACAGTCAATAAAGTGGTATTACACAAAGTGTGCCAGCGTTAATATTTTTCTATTTATTATTTTGTCAGACAAATAAAAATGACGGACAATGTACAAAGACCTCCAAGCCCTTCAAGCTTAAGAAACGTGTTTCACACAACAGACTTGCCTATATTAAACACTTCCAATGTTTATGAATCGATAGAAAATGTTTTTTCTGTCATACAAAATAATCTTCTTTCAGTTAGTGTAAAGGTTCAGGTTGTTGCTAAAATAGAATTTAACAGGGTAGATGGTGAAGTGATTGTATCGTATATCTCTACAAGACAACACACAGTTAATGCAAGAAGAGAACTAGAGAACATGTTTAGAGACAGACTGTTGCCGGACTTCCTCGAAGCAATCGACAGTGCAAGAATGAAAGGGTCTGGTTGGCATGAAGGGTATGTACATGAACTACAACTGAGGCAGTCAAGATATCATCCTATTTTAGGCAAACCATGGTTGCCACTGCCAACTGAGGTTTCAAACAAAAGGGCTGTTGTCAATATTCAGAACAAAGATAATTTCTGTTTATGTGCTAAACTACACTTTTAAAAACAAAACCTGATCGCGTATGTAACTACACCAAATTTGTAAACAAACTCAACTTCAGTGGTATAGGTTTTCCTGTAAAGGTAGAGGACATAGACTTGTTTGAAGAACTAAATCCTGGCATATCTGTGAATGTGTATGTATGGGATAATGGGTCTCTTAACAAGTTACAGCCAATTAGAATATCACCACTTGCTCCATCCTACGGACAGCCAGAAGATAAGCATGTTGACCTGTTATTAATAAGTGATGAAAATGGTAATGATAACTTTCATTACACAATTATCAGGAGTATGTCATGACTAATTCATGGGCATACAACAAAACACAATGGTAAACAGGAATTTTGTAAGAGATGTTTACAAAGGGGTTCTTCTATTGAAGTAGCACACAAACATGTTAAACATTGTAGTTCAGCTGATTAAATTAAAAAAATACTTAAGTACCCAGATCCTGGTAGTCAGGTGTATTTTAAAAACTATGGGAATCAGCAAAAGCTGCCGTTTATAGTGTATGCTGATTTTGAATCACTGGTTGTACCATATGAAGGTCCTGTTCCAGAATCATTACCAAAGACTGTAAAGTTGAGTCAAGTGGTGTGTTTTTCTGGATACATTCTTTTTAGGTCAGACGGTCAGCATACAGAACCTGTTATCTACAGGGGTGAGAATGCAGCAGCTGAGTTTTTAACAGAAATGAGACAAATGTACAGTAACGTAGTACAGTATCTGGAAAACTGTCAGATGCCTTTGATAATGGCAGAAGAAGACAAACTAAATTTTGATACGGCGGTGATGTTTTGGATTTGTGAACAAGCCCTTGATGGTGATAAAGTTTGCGACTATGACCACATAACTGGACGTTACAGAGATGCTGCACATGGTGCATGCAACTTGAAATTAAAAATAGATCCTAAGACATGTAAACTGCCTATTTTTTTCAACAATCTCAAAGGATATGATTCACACATTATCATGCGTGCTGTAGATGAGTCATAAAAAAAAATTAGCTGTATTGCTCAGACAACTGAGAAGTACTTGACTTTTAGGCTGGACAACAAATTAGTGTTTTATGATGCAATGCAGCATTTGTCTTTAGGGCTTGCTAGTCTGGCAGAAGGATTGATATTGTTTCCAATAACAAGTAAATATTTTGAGCCAGAGTTAATCAAAAAAGGTGTCTACCCTTATGAGTACATTGATCACTGGGTTGTATTTGAGGAAAGGAGTCTGCCTCCAAAAGAGGCATTTTATTCTACCTTAGATGGTAACGGAATTTCCGACTCTGAATACCAGCGCGGTCTCGAAGCATGGGATAAACTAGGGTGGGAAACGATTCGTGACTACCATGACCAGTACTTGAAAGCTGACGTTTGTTTGCTAGCAGACGTATTTTAAAGTTATCCTGAAAAGGGTCTATTGCACTACGGTCTTGACCCAGCTTGCTACATAACTAGTCGTGGCATGACATGGGATGCATTTTTGAAATCCAGTAATATATATATATATATATATATATATATATATATATATATATATATATATATATATATATATATATATATATATATATATATATATTATATATATATATATATTACTGGATTACTGAATATATATATGTTGTATGATCGCATGATGGGTGAAATGGTGGAACGTGGATTGAGGGGAGGCATAATTATAGCCGCAAACAAGTATGCCAAAGTCAACAACAAATATCTTGATGACCTTGACTTTGACCCCTCAAGGTCAAGGTCATTCATTACGTACATGGACGCTAATAATTTGTATGGCTTTGCGATGTGTGAGTTATTGCCCTTGAAAAACTTTTGTCAGCATGATTTGTCACAGTATGACATAACAGAGTTACCAAATCGTATTATGACTCATGACTGAAAAGATGCAAAGGGTTGGATCTTTGAAGTCGACCTAGAGTACCCGCACCTTCTACATGATTACCACAATGATTATCCATTGGCAGTTTAGAGAATAAGTTTGATAGGAAAAAAAAGAAGACACTAAACTTGTGCCAAATCTTAATGATAAATTCAATTACCTTTGTCGCTATTGCTTACTGCAGTTTTACATCAGACATGGGTTAGTACTAAAGAAAGTACACAGAGGCATTGCATTTGATCAGAGTGCTTTCATGAAAGATTACATAATGAAGAACACAACCCTTCGTGTAAGGTACGGTAACACTGCATTTGACAAAGACTTCTTTAAGCTTATGAACAATGCCTGTTTTGGGAAAATCCTCATCACCGCAAAGATGTGAGACTGGTCACAACTGAATCAGGCGCTATTAAGCTTACAGGCAAGCCACAGTACACAGGGTATAAAGAGTTTCATTCATCATTGTATGCAGTGACACACAAAAAAAAAGATTGTTAAACTGGACAAGCCAGTATTCATTGGTATGGCAATACTTGATCTATCAAAATTATTAATGCTTGAATTTTACTATGATTACTTTAAACTGAAGTACCCTGACTGTAAACTGTTATACACTGACACTGACTCTATGATCATAGATGTGCCTACTGAAGACTTTTATGAAGACATGAAAACAGAGTTACATATGTATGACACATCTGACTAACCTAAAGATCACCAGCTGTACAGCACACAAAACAAGAAAGTGCCTGGGAAGTTTAAAGACGAACTAAATGGAGTGTCTATAGTCGAGTACGTTGGACTGAGATAAAAAATGTATTCCATACTGCACCAGAAAGGTAGTCAGTCTAAAGCCAAAGGTATCAACAAAAACAGCGATAACAAATAAAGACATGCATCATGAGCACTACAAGCAAGTATTAGATGGAGAACTAATGCTTGATTATCCAAACAAGTCACTGAGATCAAACAAACACAATCTAGAAGTGATCCAAACACATAAGAAATCACTTGCAGTAGGGGACACAAAACGTGTATTTCACACCAAGGAAAAGGCTTATGCACTGGTCATTACAGGTTTAAGTTATCTGAAGAAATAGCTGATGAATTAGTTGATGAACTAATTGATGAATTAGTTAGTGAAATGATTAAAAATGTGTAACAGTGTCTGGGGGAATAATCTGTAATTCTTCTCTAACAAATGCCCTCTGTGGGGCAGGCTCATATAGATAATAAATCAATGGATTGCCGTGGACTATTTTTTTATATATTGTGAACAGATGTAAACCATATTGGATCAGTTGCCCTGCATTCGACGTCATTCTCGGCCTCACTGGGTTGATATAAATATCTTACCTGTTTTTCAAACAAGCTTGTGTCAGGTGGTGTTGTTTTTAGCCCCAACCCTGATGCCGGCGGTATTGTTTTTAATTTAATAGCATCAGCAGACTTAGGCTGGCCCCTTGTTATTCATTGCTTTTATCACAGATGGTAATCTCTTAACCCACACAGTGTTACGCGTGTCATGCATGAGTTCCTTAGAATACTGGTAACTGAAAATTCTCTCCGATAATTGTTTGTTAAAGTTCTCAACAATTGCCTGTGACCTGTGCATGCCCGGTATGCCTTGCTGCACTAGCATGCCATGCTTTGCAAATAACTGATTAACGGCACCTTTAAATTCAGATCCGTCATCGACATGAACAAGCCTGGGAAATTTTAAAGAGCTTCTTTTATAGATAATTGATAACGCTGTCGCTACAGTGGTGGCGTTATTTTCAGTGATGGTTTTGGCGTCCTTGTATCTTGAAGTATTGTCAACAACAGTTAATGCATATCTGTATCGTTTCTTTCTTATTGTACCGTGCGGTAAGAACAGAAGGTCCATTTGATGGGTGTCATTGGGCGTAGTGTTTACAAAATGTGGTCTTGATATTTTTCGGGGAGCAGGAAGATATATTTGCCAAATTGCCTGTTTTTGTAGCCATTGTTTTATTTGTTCGAGTGTGACATCGCCGCCCACAGCTGCATGTAATTTCTCTATCACAGTCTTTCCTTTCCAGTAGCCAACAGGAGAGTAATATATTTTTGTTAGCTTAGCCTCGGCTCTCATTTTTTTCTAGCAATAAAAACTCCTGTGAAATAAACAAATGTCATGCCTATTAGAACAAAGATTATTTCGCCGTTTCTTTGTTTTGGGCTTGGCTGGTAGTAATCGCTAAGTTTTGGCTGTGGGGTAGTCATGTCTTTGTCAGTAACAAGAAAATATTCTCTGATTGTGTCATCACATTTGAAAATGTATGCTGTGCGTGACCTTCTAGCCTGAGTTTTTCATTGATGAAATCAAGTTTCTATATTCTTTGCTTCTCATATGCCTGCTCTGCCTGCGCTAATTTTTCAGATGCCACATTGTGACATCTCATTTCTTTTGCAAATTTTTCTCTACTCACCTTTGAAGAGATATAATTTGACCCGCTAAATGCCAGGGCGTTGCAATGGCCCCTCCCATGATAACAACTAAAGTTGCCAAATTTTTATTTACATAGATACATTTTCTGGAATAATTCCTTGCTTGACGAGAAAGTCTTTTGTGGCAATTGACACTGTTACAACTGCTACTAGCTTAGCCGTATCTTTGAAGTCTAATCTACTCAAGTCTGCTGATCTCATTTTGAGGAGACATTTTCCCAGCATAGAATAAGCAACGGCTAGTACACTTATTAAGGCAGAGTGATAGACAAGGTTCATTATGTTTTTTGTGTCGCTCATTTCCTAATGCAATAAAAAATATTATTTTTATTCACTGCATGAAAAATGGATCGAAGGGTTTTGACGTTGTTGGTAATGTGGAAACTTCTGGTTTTAATTTTGGAGTGTCTAATTTTCTGGACACTGTTTGAGTGTGGGGTTTGTATTTTTTCCATAGCCTGTACCCTACGTAACCAACTCCTACAACAAATCCGTCAACTATATACACATATACATTGACCAACTGAAGTCGAGCACAAATACATGGGACCTAGAAATGTCCACTAGACATGACCCCCAACCACATCACCCCAGAACCAAAACACAACCAAAACATGTTTTCCTCATTTTGCAACATACACAATTTACTCCCTCACACAACTATAAAACCCCGGCAAGGATAGAGCCAGATTGGCTTCATGTGCCAAGCTGCTAACCTGGCACTACCCTTCAATAATCATGGTCAATCCACCCACACCCACACACACACACACACACACACACAGACTACAGATATTCGTCTGATATCAGTAGGTACGACTTTCTCACTGGCCGGAAACGGGTTAAAATGAATATAAGAAGGCTTATTGAAAGTAGACCTGACAGTTCATACGACGTCTTCAAGTATGCGCATTTAGTATTGAAATCCCACCACGTCTGATATCAGTAGGTACGACATTCTTACTGGCCGGAAATGGGTTAAAATGAATATAAGAAGGCTTATTAAAAGTAGACCGGACAGTTCATACGACGTCTTCAAGTATGCGCATTTAGTATTGAAATCCCACCACAAACGTCCAAAGGTCAAAACCCAAAACCAGTAGCCGGGCATACTGTCTCCGTAAGTCGGTTACATCGTTTCATTGAGGTTGCTTGTAATACTATTTTAAATCCACATTAACACTAGGGTCTGAAGACTACATTACAAGTACAGATCGACCGTGGTATTGTTGTTGGGCCTCGACTGTTAAACGAGGACACAAGCTGACACCATCAGACCATGAAGACAGCTAAAGGAACACAAAGGTTGCAGCAACATTGGCGTTGGTCAGGTGATCAAGTTTGATGACATAGTCTATAACGCGGAGTAGGGTACAAGAACTGGAGTCTTCACTGCTCCTGTGTCTGTAACTTGTGTCTTCTTCTTACAGGTACATTTTAAACCACAGTACAGACAGGTCACGAAAAATGGATCAAACTGCACGAGAGCTACCACTTTTTAAAATAAATGTTTTATTAATAATAATAATAATAAGTACTTGTATAGCGCCTAACCTCAGATTAGAGCTCTAGGCGCTTAACAAAAACTAATTGTACAAAAAATAACTAATTACAAAAACGCAATTTACAAAAAGTACAAAAACAAAATACAATGCACTCTGTAAACAAGCTATAAAGTCACCATTCAAAAGTGCTATGCTTATGGACTCATACTCGCATTCACGTACACACGCACACACACACTACTTCTAACATAGAGATGACATTAACATGACAGGTCTGTGACAAAGTCATTTGTAGCTGACAGAAAAAAATATGAGTCTTTAGGGCTCGCTTGAATGTCTCTCTCGAATCCACGTATCTCAGTTCGCATGGGAGGTCATTCCGCAAACAACCGGGCTCTGGTACCTGAATGACCTCTCACCGAACGACTTTGTTTTGACAAGAGGGATACGTAAAACTCGAGAGTCTGCAGCGGAGCGTAAATTCTGTCTTGAGGGCGTATACAGCTGGAGAAAAGTGGCAAGGTAGTTTGGGCAGGAACAGGTAATACAACTGTGAGTCATGCATGAAATTTTGTACTGAATCCTAGCTGTTACAGGTAACCAGTGAAGAGCAGACAGTTGGGGTATGATATGATCTGATCTAGGGACTCTAAGAATCAACCTAGCAGCTGAGTTTTGAATTTTCCGGAGTTTGCCAATCAGACACTGTGAACAGCCAGCCAAAAGAGCATTGCAATAGTCTAATTTAGACAAAACAAAAGCGCAGACAAGTACTTTAGTTGCTTCAGGTGTCAGATAGTGGCGGACTGAAGCAATAAGTCGCAGTTCAGTATAGGCGGATCTGCAAACGTTCACATTGCAAACGTTTATTGACTGATTTATGGATGGAATCAATCGATCAATCAATCAGATATATTCAAAGTTGTGTGGGGGCTCATGAGGATCTATGCCTCTAGCTGACACCAGTTCAGTTGTATACATGCATCTTGGACGGTTGTAGCTTTTGGTCGTTGAATGAACACAGATTTCAGAAACAAAAAATGTACTTACAGTGGCTGGGAAGGGGTTAATGTTGAATATTTTACTCTGGAATGCTGTGTCCCTCCTTCTATCTCTACACCATGCGCCATCGGGAGGACACATACAAAATAATGTCACGTGGTCTATCATGAAGAACAACGTCCTCTTCGCGGCAATGGCTGACGCTGGTTACTAGGCTTGGGAGAACAGAAGCACCCTGGCGGTGACCCACTTAAACCGAGGGGACACAATTCACGTGGAGAACGTTTTTGGCAGTCAGTTCTAGGGAGGGTTATACACCACTTTTGCTGGGCTCAGCCGTACGCAGGCCCATTGCAACCGTTATAGGCCCGAGGATTTTTGCTTACTGGGTTTATGTCACTTTTACATAAGCGTGAATATCGCTTGCAGAAAACGCATCGTTTTCAGTCTTCCTTTTAGAGTTTTATGGTAGTATCGTGTTATAGTTGCTACAGAAAATGTTTCAGTATTATTACAAAACTGCTGGGGTTTTTTATCCATTTTTGGGAGGCAGAATATCACATCAAAGGCTTGTCCTTTCGTGACGTAAGTTCTTTTTAGCGTGTCAAAGGAAAAACAAACTTTATATATATCCAGTGCAATCTTAAAATAGCGTAAATTTGAGTCATAGTTCAGGAAGCTGTGCCGACAAGAGCAGAAAAGGGAGATAAGAACACTTTCATTTCCAGAATCAGATGACTGATGTTTCAGAATTATATCAACCATGCGCAAAGTACACACAATGGGAGATGGATCAACTTTAGTAACTCGAAGAGCGGTGGCTTCATCCTAATTTGATTTGCGCCTCCGCAACAAGCTTATGAGGCACAACAGTCGCATTATGATGGCCAATTAATACGCCAGTAGTTGGTGTGGAACGGTAAAACATGCACGAAAGTCGTGCAGTATGCTATTTAAAAGTTAGACCATCTGCCATAATCCAGCTTTTAAAGATATACAGTATAATGTCTTCAGATGACCTAACTGATGTCTATCAGTTCCAAAGCCAACTGCGAAAATGCGTCGACAATTGAAGGTCAAGGGTAGTGCCTGAATGCTTAGCCCCTTCCAGGCGCTAAGATAATCGGACACACACTTGACCAATCGCATGGTCTGTGAGTCACATGTTCGACCTGTGCATAGTACCTAGCAGACCATTTGTAATTTGCCATTTAACCCCTTCCCTGCCACAGCGCGTATCTTTTGTTTCAGAAATCTTTGTTCATTCAGCGACCGAAAGACACAACCGTCCAAGGAACATGCATACACACTGATCTCAGCAAGAGGAATAAATCCTCATGAGCCTCCGCAACTGCAGGGGCGCATGAGGATCTATGTCTCTTGCAGTTGGATCGTGTTGTAGGTTTTTCTCTACAGTCATTCGACAAATGAGAATGTCGGTGCAAAGAGTTCATTAAAAATGCATAAAGAGGCAGATATAGTAGGACGTGTAACACTTGCAGAACTGAGACCGAGAGGTTCCATCATGATCGCTGTGATTTTTCTTATCCCATTTTTGGTCGCTTCGCTGCCAGGTTAGTAGGTTATTCACTCTATGATATGTGTGACTTTTCAAGACTTACCTTCTCTTACATTTTTTTTTTGTGTGTAAAGCTCATTAGAAATGAAAGATATTTAAAATATAATACAAATAAAATAACCATGTAATATGCCGTTGTCAAAAATAAAATCCTGTTTTTTTGCTGTGCTGTATTGATGCTTTCTGACTCAAATGAGTAAACAAGGCAAGTTTATTCATTTTGAAAAAAAAACACATGTTTTTATTTTTACGTACTTACTTACACTTGTACTTGGCAGCAATGTATAGGTCAGAAAGACCATCATATTGATCCTAGAAATGTAGTGAACGGCTGAGCGTAAGTAAGTGGTAGTAAACCCGACCGGAGCCTCCGACCGGGGGTACTCTGGAGCTGAGGCTCCGATTCCATCCATTTAAAACTGGTGACGCATAAACTTACCGGATGATATGGCGGTGACGCACAAGCTATTTTGGATTCTTACGAAAGTCTACTTCACTATAGACCTGGTGGCACACACTGGAACGTTTGTATATCCGTTTCTTGGGGGTGATTCGTGTTCGTCGTTAGACCCAAAGAAATCTCCGTTTTCAACACACGAAGTGTTTATCTCCGCCGCAGACTGCCATGGGTAAAAGTAATAGCTGGTGGTACGAAATTGCTTATCATTTTCCTTTTTCTCCCGAAGAGAGCCTTCTCAAAGAGTACACAGTTTTGCAAAGGATCATATGCTACAAGAATGCGATGTCAAAGAAATGATGTACTGAATAATTATATGTACTGAATATACGAATATGACCTCATTGTGCAGTCTAGCGTCGTAGATGTTTTCTTGTTACCGCCATTATATGCTAATGGTTTGGAATCTATTTATCCCAAAATGTTGTGGATAAAACTAGAATTTCACGGTACAGTTTCAGTATTGCTATAATTTGTGTGAAATCAGGTGTGCGCTGATTTCACACAAATTATAGCGAGACTGAAACTGTACCGTAAAATTCCAATTTTGTCACCATTTTCTCAAGCCTTGAAGCGAAAGTGAAACTCATATCCCATAAAATTTTAAAAGTAAGTAAAAAAAGAAAAGAAAAAAACCGTCATGACAAATGACGTTTGACAAACAATGACGCGTATGCACTGCGCCCCTTATAAAGCTCACTGACGTATTTGCAGATCTGCAAGGCTTTTTCAATAGGAGATATTTCAACATCAGAATTAGGTCAAAGACAAAAGGTAGAGACCCTTGACAACGAGGACACCTCTCATATAGAAGTGACTTTGTGGGTTGTGGTTTATCCCATCTTGTTTTGTCTACCGTATTGAAAATAGGGTAGACATTGGGACGATGGGTCTGGTCGGAGCGCCGTTCCGTAGAATGTAAAGGACAAAACAGGCGGGCGGGCCTCAGACTGTGATAAAGAAGTAACAAGATCAAAATGACGTCACGTCTAGCTACTGTAACCTTGCTGTTGAACGTACTTTGGCGCAAAACGCCATGGGCATATGTGTGAATGTGTGTGTGTGTGTGTGTGTGTGTGTGTGTGTGTGTGTGTGTGTGTGTGTGTGTGTGTGTGTGTGTGTGTGTGTGTGTAAAACGAAAATCTCCTGAGTTGGCTTACGTACACGCTTGAAAATAGAGGAAATGCTTTATTCAGGGAGTGTCTAGTAGAACATTCGAGCATATTGAAATTGAATGTCTCATTGAAGAGTTAAATGACCGTTTACAGAAAGTCGTTTGACCCACATTGGAGTCCGTAGTTTTAATTATATGCACTTGCAATTTTGGATATCTCTAGTTTGAATAAAGACATTGGATGAGTTTGTTAGCCAGCTTTGTACCTCTTCAACTTTTTCGAAAATAAAAATTCAATGCGGAAAAAAAATGTCAAAAGTAAGACTCCTCGATTTCATCAGAAGAATCGGACAGTGACTTAAAAGCAATACACAATATACAATGTTTCTTATTGATGCAAAGCACCAGCACGTCAGTGTTATACATCTGTGTGAGCTGACGCCATGCTCTCCTTGATTTAGGAAGACAGTCTCTCTATTTTTGTTATGATGTTTGCGAACGTGTTGTGCAAAGGGTGGAAAATGCATGCAAGCTCATACAGAAGAGGCTTTATGGGCATGGGCCATCCCGCGTTGTTCTTCAAAATGGCTCTGACTACGCCAGCCCACAGAACGTATAACTGGTAGAAAGCGCCGTGTGTCTGCCGTCTGTGTTTGTATGTGCCATTGCCGTGCGGATCGGGTGTGTGTGTGTGTGTGTGTGTGTGTGTGTGTGTGTGTGTGTGTGTGTGTGTGTGTGTGTGTGTGTGTGTGTGTGTGTGTGTGTGTCGGGTGGGGGTGGTGGGGGTGGTGGTGGTGAAGGGTGAGTTAAGGTGGAGAGAGATGAATGAATCTTAAAAACATGAACGACTCAGAATGTTTCTAAAAGAAAAAACGCACGTGAGCTCAAAACAATTCGGCACACTTTGGGATGAAATCCTCATCTTGTTGAGTTTTTAAGTAAGTCACGCGTTGCCAAGCAAATGGTCCTTTAAAAAAAACCGGTTGATCAGCATTTGAGTCCGTGATTTTAGGTTATTCTTACTAGATACTTTCCATACAGCTAGATTAAAGGGAGATATTGAATGAGTTCGTAATCCAGCGTTGTACTGTTCAACTTTTAGAATAATAATTCATTCAGTCATTCTTCAAGTTTGGGAGCCACGTTATATTCCCATCAAACAGTCAACCCGGGGAGAGCTGTGTGGATTAAAACAGTCAGCCCTGGAAGAGGATGTGTGGAAGACACCCTTGCGTGCCTTTCGGGTGAGTGATGTGAAACATCAAATTCGTCACTCTGTACACGGCGTCGTGTGACTAGCGATGCCATGACGTGAAGCTTATAGTGACGTTACTTTGCTGCTCGTGCTATTCTTCTTCAGAATTCCTGTCGCCACACCAGCCGACAGAGCCTACTAATGGCTAACCCCGACCGGGGCCTCAGTTATTTAGAACAGAGGCCCCGAAGCCAAACGCAGAAAATCAGTGGCACACTAACTTAACTGATATAGTGGTGGTGGCGCACAAAATATTTTAGATCCTCACGCTCTCAGAAGGTCTAAATTGACTGTATGTGTCATGGCGCACACTAGAATCGGAGCGGATCCGTTGCTTGGGGTAGGCTGTTTTCGTCGTTAGACCGGAAGAAATTTCCCATTTTGAACACGTGATGCTTGTATCTCCGCCGCAGAGTTGTCTTGGTAAAGGTATTAGCTGGTGGTAGCTTGTAGACCAAGCGCATACCAAGGAACAGCGCTTGGAGTCCCTGCTATGATTAAAAACGTGTAGGAGTGGTGGCGCACAAATACCTGACAAAGGAGGGGGAAAAAAAGGGCTAATATTAATGCTATACTGTGTCCAAAGCTGTTCTGCTACCTGAAAGTACGTCGGAACTTTGAAGCAAAGCGTCACCGTTTGACGCTTGTCTTCGAATCGACCCACTCTGGACCGGACGCCATCTTGATTTATTAAATTTCCGGTGGAAATCACTTCAGGCCAAGGAACACAGTGCCGTTTCCGTACTGTCCAGTCTCTTAGCCTTAGTCAGTCCCAGTCATCCCCTAATTTTTCAATCCCCTAAAAAACACTACCGCCTACCAGCTGCACATTTGCAATGCACAAAATACAACAACAACAAAAAAAAAAAAACACAAAAAACAAACAACAGCACATTGACAGTCTCATTCTTGGCTACGAACCTGACTCCTTACCAACCCCACACCCAAGCACAGCTGAAATCAGCGTGCCCCTCAAATCACCATGGCAGCGGCAACTCAACATAGGCCCACAATTGTCCACTGAATAAGCTCAGGATAATATGAATCAACGCACTAAACATGTTCCCTCTTATCTAACCAGAAATTTTCATTAAATTCCAACATTCAGCCCTACTACACATTTTCAAACAAGGCAAAATGTTATTTTTAAAAACACCGGTCCTCTTACTGCCTCACCTACCTCATTTGAATATGTAACATGACCTGTCAGAGAAAGTCTACCACCTGAACACCATTCAATCTGCCATCGGTGCAATCTTTATACACTAGCTAAGTCAAACCCAAAGTGACACCATTGAATGTTGCTGCATCTTTATTGTTATGGCCCATTATGTGTAGCGCGTCGTTGTGGCGTTCACTATGCTGTTTATGTTTTGGATCATACATATCTGATGCCATAACAAAAACAGACTAGACATGGTCAGAATGCCTCCAAAATTAACATGTACCTCAAGTAATATATCTGATTTTGATAAATGTTGCATTTGAGGCAAAGGCACATGAAAGTGGTTTTATTTTCATATTTTTTTCATTACCCATCCCCCTACTTTTTTGTTTTTCCAAGTTTACATACACATGCAATACAATCAAAATAACTCCCGGTGGGCAGAACAACTGAAAAAAGGTTGCCATAACATTGACATTGATAAAAAAATGAGCTTTCAGACTCAATGCCATTTCCTTGTGTATCTCAGGACAGCCAAAAAGACAACACCCAGGCATCCTCATTGACCTTGTTGACTGGTGACAGCCAGCAGGAATAGGCCTGTAACCGGCTGCCTTGCACTATATGCTGCTTACAATCTTTTCCTCAGGCAAAAGGAGTCATGAAACAGCTGTGCAATTTAAACATTAAGTCTACTGAGCTAACCCACAGGCAAAAGACTACACAAAACAGCCAAAACTATGCTATGATGGACACACCCCATACCCAAACAAGTGTCTGGAGTACTTATTTAAGAGTTAACAGAGAAAAATGGTTATGTACAGTTCATTTTTATATAAAACACACCTGTCGGACTCTCAAAACACCTCATCTCATGTTGCAAATGCAGCAGGCATGTGTGTGTCAAACATGTGAACACTCCTGTAAAAGCCTGTACCAGTGGCCGCAGATGCTGCTGCCATAACAACGCACTCAAGTGAGCTTTACGCAGTGTAAAAGTGCTTGTGTTCAGCTCAGAATAGACACCAGAGACATCCCTTATGACAATTACAGCAGAATGACACCTCTGATGCAGCCTATGTTTTATACAAATGTAGCTGGATCATGCAAAATAACTTCTGCATGTCACATTATTTTGGCGGATGATTTCACTCTGAGGACAGTTGTCTGATGAAATGAACCTGCTGACACTGTTTCATTGTAGTTTTGATCTTAACCTTTGACCTTAACCCCCCTCCCCCCCTCCACAACTTCAATAACTGAATGAGTGCATTTTTTCCCCATGCATTTAGCAAACTAAACGCCCCAAACCCCACCCCTTTCAAGGTCAAGGTCAAAGGTCATAGCTCAAGGTCGAAGGTCAGACTCATGACTACCTGTGAGACAAAAAATAAGTAAACAAACACACTAAACATGGCCCACAGTGCAGGTAAACAGGGTGTTGCGACGCAAAACATGCAAAAACGCATATAAAACTGCAAGCGTCGCGATTTTTCGGCAAATTTTCAAAATTTTCATGATTTTCTCAGTTTTCCAACTGCAAAAGTCCAAACTCAATGATATGGTTACATTAAACTAGCCTCCGGTCTATGTCACATATGGCATGTGGTGCCTCTGACAGGCCAAGGAACACAGTGCCGTTTCCTTACTGTCCAGCCTCTTAGCCTTAGTCAGTCCCAGTCATCCCCTAAGTTTTCAATCCCCCCCCCCAAAAAAAAAAAAAAAAAAAAAAAAACACTACCGCCTACCAGCTGCATATTTGTCATGCACAAAATACAGAAAAAACAGCACATTGACAGTCTCATTTCTTGACTATGAACCTGATTCCTTACCAACCCCACACCCAAGCACAGCTGAAATCAACGTGTCCCTGAAATCACCATGGCAGCGGCAACTCAACATAGGCCCACAAATGTCCATTGGATAAGCCCAGGATGGTATGAATCAAAGCACCAAACATGTCTCCTCTTATCTAGCCAGAAATTTCCAGCAATTCCAACATTCAGGTCTACTACAATGTTACGTGGTAGAGTCGTAGTCGTAGTATGATAAACACACCAGACGCACGCACGTATGGTTCTTTTAAAGAAACTTCATTCAGCTGCAACCCGTCACACGTGGCTTAATGTTGTAGACAACACTGGAGTAACAGTTCCAACAATATTTTAATTCAGCGATGCGATCTCCACACAATGCATTCCCAAATGCACCAACACTGATACAATGTCTCCTCTGAAAATGGCGACACAAAGTTCCTCATTCAACGTACACCACCATTATGCTGCGTCTCTCACAATGTACACCCTATACGGGCCACGTACGTACGATAAACTGTGTGTCCCTACAACTGACAATGCGTGACAATGTACGCACGTGCTTCCTAGGACCATCTTTTATAGTAAAACAACTTTCCAGAATAATCTAAGGAATTCACACAACGCAACCAATCAGAACGGAACACGTAACTGAAACTCATAAATATTAATTAAAAAAAGAACTTTCTAGAATAACTATAATAGTCTACAAAAATTCGACTGCTAATTTCAGCCCCAAATCCTAGTGTATAATGACGTCGCACAAAAGTATGTCAGACCGTTCACGACCTTTAATAATACACTGACTGGCTGCTAAATTCACCCGCAAAAAATAAATATGACTAAGAATAGAGCGTCTCTACTAAAATGTTGCTTACATTTTGACGTCACATGTACGAGGTCACTCGACAGATCGCGACTTCGCTCGAACGTTCTAATCTATTCTCAGCGAAACTACGCATGACAAAAATCGACCGCTCTTCTCCGTGCGACTTTGCTAGAAGCTTCCGGACTAAACTTAGCGTATCATAACAAAGCCAATTCCGCTATCTGCGCAAACGATAGAAAATCTTACTGAAAAGATACGTGATACGTAACCATGATAGCTCAAATAAATATTGGATCGTTTCCTACGATGAACACATGCATGCTCTCACAGAACAACACAACCACAATCGTAACATACAAATTTTCCAACAAGGCAAAACGTCATTTTCAAAAACACCGGTCCTCTTACTGCCTCACCTACTTCATTTGAATATGTAACATGACCTTCAGGTGAAATCATGAGACCGGTCATGTGATCCCCAGTCTAATAATAGTAACGCGCGTGCAAATGGAAATCAGCTCGTGCATGCGGAATCGAAAGAGCAGACGACAATAAAGATAATGCGTTTTTAAATAATCTGATTGTCTGTTGTTTACCATAGTATGTTTGTGTATGTGTGTGTAATGGCCTCTTGTGCCTACTGTGGCAGTATCTCGTAGACCAAGCACATACCAAGGAACAGCGCTCGGAGTCCCTGCTGTATGTTAAAAACGTGTAGGAGTCGTGGCGCGGCGCTAAACGACAGATATATATATATATATATATATATATATATATATATATATATATATATATATATATATATATATATATATATATAGGGGTCATTCTCTGGAAAGGTGGTCAGATTTGTTACATGGGGAGCAAAAAATGAACGTTAATAAATTGGAATAAAATGTATATATTCTGATGAAAAATTGATGCTTTTGGCCATGTGCAGTGAAATCAGAGCAAGAGAACTGTCTTTTTTTTGTGTAATTGGTGTGTGAACAGGTGGGTCGACAAGTGTCTCGGTTGTAACACTGGACACCAAAATGAAGTTTGATTCAACCAATATTCAGTGCAATTCTTTCCATAAGTACTCTAAAACTTATTAACTCAGCCAAACTACACACTTTGAAGAGCTTCCAATGGTTTGTTATGTGATTTCTGATATTTGGCACTTGCAAATGAAATCTCTTCTTAGCACGCGTAAATTTGGGATTTTTCACCTTTAGCTCACAATATAGGGAGCAGAGGCAAAAGTCAAAGAACACTATTGTGTATAACACTCACACCTAACCTTTGCTATGACAAAATATAAAATAAGTTGACACCATACTGTGGCGGAAAGAAGTGCATAACTGAATCATGACTTGGTTGTAACGCAGACACCGACTATGTTGTAACGTCGACACCACATAAATATAAATAAATAATATATATAAATAAAAGGGAGCAAAAAGCCAAAAGTAATGTGGAAAAATCACTCTTCCCATCCAAACCAACCAAAAGTAATGGAAAGCAAATATACCACAAAAAAGAAACATTTATTCAATAAACAGGTAAATTATATTTTTAAAATTCATAAAAAATTATGAAGTGGAAGGAGGACATCATGGACTACTGAAAGTAGTATTGGCCCCTTTGTGTAATAAAAGGATGATCCATCTTCCTGACAATGTCAGTGGTATGGACCCAGCTAACATCATCTGCCTGAGGGTATGTGTAATACCCTCCTCGGTCTCTCAGGAAGGAAATTTGCACCTCCTCTCCCTCTGTGTCGATGACCTAAACCAAACATATAGAACACATCAGCACAAGAATTATATTTAAAAAATAAATTTAAAAAAGAAACACACACACAAAGAAATATACAAAATAATGATTTACTCTTGGAATAATAATCCTTCTTCACATCTTGTGAGGGTGATTCATCCATCTCAATCGACACTCAATAACTACTACGTGGAAACCAATACCTCTTTTCCCTCCACATCAATGGCCCGCAGAATGACAACAATGTTGTGTAGAATGATGGAACAAAAAAAGAAGAAAAAGAAAAAAAAAAAAAAGAAAACATGAAAACAAGGTTTAAGAAAATAAAAATACCTTTTCAATAAACTCCTTTGTGGTATGACCAGCTGGAAACGTCACCTTCACATAATCCCCTTTCCTACACTGCTGGCCATTTGTCATCAGCACAAGGGTACTGTAAATAGATTTAAGCAAGTTTGAGTTGAAGAAATACATCATCATCTGTTGTTTACAAAAGACTTTGTCTTATAGTTGACGTTATATTTATCATTGATTAAATTCGATGGACATGAATGCTATGTTTCTATTTATAAGAAGAAAAAAAAGCCACACACAAAAGGGGTTTAAACCAAATAGTAATTTAAGTAAAAAGATTTACTGCCAAATTTTTCCGTAAAAAAAAAAAGCAGCAAGAAAAAAAAAAAAGTTCAGCAACATCATCAGGTTTCAATGTCAGTATTTTATGTATTGCATTGTATAGTCATGTACAGAGTAGTTAATTTGTTTGGTAAATTCACCTTTTTTTCTCATCATAAAAAGTCAGCACTCTTGGTGGCAGTCTGCGCAGTGGTGCCCTGATTACCTCATTTTCCTCACTGCTGTCACAAGGTGCAGAGGCTGTTGTATCTAAACAGTAAATGGCTGTCAATTCCTTTTTCACCATTATAAAAAAATTAACGAAAACAAAGACAATCAGCAGTATGAAATCAACAATAATAAAAAAACCAAGCCCCCAAAAATAAATAAGTAAAATAAAATAAATTAACATACCTCCAGTATCAACATATTAGAAAAACAGTGTTAATAAACACTTTAAAAACAACGGAGATTCTGCAAAATAATAACGTGGTTATGGCATTACAATCTTATTCGTATCAACGACGCTACATTGTCTGTGTCCTATTTACGAAGAAGTCATATATGTGCCAATACTTCCGACTTTTATGCCTAAATTGCAAGTGCTTCAAAGCGCATTGAACAAAGATTAACTTGCACTTATTGTGACGGATGAGGGATCAAAACCAGAAATACTGTCCAGGATTGCGCAGACAACAACAGCACTGACAAGATTGAAGACCATATGGAAGGACAGAAACATCACACTCTGCTCCAAGATCAGACTGATGCGCTCCTTAGTCATCTCAGTGTTCTTGTATGCCTGCGAGTCATGGACCCTAACAGCAGACCTTGAAAGGAGGATACAAGCCACTGAAATGAGATGTTTTCGAAGGCTGCTTGGCATCTCATACAGAGATCACATCACAAACGAGGAAGTGGGAAGCAGAATCAGGCAAGCCATCGGGCCCTATGAAGACTTATTAGCCATTGTGAGAAACGCAAACTGAAGTGGTATGGGCATGTCACGCATTCAGCAGGGCTTGCCAAAACAATCCTGCAAGGCACTGTGCAAGGAGGACGAAGGAGAGGAAGACAGAGGAAAAGAGGGGAGGACAATATCTCAGAGTGGACAGGACTAAAGCTGGGCGATACGCTGAGAATGGCAGAGAACAGAGAGGATTGGAGGGAGCTGGTTGCCAAGTCATCAGTGGTGCCCCAACGGTCGGCAAGACTACGGGATATAGATAGATATATAGATAACTTGCACAATAATAAGACACAGGCAACAGAAAATTCGTTTGAGTGAAAAATGCTAGCATAAAAATACAGTGAAAACCGATGCATCTGATCTCTGTCGTAAAAAGGACATCCCACACCTTCAAATGTGACACAATGCACTTTAGATCAAAAGAACATTTATATATATAAAAAATAAACACCAAACATGCATGTAAATTTTGAAACACTCTAAGGAACTATTTTGCAAAATATGAAATTTGTAAGCTCTCTGCTTTAGTTAAAATTCGTTTCAAATTACGAATGATCAAAGTGGGTGCTGAAATTGGCTTGGTCAAGGCACGCCAGTCAATCGATTCTTTTTTGCTACAAAACTTTGCAAACAATAGCTGTGAACACATAAAAAAGTAAAATAAGCATTCAGGTTTTGTATTCAATAATTCAAAACATAACTTACCTGCTCAACTCTTCGTTTTAATCGCTTTCAGCGTGCCAACCGAAGGAAATGGCGCCTAAATCTGAGTCGTAACCATGGACGGAAAACGCGGACACTACAGTAAAAAGTCCCCAGTTCTGCCTCCCAGCACACACAGTGTGTCGTTTTCACACAGCGATCACTCACTGCGTCATTCCGCATCCGGTCGGCACTATCCATTCAAGCTTCCGTAAACTCGGCCGTGAAAAATATCGTCCATTAGACATCACATTTGTAACGCGAATTCCGGACGCGAAGATACAAGTGACGCAATTTCGTTTTATTTCTAACGTTATTTCTTCCATTAAAATTTCTTTGTTTCATATATAAGTTAGCTAAATATTTTGTTTGGCGAAGAACACAAAATTAGGTCAGTTCATTTGCGTATTAATTTTTGATTGATTTATTTTTATCTTTACGTCAGTGGACACGATTTGTTACAAATTAGACGTGAAATAAAAATTACTTTTTATCTCACAGAAATGCGTAGTATTAGAAAAGTGATGATGGAGAGTAAAGTTTTGGATAAATACATCTTAATTCAACCGTTTTTTTTCCCAAACTGTGAGGTATTTATGCTATATTTTTTTAACTCAAATGTAGCCACTTGTCTATGTAACAAAATAGCGATCTCAAATGTGTGATTTTCGTCAATAAAACCACAGCTGTAAACAAACTTTTACAAACAAGCACAATTCACTGTATTATGGTGTTTATTTAACATATCTGTTGCTTAAAAATATAAACATGAGATATCCTTACACTCATAATATTCTGGTATATGCAATTTTACGGTGCACCCCCCATCGGTCCACCTTTCCAGAGAATGACCCATATATATATATATATATATATATATATATATATATATATATATATATATATATATATATATATATATATATATATATATATATATATATATATATATATATATATATATATATTAAAGAAATAAAGGAACCAGAGAAGCAACCTACCTGGAGCTCCTATGCCACCATAAACTCATGTAGAAGGTTTTATTAAATGCACAATCCACTGACGGCGACTGCGATGTGAACGATTTTAGACCTCCCGCCATTTTGTCCACACGAAATTGAAGAATTTGGGCGGATAAATAGATTCCACGTCATTAGCATATATGATGGTAACAAGAAAACATTTACGTCACTCGACAGCGAGATGACGTCATATTCTTGTTCATAATTCCTTTGACGCTCATTCTTGCAGTACATCAGAAAACACTATACTCCTTGGGAAGGCGTCCGGTCCGGAGTGGGTCGATTTGAAGATAAGCGTCAAACGGTGTCGCTTTGCTTTAAAGTTGCGACGTACTTTCAGGTAGCAGAACAGCTTTGGACACAGTATAGCATTAACATTAGGCCTTATTTTCTTTCTACTTTGTCAGGTGTTTGTACGCCACCATTCCTACACTTTTTTTTAACATAGCAGGGACTCCAAGTGCTGTTCCTTGGTATGCGCTTCGTCTACGAGCTAACTAATGGTGGGAAGCACCGTGTGTCCGTCTTTATTTGTGTGCCGGTGTGTGTTGATCAGCGTTTGGGTTAGAGACGAGGGAAATGGATCAGAAGAATAAGCTTTAAAATATGAATAACTCTAAAAGCAAAACGCATGTGAGCTCCAAACAATACGGTAGACTTTGGCGTGAAATCCTCGTCTTGTTTAAAATTGCTGTCGTGTAGTGCTGCGCCACGACTCCCATAGTAGGGACTAGAAGCGCTGTAACTTGGATAGTGCTTGGTATACGAGCTATAGTGGTAGCAGAGTAGGTCGTACATGGACTTCTAAGTGGGCGAATGGTTTCATTAATTTGCCTGTAACATATATATGACTTGTACACTGCCATATACAAGCTGCATTGTGGTGCTGACAGGCGGGGATATGGACCGGTGGCTTTAGTTCAGGGGTAGTGCCATAATAGCTTGGCACCTAGAGGCACCAAGCTATTCTGGCACTACCCTTGAGCTGTTTTAGTCAGACTTGTTTCACACACTGGTGTATTGCGAATGATATGGGTTAAACTAAGCAATGCACTACCAACCAGCTTTCTCTGCCTGTGGTCGCAGACTGCGTTTCAGAAATCGTTTTCAGTTCAACGCCGTCCAAGGAACAATGATCTAAAGCGGTCTCAGCAAGAGGCATAGATCCTAATGAGCCCCCGCTATTGCGGAGGCTTATGAGGATCTATACCTCTTGCAACTGGATTAATTGTGATTACTTTTTTTCTCAAAAGAGAAGAAGTTACGACGCGATATAAAAGATGTAATGTTTTAACCCTGGTCATTCGGAATACACCAGTGTGTGAGATGAGTTTTACTAAAATAGTTCTAGTGCCAGAATGGCTTGGCGCTTAGAGGCGCCAAGCTATTCTGGCACCACCCTTGAGCTAAAGCTATTGGTCTATATCCTTCTGTGGGTGCTGTAATGTGGCTTGCATATGGCAGTGTACACGTTTGAAGCTTTCAGCCTCAGTATGATATGGGTAGGGTTCAAAGGGTCTCTGCCTGACTCAAGGGTGGGGGCCCCAAGGGACGAGTTACGTTGGTGGAGCGGGTAGTGGGGAACTCTTACAGCGCCTCCCCCGGGATCACCCTACTCTAGGGCCTCTTGGCCTTCGTGAGGCACCCTCGTGTGTAATCCCTCCGGACTAGCATAGCATCCCTCTATCCCAAGACCGCCCGTGCGTGGTTCCTGGCCACATCCTCTCCGAGGTAACCCCAAAACCTGGGTAGCACTAGCCCCCAGGCTAAACACGGTGGATCTAGAGGAGAGAACCTCGAAAATTAATCATTGTCCTGCTGCCTTGCAGGCCTGTCCGCTTGGCTGCGGAAAGGCTAAGGGAGGAAAACCCTGACATCAAAGCCCCCGTGTCTCCGGGGAAGGGTTTTGAGCCAGAGACTAGGACAAGGAAAGTCTGATAATTATAAAACCTACGACCCGAGGACCTCGATGCCATCGTCCCGGCTTGCTAGGCCATGGCAGACGAATCGAGGGTTTAAAGGGTGGGGCCAGTACTGCGCACACTGCACTCCACCAAAAAGCTCCACCGCGCAGGCTTTAGGAAACGTCCACGGACCATGACACCGACCATTCCAAATCCTGTAGCGACGGGCGAGGGGCAAAACGGAAGGTGAAAGATGTCACTGGAAGACACAGTCTCAAACCTGCATGCAGGCAGTTCAGGATATTGGTCGCCTGATGTTGACCTGGGGATGACGTCACTCGGCACACCCTGAACGACCAAGCAGCCTTCTCTAGGGACAGCACCACTTGCTCCACACGTAGAGGGGCCTAGAAAAGGTGGCCTAACCAAAACTCGTCCCCTCGCAACCCCAGTTGGCTAGCCGCGGTCAACGGGCATCTTCTCCTGCGGTCACAAAACAAAAAAGAACAACGGATCCAATCTCATGACGACCACGACCGGACTCAACGTAGCATGCTGGAACATCCGAACCGTGCTCGACACAGCAGACAGCGGACGCCCTGAACGTCGCTCCACCCTCATTGCCCATGAACTGCGGAGGTTAAACATCGACATCGCCGCGCTCAGCGAAGTACGCCTCCCGGACGAAGGCAGCCTCCAAGAACTTGACGCTGGCTACACCCTCTACCGTTCAGGCAGGCCTGCATCAGAAAGACGGCTCTCAGGCGTGAGCTTCATGGTCAAGACCTCCATTGCGACTAAGCTTGAAAACCTACCAACGGGTCAGGTTACAAAGTAAAGTAGGTAAAAGTACTGTCAGGGGAGAGAAGTGTGCATGATCGACCAGTGATCATAGATCTACTGTGGCCGAAGCACACACACACACACACAAGAGATAGGAAAGAGGGGGAGAACCCCCCCTCCCCACCACCCCCCCCCCCCGAAGGGGGGCGTATCACATATACCACTATTCCAGCCACTCAGTTTCAGCGCACCCCCTCTTTCCTATCTCTTTTTTTTCGGTGTGCTTTGGCCACAGTAGATCTATGATCACTGGTCGATCATGCACACTTCTCTCCCCTGACAGTGCTTTTACCTACTTTACTTTGTAACCTTCCTAAAATATTAGCACTGGCAGTCTCCCTTTTTCTTTTCATTTATTACTACAATATCGACTGCAACCCCTTACCCCCTTTTGGTAGGTTCTCTTTTAGGGTGCATGGAAATTTAGCTGTAGGTGTTGGCATGGAATGTATGCCCCTGCAGACACCACAGTAAAATGTGGCTGTCATTGCAGGTAGACAGAAATTCCTGCCTTCCTCCAGTATTGCCGATGGTGTGCTGAAGAGGTCGCCAAGACCGAAACAGCTGTCCACACCGGCTAAATATCTGGACCCCCCCCCCCTTTGGGGGACCTAGATTTAAATTTCCATGCACTGAGTTGCTGGAACAGTGGGATATGTGATACGCCCCCCTTCGGGGGCTTCCATATGCCATGCTTTCAGTCACTCTCTTAGCGCACCCCCTCTTTCCTATCTCTTTTTGTGTGTGTGTGTGTGTGTGTGTGTGTGTGTGTGTGTGTGTGTGTGTGTGCTTTGGCCACAGTAGATCTATGATCACTGGTCGATCATGCACACTTCTCTCCCCTGACAGTGCTTTTACCTACTTTACTTTGTAACTTTTATTCCTAAAATCTAAAATATTAGCACTTGCAGTCTCCCCTTTTCTTTTCATTTCTTACTACCAACGGGTCACTCAGACCGCATCACGTCCATGCGTCTCCCACTGAGACACCAGCAACATATCACCCTTCTCATAGCCTGCAGAAAAGGACAAGTTCTACACTGACCTGCGCAGC
The DNA here is from genome assembly GCA_036245525.1 of Semisulcospira habei. NCBI lineage: Eukaryota > Metazoa > Mollusca > Gastropoda > Semisulcospiridae > Semisulcospira > Semisulcospira habei. The sequence continues at coordinate 61,680,063 of BTPG01000008.1, read as the reverse complement.
CTCCTACAGAGCACCCCTGCAGACGACAAAGTCATCATCCTTGGCGACTTCAACGCCAGAGCAGGCCAGGACTCTGAAGCCTGGAAAGGAGTCATTGGCAAGCATGGCGTCGGGAAATGCAATGGCAATGGCCGCCTACTGTTGGAGTTTTGTGCAGAGCAGCAACTTGTCATCACCAACACTACTTTCCAGCAAAAGGACAGTCGAAAGACCACCTGGATGCATCCTCGCTCCAAATACTGGCACCTTATCGACTATGTCCTAGTGTGTCAGAGGGACCGCAGTGACGTCCTCACCAGAGTGATGCCCAGCGCAGTGTCACACTGACCACCGCCTTGTCCGCTGCAAACTGAGGCTCCACTTCAAGCCAAAACCCAAGAAAGCCCCCCCCCCCTCCCCACCAAGAAAAAGCTTGATGTTGCCAGCCTTCTGCCTGGCGACGTGAAAGCTGCCTTTCAGACAGATTTACAGTGCAGGCTCAAAGACACAGCTGACCCAGCAGACTCCTCCCCTGAAACACTCTGGGAACAACTGAAAACTGCTATTGCAAAATCCTCTGCAGAAGTCTTGGGTTTCGCTAGAAAGAGGAACAAAAACTGATCTGACGAAAACGACATAGAGATCCAGAAACTCCTAGCAACAAAAAAAAAAAAAAAAAAAAAAAAAAAAAAAGAAAAGAAAAAGAAAGAGCTGCCCATCAGGCCCACCTAGCCAAGCCTTCCTGCCCTGTGAAGAAGTCTGCCTTCCGCCTCGTCTGCAGCAGTCTCCAGCGCAAGCTCAGAGATCTCCAGAACGAGTGGTGGGCCAGACTCGCACAGAGGACCCAGCTTTGTGCTGACAACGGTGACTACAGGGGCTTCTACGAAGCACTGAAAGCAGTGTATGGCCCCAGGCATTCACTGGAGTGACTATGTCACCAACGTCGAGGTCCTTGAACAGGCAAAAACTGTGAGCATCGAGGCTTTGTTACGATTGTGGTTGTCTTGTTCTGTGAGAGCATGCATGTGATAATCGTAGGAAACGATCCGATATTTATTTGAGCTATCTTGGTTACGAATCACGTACCTTTTCAGTGAGATTCTCCTATCGTTCGCGCAGATAGCGGAATTGGCTTTGTTATGATACGCTAAGATTAGTCCGGAAGTTTCTAGCAAAGTCGCACGGAGAAGAGCGGTTAGTTTTTGTAATGCGTAGATTCGCTGATAATAAAATAGGATGTTCGAGGAAAATCGCGCTGTCGAGTGACCTTACATGTGACGTCAAAGTGTCGGCAACATTTTGCTACACAGTATCAAAGCCGCTCTATTTTTAGTCATAGTTGTTTTCTGTGCGTGTGAATTTAGCAGCCAGTCAGTATGTATTGCGAAAGATCGCGAAACTTCCAGAAAGTGTAGGCTAGATCGTGAACGGTCCAACAAAACTCCAATAAATCTACAAGACAAGATGGCGGCCATGCAACACCTCCTGGCCGCCCGCTCCGGCAGAAATGGTCGTCACCGGCAGTACTAAACAGACATTGTACCTTCGTTTGATACTCGATGTCAGGCCCTGCAATGCTGCATCACGACCGGTATTTCTTTTTGATGACTTTTGGCAATTTGATGTGCAATAATTGTTAATTGGATTTTATCCGCTGTGCGATGCTGGGAGTTGATACACGCAGATTCTTGCTGCACCATGTGGATATTAGAAGAACAGCGCGCGTTATGCGGTGGCAATACAACCAACGTGCTTTTCTCCCCTTTCATCATCTCGGGAGTGGCTCTTCCCCGCACGCCACACTCAACATCACTGCCTAGGGAATAGCGCTAGTGCATTCGACGAAGCGAATACCAGCAAGCTTCAGGCCTCACATTCCAGCCGAATGATGTGATGACAGACACCTCCCAGACGCAGCGACTGTTTCTTACTGTACAGCCTGCCAGTGTGTACTCTTTAGAAACCATTTTGGACTGCTTTTACGTTAATGATGTAGTCCTACTACTATTGCTTTAAAAATGACTATGAAGTTATATACTAGTTAAGTTATAATTAAGGTGGTGACTGTTTATGCCGGAGCGACTGTCTAATAGCCGGCGCTGTTCTTATGGCGACGGGCCCCCAGGTAGCAACTGTGAAAGTATTCGTCTTTTTTTTGTGTGTGTGTGCGTATTTTTGTTATTTGAGTAACTAGTCTCAGCCAAGCAGAAAGTTTAAAAACATTATATTATGTGTTATAGAGATACTAAGATAAAACCGTTTTTAGTTTGCTTGTGTTAGGGAGGATCAGGTCGGGCGTTGGGGCCGTTGGCGCTGGCCATTAGACGCCTTGGCGACGGGCTTCACCCGTCCCGAGCCATTGTCCATTTGTTTTAAAACTGTCGTGTGAGTGTGTGTGATTGCGAGTTGCACCTGAGGTGGCAAAAAGAATTTCTCTTTTTGAGATAATAAAGTACTCTTATTCTTACTCTTGTGTGACGTCATTACACACTGGGATTTGGGGCTGAAATTAGCTGTCGAATTTTTGTAGACTATTTTAGTTTATTCTAGAAAGTTCTTTTTGTTTGGTATTTATGAGTTTCAGTTACGTGTTCTGTTCTGATTGGTTGCGTTGTGTGAATTCGGTAGATTTTTCTGGAAAGTTGTTTTACTATAAAAGTTTGTGCTGGGAAGCACGTGTGTACATTGTCATGCATTGTCAGTTGTAGGGACATACAGTTTATCGTAGGTACGTGGCCCGTATAGGATGTACATTGTGAGAGACGTAGAGTAACGGTGGTGTACATTGTAAGAGAAACTTTGTGTCGCCAGTGTTGACATTTGTGTCGCCAGTGTTGACAGATTTGTCAGAGGAGACATTGTATCAATGTTGGTACATTTGGGAATGCATTGTGTGGAGATCGCATCGCTGAATTAAAATATTGTTGGAACTGTTACTCCAATGTAGCCTACATCCTTAAACCACGTGTGACAGGGCACGTCTCCAGGTTGGAGGAGCATCGCTTACCCAAGATCACCCTTTTCGGCGAGCTCGCCACAGGACACCGAGACACAGTGGCACCAAAGAAGAGATACAAAGACTGTCTCAAAAAGTCACTTAGTGCCTGCCAAATCGACCACCGCCAGTGGTCCTCGCTTGCTGCGTACCGCGACACCTGGCGCTCAACCATTTACAAGGCAGATATCTCCTTTGAGGAGTCGCACAGAGCTAGCCTTAAGGACAAGCGGCTCAGGAGAAAAAGAAAACAGAGATGCCGCAACTCAGAACCCTGGCCAGACCTCCCCCTGCAGCCACTGCGGTCGAACCTGCCTGTCCCGGATTGGCCTCCGCAGCCACGAGCATGCCTGCAGACGTCGTGGGCAACCCCTATAGAATCTTCGTTCGCGAAGTCAAAGCCAAGAAAATATATGACTTAGTGCCAAAAGATGTGCACAGATAGAGTTGTGTAATTTCACTGCCAAATAAAATATGTTGCAAACATGTGGCAGGTTCTTGTGTTTGGAGGGTGCTAATACATAGTCAAAGCGACAGTGCAGACAGGATCAGCTTTGCTTGTAAAGAAACTCTGAAATTCAGTAACTGAATGACAAATCAATGTCAGCCCTGAAATCAGCGGGGCCCTGAAAACGGACAACTGCACCCTAACCAATTTCATTACCAAGCTGGAGGAGGGGCAGTACAGAAAAAAAATTGAGAGCGTGAAATATTGCAAACAAAACACTCCTTTATGACATGTATCAAGCCCAGACACTTACAGGGGCCAGATGCAGTGTTAAACGTTCCGTGCATCGCATCTAAGTGCGCTAAACACGATTTTTACAAAACGTTTGTAAATTTTCACTTTTAACAGTGTTTTAAGAGTTAGAAGGCTGTCAAGCATCCGGCCCCAAGGGCCGGATGCTTAACAGCGTTCTAAATTAAAAGCATTTTAAAGTTAAAATCGTTTTAGTTAACAGAGATTTTAAAACGCTTTTAAAACTGATGCACGACACCTTTCTAAAAAAGGTTAACAACGTTTTAGCTAAAAATTGTCTACCGCACTACGTCACCGATATATAAATAGACTGTTAGGAGGGTTCCTTGAAAAGTTCACTGGCAGTAAAGATTTATGATCACTAGTATGGAGAGAAAATCCCAATGAAAAAAGAAACACGATTAGCAAAGACAATTAAACCACAATGGAGTAATATTTAGGCCTGTTCAGAATATATACAGAAACAATTACACAATTTGCAACTTATTTTTTTTCTGATAATGAGGATGCAACTGAAGGTATGACGTGAAACAATAGCTGACGAACTGCAAGTTCGTACGAAAAAGAACTAACATCTATAAGATTGACGTCAATTAACTGTATTGCGTCACTCGTCATTGCCATTCCGGCCAAGATGGCTGCTCCAAGTCCAGCGGAGACTATTTTCACACACCAAAATAAAAAATAAAAAAACAACAACTTATTCTCGGCAGAGGAAGCAGTCCTTCTGAAGGAATATGGAAATAATTAAAGACATGAAGTACAATAACAACAAACAAACAAGAAAAAAGCAAAACGGAAAAGCTGTGGCTCGAACCACGACAGTCGAGGTTTCAAAAGTGACATTTTTGACAGCGAGTCTTACCGACTGCGCTATGAACGCATTGATGGTAATCGAGCTTATTATAATTATATACAAAGTCAGGTTGTGTTACGCCAGCTGACCTCCGAAGATCTCTCCGACAATATTTCACTTTCCAATGCTTTTCAGCCCTTCTCAGTAAATCTCAAACGCTGAAACCGATGTTGTTCATCGTTATATTTCGTCCGAAAGGATGCAGCGATCTCTCTTTTCTTCGCTGATGTTGTCGAATTCAATAAGTGGCCGATTCAAACTGGCGCCCATTCAGCGTCCATTCTATTTTAAAAGCGTTTTAGCGCATTTAGAATAGCTCCGAGCACTTCTAAAGTTACAAACAAAAAATGGAAATAATTAACGACATGAAGTGCATTGATACACTTAATAGAGTTTACGTCCACGGGCCGGATTCTTAACAGCGTTCTAAATTAAAAGCATTTAAAAGTTAAAATCGTTTTAGTTAACAGAGATTTTAAAACGCATTTAAAACTGATGCACGACACGTTTATAAAAAAGGTTAACAACGTTTTAGCTAAAAATTGTCTACTGCACTACGTCACAGATATATAAATAGACTGATAGGGGGTTCCTTGAAAAGTTCAATCGCAGTATAAAATATTTATGATCACTAGTATGGAGAGAAAATCCCAATGAAAAAAGAAACACGATTAGCAAAGACAATTAAACCACAATTTAGTAATATTTAGGCCTGTTCAGAATATATACAGAAACAATTACACAATTTGCAACTTATTTTTTTCTGATAATGAGGATGCAACTGAAGGTATGACGTGAAACAATAGCTGACGAACTGCAAGTTCGTAAGAAAAATAACTAACATCTATAAAATTGACATCAATTAACTGTATTGGGTCACTCGTCATTGCCATTCCAGCCAAGATGGCTGCTCCAAGTCCTGCGGAGACTATTTCCACACACCAAAATAAAAAATAAAAAAACCAACAATTTTTTCTCGGCAAAGGAAGTAGTCCTGCTGAAGGAATATGGAAATAATTAAAGATGTGAAGCACAATAACAACAAACAAACAAGAAAAAAGCAAAACGGAAAAGCTGTGGCTTGAACCACGCCAGTCCTGGGGCCGGATGCTTGACAGCGTTCTAAATTAAAAGCATTTTAAAGTTAAAATCGTTTTAGTTAAAAGAAGTTTTAAAACATTTTGAAAACTGATGCACGACACGTTTCTAAAAAAGGCTAACAATGTTTTAGCTAAAAACTGTCTACTGCACTATGTCACCGATATATAAATAGACTGATAGGGGGTTCCTTGAATAGTTCATTCGCTGGGCTGATCTGTCTTTAAAATAAGCTTTAGATGCTTAGTTGATTTTAGTTTATTTTTTACATCATCACGTTCATGTTTATTTGGTATGACATCATTTTCTCTGAGACAGTCTTCAAAGCTGTCACGATCCTTGCAGTAAAACAAACAGATAAACTTTAACTGTTCTCGAAAATCTTTCAGAACAGCATTATATTTCTGAGTGAGAATCCATACACTGACGTTTGCATGTCTACCACTGAAAGCAAGTTCTGCTAATGTGTTTCTCTTTTTGACAATGTCTTTCTCTGCAGAACAGTCATCAACAATAAACAATGTTGACTGTCCTTCAAATTGTTTGTAAAAATATTGTAGGTAGTCATTCAGTTTTTTCTCAGGGTCAACTAAGTAAATGTTACTGTCAGTCCAAATAAATAAACGGTTGTGATAAGCTTTGTTGTGTTTGATTGTAGGACAGAATATTACAATGTTTTCAAAGTGGTGTATGTATCTTGTTTGTAATAGGTTAAGAACAAATTCAGTTTTCCCACACCCTGTGGCACCACAAAACAATCCACAGTGTGGGTCAAGTGTCATTAAGCTACAGTTCATTTTAATACACAATATAATTTTAATATATGTGTCCACTCAGTCTGCACTCTTGTATGTTCAGTTGTGCGTCATATATCAGGTACAAATATATATTTATTGCTTCGGCTTTTTCAACCTTCTTTTGTATCTGAATTGTTATTCCATCACTGCCGTTCTCAACAGTTCGACCTGACCCATGAAGGTAATCATCATCTGTACTACGAAGGTTTAACCAAAGTGCATATTTGTTTGTAAGGTATTGACCAATTCTTACGTCATACAGATGTAAATCTTTACACACTATGTTTGCGGGTTTATCTATAATCCTTCCACCCGCAAAAAACTTTGTGATCTCATCGTAGTGCTGATAAGGCAGCATTCCAGAAGCGTACACTTGATTAGGGCGGACTTCAATTGTGCAAGACAAATGTGTAATCTTTGGATTGTAGAATTTTTCTGAATCCCGTTTGTATGGACTCACCGGTTCAACAAACAACATAAGAATACCTTTCAGTGACCTGGCAGGCGTGTTCAAGTTTATATTCCACATTGGGTCGCTCTTGTCTTTATTGATTAAACTATGTCTAATCACTCGGTCATAATAAATTGGAAGTCTTGACTGGTATTGATTTTGAATGAGTCTGGCTAGTTCAGTATGTGTGACAATTTCATATTCCAAAGAAATGTTAGAGATCTTATATGTTGCACTGACATCAGATGATTTTATAACTTTGGAGTAGTCATTGAAAGTTACTTCAAAGCTCAGACGGTCATTCAGTGCCCCTTGATAATAAGGCAAATGAGCTGTTAGGATTTCAAACTCAAGTGGAATGTAAAATCTGGTTCCATATGTTTCTGCTAATATAACGTCCTGGGCTGCTGACGTTGATTTATCTCCAGCATTGATTCGAAGTTTACCAACATTATCAGATTGTATGCCTTGATAAATACGGTCTTCTCGTTCTTCTCTTGTGAGCCAAAGGTCTTTGTAACAGTAGAATACATCGGAGTCATCAAGACTAAACACTTCCTGTCCTTCAAGTTTTACTTTAATAGTCCTAACAATTGCTCTGCCAAGATTGTCAACCAGTGTTCTGTTTACATCTGTGTCTGATGATAGTTCAATATTAAATGCTAGGGGTGCAGTGCCAGGAACAATAACGTCACTGGGACCTAGGTTTGGAAACTTAACTGTAAGTGTTTGGTTCTGGTCTATGGTGCTAGGATTGTTTGTGATGACGATTGATTGTCTTATGCCCTTAACACCAAGAGGCTCACGTAGTTTTCTGTATGGGTCTAACTTTGATCCGTAAGACTGTGTCATTTTTATTATGCACAATAAAAAATAATAAATTAATAAAACAATGGCAGCGGGAGGATTTAATCATGAAGATTTTGAAATGGATGGCATGTATGATTTTGGTAATACAACAGATATGACAGATATGACAGATATGACTGGTACAAGAAATATTTACAGTTTACGTCACGAACTTTTAGAAACCAAAGTGAACTCGTTTTATGATCATGTTGGTGGCCGCCCAGACAACCTAGACCCTAACCAGTTTGAACTTGATGGCAAGGGTCATTTATATTTAAATACTGTTGACAAAGGAAAAGTACTATTGACTAACAAAAAGACCCTGGTAAGTTTAGGGCTTTAAGTACAATCAAAAATGAAGGTGGTGTTGGTGCCTTGCGTCAACTTGGTATTGGTGGGTCTCCTGTCACGCCTAGACTGGTTAGTGTTCTTTACGACACGCAAACAAAGTTGCCAACAGGGCAACAAATTGAAATGGCACCAGTAACAAGCCTACCAGAAATAGCAAACACTGTGATACAAGAAACTTCATTTACTGAAGGACAATTAAATGATGCTATGAAAACAATAGAAGACCCACCTTTGTCAATGCGGGAGATTATAGGGTTGGATAAATCACTGCAGACAATAAGAGGTGAGATGGTAAATAACGTAGCCAAACTAGGTGAGCTTGATAAACACATAGAACGTGAAAAAGAAAAACTGGCTACAGCAGACAGTGGGAATCTTGACACAGAAATGAAAGAAAGAATACAACACAGATTAAATGATTTGCAGATAGAAAGATCAGGGCGGTTAGAAGTGATTAGTATTGGAAGACAAAAACTAAAAACACAGGTCAACAGGATTAGAGAAACTATTCAGAAAATACTTCACGAAGACACTACTCTGGCTGAGAGACTTAAAACACTTTTCAGAGAGCAGGGTATTACAATTGCTAGTTTAATTTACTGCTCTTGGGTTTATTATCAGTACTGTTGTGTTAGCTGTCTCTGGTGCTGGGGGCGGTGGGGGTCCAACCCCGGCACCGCCAGCACCACCACCGACTCCAACAGACCCAAAAGATTTACAGTCATGGGTAAAGAAACAACTGTCTCACATATCAGACTTGCTTAAGAAATTGGCTGTGAAAGCAATAGACGCTTTGCCCGGCATAATTGGCACTGTTGTTAGTTGGCTTATCACTACTACAGCAAAGGTAGTTGGTTTTATGGCGGAGCATGTGTGGATCTTTCTGGTTACAGTAGGAGGGTTGATGGTGGGTTATTTAATGAAACAGATAAAGAAGTAATACCCCTAATCCTGTTAGACCTATTACCAATGCAGTTCTTTCTGACTCATGTGTGTCAGGGGTTGACTGTACTGGTTGTATGAGTGCCGGTGTTGGGGCCGGGGGTTTTACTGTCTGTAATGATTTTAATGACTGTACGTGTGTGGTTGTGGCCCCCAAGTTTACTGATTGATTAAGACCAAGTTTTTGACCAACACCTGCAACAATGATTTCATTATTATAATTTGTTATTGTACCCATTTGGAGTTGAAGGTCAGATGGTAACATGTATAACCCGATGCCAACTACAAAGTCAACTTTTGATCTGGCATATCTGAGTACGTCTTGGTAGCGTTGTATGCTTGATGGGAGATCTACTGTTGAATTAATTGAATCTTCCAGGTTTGCGAGAAATTGTTTTTGTGCTTCAAATTTGCCACTTCCATTCAAAATATTTGATTTTGTTAGTGATTGTGCTCCTAGTATACACCAGACATATGTTCTGATTGACTCATTGACGCGCTCGACTCCTGCTTGAGTAAACCCGTCAGTTTTATCTAAAATAAATGTGGTCCAGGCGTTAGACTGTCTCTGTTCAATTGATCCTAACCAGACTTGTGATTTAGATGAGAATGAAGTGTACCCAGGGTAGTAATCTTGAGGGTATTGTCTGTGACTCATAGCATAATACAATGTGCCCATACCATTGTGATCATCAAGTTTTTGTGTAAAGTCATACTTTGTACTGATGTTAAATTCATTACAGATGCATTCAAACGCTTTCATATCCATAGGGTTATTAAACCTGTTGAAACTGGATTCAGTTGGTAGTGGGGTATGCAGTTCTGACAGTATACGTCTAAGCTGGTAATAAACATGGAAACGATAGACAGACTTAATTAGTTTGTTTGAGTGATTCAAGTGGTCTGTAAATGAAACACCACAGCCTGTAGTTGAACACAGTATGGCAAAGTTAAGTTGGTTTTGAAACATCTGTAGTGGACTTGAGGACCACTTTCTTGCAGTAGAGTCGTCTGTTATTGGAGGGTTTAGGTAATGGTCAAACGGATTTGGTACTTTCACTTGAAATAAATCTTGTTCGCTTACAGTAGGTAGTGGCAGCCTCGCCAGTAGGCTACCATCAAGCATAAAATCGCTGCATTTTGTGCCAACTTCAACTCAAATTTATCATGCATCTACTACACCGATTGTTTTCATTCTTATGTCAAAATAATATACGTCCTTTCCTCTTTCCAATGATGATAATATGATATATGTTTTGTTTGTGTGAAAAAACTGAAAAAATAAACTTTAAAGCATGTGTTTCGGCTTGTGCGAGCCGCAAGCCGACTTCCCGGCATTTGCTTCGCGTAAGCGCCTACACGATCCCTCCATTCAACAAGCCAGCAGATTTACCACACACACGCTACACAGCTATATTTAGTATCAAAATGTGGGTCATGATGTCAGCTTCAAACTGGTATAAGGTGTTTGGTGATTTTTATATACACACATGAAATATTGTAGTTTTTCCACAAAAATAAGAACAAATTTTCGTTTTTTTAGCAAAACAGAACGTATAAAAACACACATCTAGGTACCATTTTGTAGAGGAACGTCAAATCTATCGAATGGTGTTAGAGGCTAAATTATGCAAATGTGGTGGAAAATCTGCTTGAGGAATTTCCCACTCACGTTGCGCGCGACTTCTTCTGACCGCAATTCAAAATGGCGACGACTGAAGACGAACCGATACTTCCACTTTCGAGGAAATTGCAAGAAAACTACGTAAGTAAAAGCTTAATCGCTTTGCAGATTTATGCTATATTGTCATTTGTATGGTTTAGAAGCTATTTCGTTTATTATTCTTCGGAATTCTTGCATACACATCCTTCTATCACTGCGTTCAGCCTCATTGATCATCGGATCTTTCTTTGGATGGAAAGTGCCATTGAATATAGGAAAATACTTCACTACAGAAGTCAGTTAGCTTTACTAGCTGCTAGTAATGTATTTGTAAATGCATTTATCACTTTCCTATTTAATTTCAAACGTTGATGCTCATCTGTTATGGTTATATTCAAGTTTAACTGTCGGGCATCGAAGCAAGTGATAACAGCCAGGGGCAGATAATTTGATGAGCGACTATGCGGCATTGACAAAATAGGTCTCAGAGCGGCCAGTATTTCATCATTTCTCTTCGTTTCTTTTGTTGAGATAAATAATTAGTCACACTCAGCATGATCAAAATACCCTGCTTTTTATTTTTCTTTACTCTAGGCCTAATTAAATCTTCCTCCTCAAAAGATGTTTAAGGTAAACAATGACAATAGTACTGTTTGTGTAAAGAGCCATACTCAGTCATCATGATATTGATAGTGAACCGCCAGTATTATTTAACTGATTAACATTATATTTAACAAAACAACCTCCAGTATTTTTAAACTGATTAACATTATATTTAACTAAACAACCTCCTTTGTTTTAGGTGGTGATGAGGCGTACACTGTACTCAAGAAAGTCTTCCTAGCCAAAGGGAGGGGGAGGCGCCCTGACCTGCCCACCTTCAGTGCACTGGATAACTCACTTCTTCTTCAAGTTTATCTTCTGAATGAAGAGTGTGACAAGACTTTTGATGACGCACCAGCATTTCTTTGGAACCTTTTTCCGGACTTGACAGAGAGTCGTCTGAGATGTTTGGTGCCTGAGACAAAGCTAAACTGGGAAAAGCAGAACACTATACAACTGCAAGAGGATTTTATGAAGAAGCGTCATGACACGACGTGTAGGACCACACCTACACCAACTTAGCATCACCAGACAGCAACTTTTGACAGGCGATTGCCACCTGGCATCACTACAGTCGCCAACAAAAGGCTTACTTCTTGACCTGGAGTCATTTAGAAAATGCGAAGGCTCTAAATTCGAAATGATGTATAGGTGGTGGTTCAGATTGACCTAGCAAACTGTGACCGCTGCAGCAATGAGGAGGAGGGTTGTAAAAGTGGGCAACTTTAAGATTCGACTCATTCGCTGAAAAAGGGGAATGTAGATTCGTTTTTGGTGGAAACGCTATTGTGGCAGCGTTTAATCCAGCAGAACTAGGTAACACCACCACGACATTGGATTCTGAAAGAAAAGGCATGACACTGACCATTCAGCAGTTGGGGAAGGAGCTGACCAGTGTGCGGCATCGCATTAAAGAAGTGGAGCAGGAAAATCAAACACTTAATATCAAGTTTCAGGCTGAAATGAGGACTTTGCAGCAAGTTTTAACCAAAAGGACACATCAGCTGAGACTTGTTAAAGTGAGATTAGAGGGACTCCAGATCAACCACGACAGCATCACAGCTCGCTTGAGACAGTATACGAAAGGGACACTTTCCAGAAAACTAAACCATACGGCAAACAAAGTGATGAAGCTTCAAGAAAGTGTCGATGACGCAACTACTTTTGCCGCAAACATGAGCTGGTTTCATTGGTCCTTACATCTGTCCTTTGTGCAGACTGTCTCGCAAGGTTCAGATCAAGCCGAGCTGCTATTTTAGACATATATATTCATCAATATAATTATGACGTACATTATTTCCAGGTGTCTCTTTACATCTTTTTTTCTGTTCATAATCATAACTGAATATCCTTTTTTTCCTCTGTGCCAAATGGCCTCAAAATCTGCATACTGGTTAAAGTTTTTCAGTCATATTTGTGCTTTCAACATGTTGTCGATGATACTTTTATTTTATTTGTAGCATGTTCAACATGAATGACATGATGCATGAAAGTGATTTTCTTTAATATTGTAGCGGAATATATATTCTGACTTGTGTCCAAACCGCATGAAAATCCATCAAGGCGTTCAGAAGTTATGCTAATTTTTGTGTTGCGCGTCGTTGCTCATGTCCGCGACATGTCATTTTGAGCATTTTCTGGACTTTGGCACATTCTATCAGAACGGTTTATGTATATTACAGTCTGAAAAAAAATAGGCTTGCTTTTTGTATATATATTTGTTAAAATCATCTCACAAAAGGTTATTTTAAGCGAAAGATTGTTCACAATATGGTCACAAAGTTGGACTTCTGTGCAATGTCAACTCGGCTCCGATTTATTTTTTTCCATTTTTAGCAACTCGTTGCACATCATTGTACTGCATTATGGTTTTCATATTTGTTTCTGATACTTTCCTGATAATACAGATTGTGAAATAAAAAGATGAAGCCTGTATCTTCTTAAGTGTCTCTGTATCCCTTGTCTGAAAATGGCTTTTCATTAGGTTGGCGGGCCACGGACGAAAGCCTAAAAGTTTAAAATGTCGTATCTCAGGAACTAATCAACATATTTACAAAATCTTTTTTGCTGTTTGTTTGTTTCTTAATGCTCTATTAATAAAACAATGTAAGGAAGGTCTCAAGTTATAATGAAATTTTGGCTGCCACTACCTACTTACAGCAATATCAAGTTGATTTAGTTGAATTATTTTCTGTTCATAAGTAGGTGCAACATTATATTTGGCATTCACATTAAATTGAAATGCGTTTGTAGTGGTAATGGTTGGTGATTTAAATTCCATCCTTCTTTTTTGTGAGATAATAAAAATGTTTATTACCTTAACAAATCTTGACACAAGCAAACCAGTGTGGTTAACTAATGGGATTGATAATCGTGATGGTAGCAAGGCTGTAGCTATCCATGAAATGTTCTACACAGTAAAATGGTTTAATGTAGAAGATGATATATATAATAAAGTAAATTTAGATGGTAAGACTGAAGCTTTACCACCTGGGTATTATGACTTTTGTACTATAGCTGAATGGTTTCAAAGTAAATTTAAAATTAAAGCAACTTTAAATCCAGCTAACCTACTTGTTACATTAGAATTTCTGACACAAAATTGGTTAAAGATCTCAGATAGATTTGCATATTTACTTGGATTTTATATTGACGAAGATTGGTGGAGATCAGATGATGTAGATGAAGCTATGTTTGGTATTATAACAATGAAGACAAAAAACTTAAAATAACTGGAAAACGCCCTGTCAATTTGCCAGTACACACAGTATTTAATGTTTATTTGAAAGAACTAAACACGACTGAAAATGTACACAATGGAAAGCCATCAACTTTGTTGAGATGTGTGCCAACTGGAACTGCACCCTATTGCGAAAGTGTGGTTGTCAGATTTCCTTTACAGTTTAAGAAATTAGGTTCTAGTTTCTTTGAGTCACTGTGTATATCTGTAACTAATCAAGATGACAAACCAGTTGTTATGCATGATTTTAGTGTAGTGTTAGAAGTTAAATAATTTTATTTTTGTTTATAAAAAATGAGTGGTGGTCCAAAGCGAACAATCATACCAACTGCGTGTCCGGTAACAGCGTTAAAAGATTTGGCTGATGTACAGGATTTTGAGAAGGAGGGAGAAGTAGGGGAGGTGTATGGTTTTGAACTTGATTCCACTGGCATGTACAAGAGGAAAGTAATTGTTGACATGAAAGACGGTGAAAGACAGATTCCTAAACTTGGTCAGCTTCGTGAGGTTACTGTACCTACTCTGCCTGTAAATAATGCGCCTTACAACTTAATACATGTGGGAAATAAGTGGGTAGTTTCACCTGTGCCTGTTCCACCACCCACAATTGACTGGGACATAAAGTTGGAATTTATTAGTCCTGATGTATATACTGATGATGAAGGTGCCTTAGTGTTTAGGAAGGTTGTTAACTCTGGGCCGCTTATTGTAAGCCTTGTTCCAAGTTTTGCCCCAGACAACAATAGCAGAGATAAACTGAAAGTTGAAAATTATGAGAGACGGCGGTATCTTCTTACAACTAGAAAGGGAAGATCAGATACTTCTGTTGTGTTTATGCCAGCAAGCTTAGTCGTGGCTAGAGAAGCGACAATAGTATTTGAAATTATCATGAAATCTGTAACTTCTGCAAAAGAGGCAAATATTGCACAGGGAATAAAACTTACATGGGATGAAACAGTATCAGAATCAACAAAGGTTTTTATTGCTATTACAAAAAATGTTGATGTTATTAATGTTTCGATCAGTATTCCCGCTGTCAAGGTGGTGGTCGACAAAACAACTTTTGTTCGTCTAAGTTACATAAACCTTGAACACATTGATCTTGTTGCATTTTATTATGCAAGTAAATTGTATACTTTTGACGAGTTGCAAAATGTAATTGCTGATTAAATAAAAAAATATTTGTCAATAAAAAAAATGGTAAAATTCTATCCAATACTACCGACGCTTGAGCCGACTGAATCAATTGCGACAACTAAAACAACGCTTGTGCCTGATCCGCATGCGACAGCTGTGCCAATTGCATCAGATAAAACATTACAGGCAGACGCATTTCGTTTAATGAATATTACAGAAGCAATTAAATATTTGGAAAGTGAAGAGGCGAGGTACTCCAGATGTAAGAGACGGTATCAGACTGTTTTTAATTCTGTTCAAAACACTTCTATGGCTATTGGTGCAGTTTCAGCTGGATGTTCTGTAGGAGGTATTGTTCTGTTTGCCACGGGAATTGGAAGTTTGGCTGGAATAGCAGTTGAGGGTGTTAGCGTTGCTACATGCCTGGCTTGCTTTGGTTTGGAGGCCTTGAACAAGAGGTTTCACACGAAATTACAGAAACATGAAGCATTGAGTACGCTGGCTGGTGCGAAGCTGAGCAGTATGAAACTTATTATCAGTAAGGCATTGAATGATAATTTTATTGATGACGAAGAATTTAAGCGAGTCCAGGATGATTTAAATAATTACAAGAAACAGAAGTCTGAAATACAAAATAAAATGCGTAGTCAATCTCCTGTGAATGTTGAAGAACTGAAGGCTAGTTTTCTAGAGATGGGGAAACAGATCGGTGTTCAGGAAACCACAGAAAAACTACACAATCTTTTAAACAAATAAAAATCAGATTTGGTAATCAATCAATATTTTTGTCATATGCTTTGCAGAGAGATGACACGTCATTTACACCACTTGTGCCTGATTGTTTAGCCCCATCTGCACTACCGCCAGAGTACTACTGAGAAAAAAAAGTTTTTTATTGTCCTTGTATCTTGTCAAATCTGACCGAGTAAGTTGTGACTTAAGTCAAGTTGTTGTAAGAACTTATAAGAACTTACAGTAAGTAATTAATAAGTTCTTATGATAAGTAATTAATAAGTTCTTATGATAAGTAACTTAAAGGTTACCTCTGCAGGTTCCTAAAAGTTAGTTGTAACTTGTTAATAAGTATAAAATTACTTAGTCAGGTAAATAATTAGGTGTTCATAGAGACAATAGTTATAGAGATAGATACTAAGAGATTTAAAAGATAATTAAATCAATAATGACGCATCGGTCATGCTCGTCACTTTTTAAAATCAAAGGGTTGATTCGGAATAACGGGGGTGGGGGGGGGGGGGTGTAATGGGGTCAAAATTTTTAATATTAAAAATGACGTAATTTAATGACCGATGCGTCATTATTGAAGTCATTGTCTTTTAAATCTCTTAGTATCTATCTCTCTCATCACCAGCTGGAGGATGATGTAAACCTTATTGGGGATCCAGATGTGGAAGTAGACTATCGCTGTGAAAAGGTCAGCAATCCTCAATCTGTGTCACGCCATTTCACCGTGCAAAGCCAAGAACAGGACTTTAAAGTCCAGATCGCTCAGTGTTTCAGCCTCTATTCGCGACCACTTTCCTGTGACAAGTAGGTCAGGCGCTGCCACTGATGTGTCCCACATAGTTGCAGGCACAGTGATGGCGGACCGCAGAGACGGAGACAGTGTCAAGGACAGTGCCAGTGTCAGTGACGGTGGGGGCGACGGTGCTAGGGTTGATCTGTCGAGTAAGGCAGTGTCTAATGCTGTCCTTCTGCGCGAGATTCGGAGCATGTCAAAGAAGATCGACATTCTCAGCTCGACGGTGGATGAGCTTAATGGAAGGATAATGGAACTGCACATTGAAAACGACCAACTGAAAAAGGACATTGGCAGTATGAAGGAGAGAGAGGTGCAGCTGAAGAGCCAAGTGACAGAAGCGAAACGCCAAGCTGCGCTCGCACACAAACGTGTGGTCGACCTCGAACAGTACACGAGGGGAAATAACGTCCGAGTGTTTGGTGTTCAGGAGGGAGATATGGAGTCAGCTGAGGCGGTGGAGAATAAGGTGCTGAAAATGATCCACGACAAGCTAGGCATGAGAGACATCAAAACAAGTGGCGTTGAGGCGTGTCATCGGCTGGGGAAAAAAAAATGGGCAGCATACGGCCAGTGATTGTCCGCTTCTGTTCCAGGAAGGTTACCCAACTGGTGATGCGTAATAAGAAAAAAACTCAAAGGCACGGACCTAATGATCGTTGAAGACTTACTCGTGAGAACTATGCATTGTTGACTCAGTGTCGGGGGCACCCCAATGCTGTTTCAGTGTGGTCAAGACTGGGCAAGATCTATGCAAAGACCTTGATCTCCAGATCGTGCAGGTTGACAAAATCGCCGACCTGAATGATCGGGACATTGACATGGCCGCTGCCTCCACCCCCGAAAGTTTTGCGGGATGCGGACGCCACACTTAGAGGGGTGGACGTGGACGCCAGGGGTCTGCTTTTGGGGGCGTGGCCGCCAGTCTGCACGGCACGCTCGTAGTCAGTGGCCCTTCTCAGGCCGCTACGTTTAGCTTTACAGCTCGGGGTGGTATTCTATCATCCCACCCATCTACCTTCAACGAGTCGTCAATGGAAAATGAGAGTCTGAGTGAAGAAACCACCTTGAAAGAACGACTGTAAACACTGGTAATGCATGTCAAACACATTTTATGGTGATGCAATGTTTACATTATGTGATTACAGTCACTGGGTCACACATGCGCTCGCTTTAAGCGGAAGCACGTACCAGCTGTGCAGTCTAACAGCGCGATTCGCAGCCTTTGGAATGTTTTGAGCTTTTGGTAATGGCCAGACAGGTTACCTGTGTACAGTTTACAAGTCTTCACCCTATGCTATGGATTTTACCATGGGCGGTTGTGCTAGCGAGGTTGAAACCGTGGGAGCTCATCCGTGACCCAGTGACACGAGGTTGTGTCCCATGCCGTGTGCCCACCATTCGCGGGGCCGCTCGAGGGATATGCTTTACCTACGGTATAACTATTTTTTCCATACCTGTTTCATTACTTTTTCCTTGTTAATTCCTCTATTTTCTATTAACCGCACGCTTAGTGCGAGCGGTGTAGACTACATTTCCTGTAAATAACATTTTTTTACTTGGGGTACACATTAGACTTATACATATAACTGCAGATATTCCAAATCATGTTGCCACCAGCTGCAGAGGTACACGAGAATTTTCACCTACCCCTTGGGGGGGGGGCGGGGGGGGGGGGGGGAGAAAAAGAAAAAAGGATGTCACCATACTAGTTGCTGATCACATATATCATACAAGAAAAAAACCCATGCTCAATGAAAAAAAGTGCTTGATATTATGACTGTATTTGATCTAGTGGATGCATGGACCCTGTAACCAGGCAGTACACATGGCGTCGGTTTAATTCTACCCAACAGGGGAGGCTGGATTACTTCTTGATTTCAGAATGTTTAATGTTGGATGTCATATCTGCAAGGATTGAATCAGGTTATCGCTCCGATCACACACACCAGTCCATTGATTTTTTTGCAAAACCTCCCATTAAAAGAAGAACTTACTGGAAATTTAATAACTCCTTACTTAAAGATAAGTCATATGTTGATGTTGTTAAAAAAGCTATTTTAGAGTTAAAGAGACAGTATGGCATTGTATTGTATAATATGGATAATATTGTAATGTTAGGAATAATGACTTACAATTCAGCATTAATGACCAGATCTTTTTTTAAATGATTCTCTTAGAGGTTCGGGGCTGAACCATCTCCTATGCAAGTCACAAGAAAAAAGAAGATAATAGGAAAGAGGATGCCTTGAAAAAGGAAATAAGTGACATGGAACTTAATATTCATGATGATAATATCCCACTCTTTGGAAGAGAAAAAAATGAGCTTGTTGAAAGAAGAAAAAAAAAAAAAACAGACAGTGTGATTGTTCGGTCCCGAGCTAAATGGGTGCAGGAGGGGGAGAAGGTTTCAAAATATTTTTGCAACTTAGAAAATAGAAATAATGTTAGCAAAGCTATGAATTTTTTTTAGAGAAGGATAATGGTGATGTAATACATGATGACCAGTCTATTCTAAAGGAAACCCAAGTTTTGTATGAACAGTTGTATGCTTCTAGAGAAGCCAGAACTGGTGGACATTGACCTACCTTCTACTGTTGTCAGTCCCTCGTTGTCTGAGGAGGAGAGAGAGTCGATTGAAGGGCCTATCTCTTGGGATGAAGCACTTAGTGCTCTGAAACGAATGAGTAATAACAAATATCCTGGTTCGGATGGCTTTACCCCCGAATTTTACCAATTAAATTTGGGTAGACATTGGTTGCTTTCTTGTCAGATCTGTTAACCATGGTTTTCAGTGTGGTCAGATGTCAGTCACTCAGAGGCAGGGAGTGATCACCTGTATACCAAAGGAAGGTAAACATGAAAAGTATATCCGAGCGATTGAAAAAGGTACTGCCCTCCATTATTCATCAGGACCAAAAAGGTTTTCTGAAGGGCCGATACATTGGGGAGAATATTCGTCTTCTATATTATGATGTACTTTTTTTTATACACATGTCAATCATTTGCCTGGGCAGCTTCTCCTTGTAGACTTCGAGAAGGCGTTTGATTCAGTTGCCTGGTCTTTTATAAACAAATGTCTGAACTTTTTAAATTTTGGTCCAGACATTAAGAGTTGGATCAGAACTTTTGGCAATCAGATAAATGCTTGCGTATCAGTCAATGGCCAATATTCTAGATGGTTCCGGGGCTGTCGGCAAGGTGATCCAAGCTCACCATATATCTACCTACTTTGTTCAGAAATTTTGGCTTCTATTCTACGTCAGAACAAAAATATTAAGGGTTTAAAGATTAGGCACATCGAGCTACTTCTCTCGCAGTTTGCAGATGATACGTCAGTGTTCCTAGATGGTAGCAGAAAATCATCTGAGGAAAGCATTCATACCTTACGTTACTTTGCATCCTTTTCTGGTGTGAAAATTAATCTAGACAAAACGCAAGTGATTTGCACTCACAAACCAGATAGGTGAGGCTAGCGCTGGTAGAATTGTAAACAAACCAAGGGGAATCACAGTGCTGGACAGACAAACAGTTAGATCCCCTGGGCCCGCCTATCAGGCACCCAATCGCCAGCCCACAGAGAAATATGCAGGTATAGAACAAGACGATCATTTCCATTCTCTATGAGAGGGGGATCTAACTGTTTGTCTGTCCAGCGCTGTGATTCCCCTTGGTTTGTTTGCAAGTGATTTGGCTTGGATCCATGAAAAATTCTCGCACACGCTACATGCCAGATTCCAACTTTATCTGGGATCCTGGCATCTTTAAGGTACTTGGCATTAAATTTTCTACAGATGTGAATAGTATCACCAACATCAATTATGAAGGAAAGCTGGAAGAAATTCGACGGGTCTTACATATATGGTCTAAGCGACAGCTTACTCCTTTAGGTATGATCATGGTTATTAAAACACTTGCTGTGTCAAAGATTGTTCATCTTTTCACTAACTTATCTGACCCACCTACGCTTTTTCTCACGGAACTTAATAAAATGTTATTCTCCTTTCTGTGGGATGGGAAATGTGGTAAAATCAGTAAGTCTGTTGTATGTTCAGCATATGAGACAGGTGGTTTACGTATGTTGAACATTTTTTCTTTTCTGACGGCTCTGACAATCAGCTGGTTAAAACGACTATTTGGGTGTGACTCTCAACTGCAGAGGTTAGTGTTGACTTGTTGTCCTATGTTTAGAGATATACAAATATTTGTGGGGAATTTGCAAATGTGTTAATGCATCAATGCAAAAACATTTTTTGGGCTGATGTTGTCAAACACTTTAAGACATTGTATAATAAATGTGCACCAACAAATTTTAATGAGTTGTAGTCCGAGCATATACAATATAATAAGAATATAATAAGAGATAGAAAAACTGTACATTTACACCAATGGAAAGAAAATGGGATTGTGGCAATTGGTGATCTTTTAGACCAAAATGGCAAACTCCTCTCTTTTGTGCAATTTAAGCTGGTGTACCCTGAGGTCTCAACTAATTTTCTCTTGTATACTGGTGTATCCAATGCCATTAGGGTTTATACTGACTCAACAGTACTTGAACCTGCTGGAGACAATATAAAGTCTGATAGCAAGGTATGGTCCCTCATTTTAGAAGGTGGATCAAAAATGATTTATGTAACTCTTGTGAAAATAAAGTCTAATCCTGTCTGTGTTCGAAAGTGGAAGGAAATGTTTGATGACCTACCAGAATGGAAATGTATATTTTTGAAACCACCTAAAACAACCCCAGACTGTCAGCTCAGGTGATTTCAGTTAAGGCTGATACACAGACTCTTGCCCACAAAACGCTTTTTGTTTTTACGTAAACTGTCCAACATGGCAATGTGTACATTCTTTCAGCATGAGGAAGAAACTAGTACCCATCTTTTTTGAGAGTGTCATTGTGAACAGAAGTTTTGGACAGACATGGTAAAGTGGTTACAGGATGATTGTGCAAACTGTGCAACTCTTAGCTTTTGTAAGGAGTTGGTGCTTTTTGGAACTACCAACAATTTCAAGTCAGACATTGTTATAGACCTAATGATTCTGGTTGCCAAGTTTTATATTTATAATGCAGGTTACAGGAAACTCAGCCAAGAATTGAACACTTCATTAACTGTATGAAAAGTCACGTTAAAGTGGAAAAGTACAGATATGGGATCCTGGGCCAAACTGAAAACTTTTTTAAAGACTGTGGTTTCCATACACAGCACTTTTCTGTCAGTAGACAATAACTCACATACACTTCCTTCTTAGTATTTCTTCACCTTTTCGAATATCTCATAGTATGGCAATCTTCTCCTTTTTTCCGCAATTAGCCTGGCAGTGTGTCAGTGTTTACGTGTGTGTGTGTGTGGTGGGGGGGGGGGGGGGCATTTGCACGTGTAGGGTCATTTTTCTTGTTGTTGTATTGTACTCCCGCATTGTTTTGTACTACTATGTTTTATATTGTTTTGCAGTGTATTTTATTGTGTGTATTTTGTGCTGTATCGTAGTCTGCTGTATTGTGTATTGTAGTTTTTTTGTGTATTTTATGATATATGTATATAATGCAAAAACATGAATAAAAAACAAACAAACAAAACACTATGAAGTGAATGAGCATTATTCATGTGTGGTTCTTTTTTCCAGTTGCATCCTATGCTGCTGAAAGTCTGAAGAGCTGTACTTTAAAAACTTTAATATTGACTTGATGACAAACATCAGGTATTACTACAAATGACCTCTGCCCAAGCACAGGTCAGCAGCGCAGAACTGATTTTGATGGTATAACTGTATACCTGGATATGAAAACAGTTGTGCACTGTACTGTTTCCAGTATCTTCTTTTCTGAAGTACTGTGCACTTGCTTGTTTGTGTCGTAATCACAGATGTCCGTCACACCAGTCAGGAGATATGTTATTTAATGTTTACTCTGAAAATACTTCGAGGATTGTCCTGCAATTTCAGAAACAGGTAACCACCAATTTATCCTTCAAGAAAATGTCAATCTTTGTTCAAAGCTCACTAACTCATTTGCACTGCCCAGTGTCCACTTTTTTAGCACACCTTTTGGCACTTAGTCGTATACGAAATGATGAGAACCACAAATTCGTGAACAAGAAAAACAAATGCTACAACTGAAGTAATGTATGCGCTTTTGTCTCCGTTAGGAGCCCACGGTCTCCAATGGTCCTATAACCCACAGGATGGTGCCGTGGTGACTGTCTGTGCAGGCGGCTCTCTCTCCCTTCCCTGGGACATCACCCTTTCTAGTGGCGAAACCATCGTCGACATTCAGTGGCTGTTTGTGGGACGGTCCAGTGAACTGATTGCCATGAATGCTCGTGGCCATTTTGTACCCATGGCGCCTTATTCGCAGCGTGTACAGGTTGGAGACTACAAGTAGAGAAGGAAGAATGTGTCTTACAAAAGCACCAAATTTATTAATGCCACATTGATCACAAAAATCGCGACATTTTGACAATGTCCCCTCCATTCACTACACGACCACCACCCCATCTTTAATTCATCCCAGTGATTTCAAATAAACGCAAGTTTGTCAATGTGGCATTAATAAATTTGGTTCTTTTGTAAGACACATTCTTCCTTCTCTATAAGCATTGACCTCAGCACCTGAGCTAAACAGTATATCAACGATGTATGCGTGTTCATTCTGAAATGCGTAGTTTATTGACTTTAATTAAAGTCATAAAATTAATATTTTTTATTATAAAATGAATCCGGATGAATTACTACTTCCAAACGATATCAATACTGTAGAAAACAAAGACTTAGACTCTAAAAAACAGCGTCTTTTGTCTGTAATTGTTTCAGGTAAGTCCAAAACTTATCTTGGAAAACAATACATGACAGAAGATATAGAATCCATCTCACCCGACAAATTAATTAAACTACATTCTAAATATGAAAATCATATCGCTTCACTAATGACTAGGGATTTAAGTCGATCTCTTGTATGTCTATACACAAAAGCAGTGAGTCACTTCCTACCGGTAGACACTGACAGTCTATCACACGACCTTGAAAGCAACCCTATTGTTTCAAGTACAATTGGCAAATTAGCATGCGTCATGTTTTACAAGTTTGGCAATTACCTTGCACCTGTGGTAACTTTGCTTGTCACTGGGAGTCATATTGATTTTACGAAAATAAATTTTACTGCAGAAGAAAATAGACCAAACGGACCAAACGGACCGAATGGGTGACACTCAGACAATCCCACAGCAGATTGCCAGCCCTGCCCTGACACAGGTTCAAACTGTAACTAAGGCTAAAAGTCCAGGCAGGGTGGAAGCTGGAAAAAGAGTAGCTGCATTGAACAAACAAAGAAAGTTAGAACTACTGCAAAAGGCAGATGTAACTGACTCACCACCAGGACCACTAACATCATCAACCCCAACACCAGTGTCAGGACCCTCTCCCCCTCATCAAAGTGAGAGACTATCAGCTAAGTCTAACCCCAAACCCGAAACAACAAAATATATAGTTGCTGGATTTGTTGTCGGATTTGGTTACGTAGGTTACCAATTATACAAAAAATACAAACCACAGACTCGTACAATGTCCAAAAAATTAAACATTCCAAAAACAAAACCAGAAGTCTCCACATTACCAGTAGCACCAAAAGTTGTGGACCCATTTGTTATGCAGTGAATAAAAATATTATTTTAATTTTATTGCATTAGAAAATGAGCGAAACAAAAAACTTAATGAACCTTGTCTATCACTCTGCCATGATAAACGGACTAGCTGTTGCTTACTCTATGTTGGGAAAAAGTCTCCCCAAAACGAAATCGGCAGACCTCAGTAGATTAGACTTCGAAGACAGTGCAAAGCTAGTTGCAGTTGTAACAGCGTCGATTGCCATGAAAGACTTTCTTGTCAAGCAAGGAATTATTCCCGAAAATATATCTATGTAAATAAAAATAATATGGCGACACTAGCTGTTATTGTGGGAGGTGCCGTTGTCAATGCACTTGCATTCTGTGGATCAAATTATCTGTTTTCAAAAATGGTTAGAGAGGAATCTGCTCTAGAGATGAGACGACACAATGAGGCATCGGAAAAATTAGCACCAGCCCAGCAGGCATACGAAAAGCAAAGAATTGAGAAACTTGATTTCATCAATGAAAAACTTAGACTAGAGGGTCACGCACAGCATACATTTTCTAATGTCAATGATGCAATCAGGGAATACTATCTTGTCACAGGTGAAGACATGTCTATCCCAAAACCAAAACTAAGTGACTACTATCAACCCAGTCCACAACAGAGAAACGGAGAAATAATCTTTGTTCTAGTGGGAATGACATTTGTTTATTTTACTGGAGTTTTTATTGCTAGAAAAAATGACAGCCAAAAGTAAACTATCAAAAATATATTACTCCCCTATTGGCTACTGGAAAGGAAACACTGCAATAGAAAAATTACATGCAGCTGTGGGTAATGATGTAACACTCAATGAGATAAAACAGTGGCTGCAAAGACAGGCAATATGGCAAATATATTTACCTGCACCAAGAAAAATAACAAGACCTCATTTTGAAAACACTACCCCAAATGACACCCATCAAATGGACCTCCTGTTTCTACCCCATGACACAATAAGAAAAAAACGATACAAATATGCATTAACTGTTGTTGACATTGCTTCAAGGTACAAAGACGCTGAACCCATAACTGACAAGAACGCTATTACTGTAGCAACTGCATTATCAAAAATATATAGCCAAGGCCCTTTAAAATTCCCCAGACTTGTGCAGGTCGATGATGGATCTGAATTTAAAGGAGCATTTAATCAGTTATTTGCAAAGCATGGTGTGCTTGTGTGGCGAGGCATTCCAGGTGTGCACAGATCACAGGCAATTGTTGAGAACTTTAACAAACAGTTATCAGAGAGACTTTTCAGTTACCAGTATTCTAAGGAACTCATGCATGACACACGTAACACTGAGTGGGTAACAAGATTACCACATGTAATAAAAGCCATGAATAATGAAGGTCATGCTATTAAATTGAAAACAGTGCCGTCAGGGTCAGAAATAAAAACAAAAGTGCCAGACACAAGTTTGTTTACAAAACAAGTAAGATATCTATATCAACCTGGTGAGGCTGAAAACGATGTCAGGCGCAGGGCAACAGACCCCATCTGGTCTACGTCTGTACACAATATAAAAAAAATAGTTCCCGGTAATCCATCAATATATTACCTGTATGAACCTGCCCCTGAGAGGGCATTTGTCAGAGAAGAATTACAGATTATCCCCCCAGACACTGTTACTCATTTCAGTAACTAATTCATCTATCAGTTCATCACAAATGTCTTCAGATAACTTAAGTCTGTAATGCCCAGGTGCATAAGCCTTCTCCTTACTATGAAACACTCGTTTTGTGTCCCCAACTGCAAGTGACTTCTTATGTGTTTGGATCATTTCAAGATTATGTCTATTTGATCTCAGTGACTTGTTTGGATAATCAAGCATTAATGCACCATCTAACACTTGCTTATAATGATCATGACGAATGTCTTTATTTTTTATCGCTGTTTTTTTTATTCCTTTTGCTTTCGACTGACTACCCTTTTGGTGCAGTATAGAATACATTTTTGATCTAAGTCCAATGTACTCTACTATCGGCACACCATTCAGTTCATCCTTAAACTTACCAGGCACTTTTTTGTTTTGTGTGCTGTACAATGGATGTTCCTTTGGATAATCAGACGTGTCATACATGTGTAGTTCTGTTTTCATGTCTTCATAAAAGTCTTCAGTACACACGTCTATAATCATAGTCAGTGTCAGTGTATAGCAGACGACAGTCAGGATATTTTGGTTTGAAGTAATCATAATAAAATTCAAGCATTAGTAATTTTGACAATTCAAGAATTGCCATACCAATGAATACTGGCTTGTCCAGTTTAACAATCTTTTTTTTTGAGTGACACTGCATACAATGATGAATGAAACTCTTTATACCCCGTGTACTGAGGCTTACCTGTAAGTTAAATTGCACCTGATTCAGTTGTAACAAGTCTCACATCTTTGCGGTGATGAGGATTTTCCATTGTCTTGCCAAAACAGGCATTGTTCATAAGTTTAAAGAAGTCTTTGTCGAATGCAGTGTTGCCATCTCTGGCATGCAATGTTGTGTTCTTCATTATGTAATCTTTCATGAAAGCACTATGATCAAATTGTATGCCTCTGTGAACTTTCTTTAGTACTAACCCATGTCTGATGTAAAACTGCAGCAAGCGGTAGTGACAAACGTAATTGAATTTGTCATTTAAATTTGGCACAAGTTTAGTGTCTTCTTTTTTCCCTGTCATACTCATTTTCTCAACAGCCAATGGATAATCATTGTGGTAATCATGTAGGCGGTGTGGGTACTCCAGGTCTACTTCAAAGATCCAACCCTTCGCATCATTTCGATCATGAGTCATAATATTGTTTGTTATCTCTGTTATGTCACACTGTGACAAATCATACAGACAAAAGTTTTTCAAGGGCAATAATTCACACATCGCGAACCCATACAAATTGTTCGTGTCTACATATATAATGAATGACCTTGACCCCTCGGGGTCAAACCTCGGGTCGTCCAGATATTTATTATTTGCTCTGGCATAATTGTTTGCTGCAATACTAATGCCGCCTCTCAAACCGCATTCTACCATTTCACCCATCATACGATCAGACAACAGGTCTATAAATATCTTACTGTATTTCAGAAATGCATCCCATGTCATGCCAGGACTAGTTATGTAACAGGCAGGGTCAAGACTGTAGTGTAATAGACCCTTTTCACGGTAACTTTCAAATACATCTGCTAGCAAACAAACGTCGGCTTTCAAGTACTGGTCATGATAGTCACCAATCGTCTGACACCCTAATTTACCCCATGCATCAAGTGCATGTTGATAATCAGAGTCAGAAATACCTTTTCCATTTAGTGTGGAATAAAATTTATCTTTTGGAGGTAGTCTTGTTTCCTCAAACACAACCCAGTCACTGATGTACTCGTACGGATACACTCCTTTCTTAATTAAGTCTGGCTCAAAATATTTACTTGTTATTGGAAATGATGTCAGTCCATCTGCCAGACTAGCCAACCCTAAAGACAAATGTTGCATGGAGTCATAAAACACTAATTTGTTGTCCAATCTAAAAGTCAAATATTTTTCAGTTGTCTGGGCAATGCAACTAATTTTTTTGTAAGACTCATCCACAGCACGCATGATAATATGTGAATCATACCCCCTGAGATTTTGGAAAAAGATTGGTAACTTATATGTCTTGGGATCTATTTTTAATAATAAATTACACTTGTTATGTGCAGCACCTCTGTAACGTCCAGTTATGTGATCATGGTCACGAACTTTATCACCCTCCAGAGGTTTTTCACAAATCCAACACGTCACAGCTGTATCAAAATTTAGTTTATCTTCTTCTGTCATCATCACAGGCATCTGATTGTTTTCTAGATAATGTACCACCTGACTATACAGATGTCTCATTTCTGTTAAAAACAGACAATCTGCATTTTCCCCTCTGTAAATAACATGCTCTGTATGCTGACCATCTGACTTAACAAGAATATAACCAAAAGAACACACTACTTGGTCACTCAATTTTACTGTCTTTGGTAATGATTCTGGAACAGGACCTTCATACGGAACAACCAGTGATTCAAAATCAGCATACACTACAAATGGTAGCTTTTGCTGATTCCCATAGTTCTTAAAACACACTTGACTACCAGGATCTGGATACTTAAGTATTGTTTGTATGTCATCAGCTGATCTACAGTGCAAAACATGTTTGTGTGCCACTTCAATAGAGGAAAACCTTTGTAAACATCTCTTACACACTTCCTGTTTACTAACATATTTTGAAACAGTACTGCGAATTAGACATGACATACTTCTGATAATTGTGTATTGAAAATTATCATCATCACCAATTAATAACATGTCAACATGTTTATCTTCTGACTGTCCATAGGTTGGAGCAAGTGGTGATACTCTAATAGGTTGTAACTTGTCAACAGAGTCATTATCCCACACATACACATTTACAGATATGCCAGGATTTAATTGTTCAAACAAGTCTATGTCTTCTACCTTAACAGGAAAATCAATACCACTGAAATTGAGTTCATTTACAAATTTGGTGTAGTTAGATACGAGATAAGGTCTTCTTTTTACAAAGTGTAGTTTAGCAAGCACACACCACATAAAACAAAAATTATCATTGTTTTGTATATTGACGACAGCCTTTTTGTTTGCAACCTCAATAGGCAGTGGTATCCATGATTTACCTAATATAGGATGATACCTTGACTGTTTTAATTGTAATTCATGCACATGACCTTCGTGCCAACCAGACCCCTTCATTTTTGCTTTGTCAATTGCTTCGAGAAAGTCAGGCAATAGTCTTTGTCTAAACACGTTCTCTAATTCTATTTTTGTGTTAACTGTGTGTTGTCTTGTTGATATGTACAATACAATCACTTCATCGTCTACTCTAGTAAATTCTATTTTAGCAGCAACCTGTATCTTCACACTGCCTGTAAGAAGATTATTTTGTATGACAGAAAAAGACATTTCTATTGATTCATAGACATTGTTACTATTAGATATAGGCAAGTCTGTTGTGTGAAACACGTTTCTTAAACCTTGAGCATTGTCCATCATTTTTATTTGTCCGACAAAATAATAATAGAAAAATTACACTTTATGTAATACCACTTTATTGACTGTAACACTGTTAATATAAACATTTAGTTTGCATAGTTGTTGAAATATTTGTTCACAAAGTATCTCAAACCATTTATTATTTTTAACTCTTAAGGTGGGTGTCCTAAAATCAACTGTCAAACACTCCACATTTGGATGCTCATCAACATAATCTAAAGTCATATTATATGACAAATATATTGCTGTTGGCACTGAGAGGTTTATGTCAGGCTGTTTGGGAGGTGTTCTTATCTGATTAAAGTGCACAACATCTTTGAAGCAGTCTGTGATGTCAATGGCTTGTCCGTCCGTCATTTGTTATGGACAAAACAAAAGTATAAATTAATTTACTAACCCATACCCTGTAGGCTGATCTGTCTTTAAGATAAGCTTTAGATGCTTAGTTGATTTCAGTTTATTTTTTACACAGTCTCGTTCCTGCTTATTTGGTATGACATCGTTTTCTCTGAGACATTCTTCAAAGCTGTCACGGTCCTTACAGTAAAACAAACAGATAAACTTTAACTGTTCTCGAAAATCTTTCAGTACAGCATTATATTTCTGAGTGAGAATCCATACACTTACATTTGCGTGTCTGCCACTAAATGCCAGTTCTGCCAGTGTGTTTCTTTTTTTAACAATGTCTTTCTCTGCAGAACAGTCATCAACAATAAACAAAGTTGACTGTCCTTCAAATTGCTTGTAAAAATACAGCAGGTAGTCATTCAGGTTTTTTTCAGGGTCGACTAAATAAATGTTACTGTCAGTCCAAATAAATAAATGGTTGTGATAAGCTTTGTTGTGTTTGATAGTAGGACAGAATATTACTATGTTTTCAAAATGGTATATATATATCTTGTTTGTAATAGGTCAAGTACAAATTCAGTTTTCCCACACCCTGTAGCACCACAAAACAATCCACAGTGTGGATCGAGTGTCATTAAGCTCCGGTTCATTTTAATACAGAATATAATTTTAATACAAGTGTCCACTTAGTCTACTGTCTGCAATATTGAGTTGTGCGTCATAAATCAGATACAAATATATGTTTATTGCTCCTCCTGCTTCAGTCTTTTTTTGTATCTGAATTGTTATTCCGTCACTGCCGTTCTCAACAGTACGTCCTGACCCATGTAAAAAGTCATCATCTGTACTGCGAAGGTCTAGCCAAAGTGCATATTTTTCTGTCAGGTATTGTCCAATTCTTACGTCATACAGATGTAAATCTTTACACGCCATGTTTACTGGTTTTTCTCTAAGTCTTCCACCCGCCCATTTTGTGATCTCATCATAGTGTTGATAAGGCAGCATACCTGAAGCGTACACTTGATTATGTCGACCTTCAATCGTACAGGATAAATGTGTAATCTTTGGATTGTAAAACTTTTCTGACTCTCTTTTGAATGGATTTTTTGGTTCAATAAACAACATCAGTATACCTTTCAGTGACCTGGCAGGTGTGTTAAGGTTTATGTTCCACATTGTATCGGCTTTGTCTTTGGGTATTGTACTGTGTCTTATCACACGGTCATAATAAATTGGAAGTCTTGACTGATATTGATTTTGAATTAGTCTGGCAAGTTCAGTGTGTGTGACAATTTCATATTCCAAGGAAATGTTAGAGATCTTGTATGTTGCGTCTGGGTCAGTTGTTTTGATAACTTTTGCAAAGTCATTAAAAGTTAGTTCAAAACTCAGACGGTCATTCAGTGCTCCTTGGTAATAAGGCAAGTGTGTTGTGAGGATTTCAAATTCAAGTGGAATGTAAAATCTATTACCGTATGTATCTGCTAATATAACGTCCTCAATTGCAGATGTTGATTTGTCTGCCGCATCGATTCTAAGTTTAGCAACGTTTGAGGACTGTATGCCTTGGTAAACACGGTCTTCTCTTTCTTGTCGTGTGAGCCAAAGGTCTTTGTAGCAGTAAAACACATCAGCATCATCAAGACTAAACACTTCCTGTCCTTCAAGTTTTACTTTGATGGTCTTAATAATTGTTCTGCCAAGATTGTCAACCAGTGTTCTGTTTGCATCTGATTCTGATGAAAGTTCAATATTAAATGCAAGGCGTGTAGTACCAGGAACAATAACATCATTGGGACCCAGGTTTGGAAACTTGACAGTAAGTGTTTGGTTCTGGTCAATGGTACTTGGATTGTTTGTGATGACAATTGATTGCCTAATGCCCTTAACACCAAGAGGTTCACGTAGTTTTCTGTACGGGTCTAACTTTGATCCGTAGGACTATGTCATATTATTATGCAAAAATCAAAAATATTAAATTAATAAAAACAATGGCGGCGGGAGGATTTAATCATGATGATATTGAAATGGATGTCATGGATGACTATGATACCAGTGCAACAGATATGACAGATATGACTGGTACAAGAAATACTTACAGTTTACGTCATGAACTTTTAGAAAGCAAAGTGAACTCGTTTTATGATCATGTTGGTGATTGCCCAGACAACATAGATCCTAATCAGTTTGAACTTGATGGGAAGGGTCATTTATATTTAAATACTGTCGACAGAGGAAAAGTGCATCTAACACATAAAAACAACCCTGCTAAGTTTAGAGCTTTAAGTACAATTAAAACTGATGTAGGTGGTGAGGCAGCACTGCAGCGTTACCTTGGTGTTGGTAGTAGTAAAAGGTTGACACCGAGACTTGTTACTGTGCTTCACGACACGCAAACAAGATTGCCAACAGGACAAGAAATTGAAATGACAGAAGTAACAAGACTGCCAGAAATAGCAAACACGGTAATACAAGAAACCTCATTTACTGATGAAGTAATGAAAACAATAGATGATCCACCTTTGTCAATGCGGGAGATAAAGGGTTTGGATAAATCACTGCAGACAATCAGAGGAGAGATGGTAAATAATATAGCCAAACTGGGTGAGCTTGATAATCAAATAGAAAGAGAAAAAGAAAAATTAGCAACTGCTGATGAGGAGAATCTTGACACAGAAGTAAAACAAAGAATACAACACAGATTAAATGATTTGCAGATAGAAAGATCAGCGCGATTAGAAGCGATTAGTATTGGAAAAGAAAAACTGAAAACACAGGTCAACAGGATTAGGGAAACTATTCAGAAAATACTTCACGAAGACACAACATTGGCTGAGAGATTGAAAACACTTTTCAGAGAGCAGGGTATCACTATTGCTAGTTTAATTACTGCTCTTGGATTTATTATCAGTACTGTAGTGTTGGCTGTCTCTGGGGGTGGTGGCGCTCCGGTCCCTCCAGCACCTCCAACTCCTTCAGACCCAAAAGATTTACAGTCATGGGTAAAAAAACAATTAACACACATATCAGACTTGCTTAAGAAATTGGCTCTGAAAGCAATGGATGCATTGCCTGGCATTATAGGCACAGTTGTCAGTTGGCTTATCAGTACTGCGGCGAAGGTAGTGGGGTTATGGCAGAGCATGTGTTTGTCTTTTTGGTGTCAGTAGGAGGGTTAATGGTGGGTTATTTAATAAAACAGGTAAAGAAGTAATATACCTAGACCAGTGAGGCCTATTACCAATGCAGTTCTCTCTGACTCCTGTGTGTTTGATGACGGTGCTGGTGCTGGTGTTGGTGCCAGGGCTGGGGCTGTTACTGACATTACTGGTGTTACTGCCTGTATGGGTGGTGATGATACTGGGACCAGGGCTGGTATTATTATTGACTGTAAATGTGTGTTTACTGATTTATTGAGTCCTAATTTTTGACCAACACCAGCAACAATTATTTCATTATTATAATTTGTTATTGTCCCCATATGTAATTGAAGGTCAGATGGTAACATGTATAACCCGATGCCAACTACAAAGTCAACTTTTGATCTGGCATATCTGAGGACGTCTTGGTAGTGCTGTATGCTTGATGGGAGATCTACTGTTGAGTTAATTGAATCTTCAAGATTTGCTAGAAACTGTTTTTGTGCCTCAAATTTTCCACTCCCGTTTAAAATATTTGATTTTGTTAGTGATTGTGCACCTAGTATACACCACACATATGTTCTGATAGACTCATTGATGCGCTCGACTCCCGCTTGAGTAAACCCATCACTCTTGTCTAAAATAAATGTGGTCCAGGCATTAGACTGTTTCTGTTCTATTGATCCTAACCAGACTTGTGATTTTGAAGAGAATGAAGTGTAACCAGGGTAGTAATCTTGTGGGTATTGTCTGTGACTCATAGCGTAATACAATGTACCCATACCTTTGTGATCATCAAGTTTTTGTGTAAAGTTATACTTTGTACTGATGTTAAACTCATTACAGATCCGTTCAAATGCTTTCATATCCATGGGGTTGTTATACCTGTTGAAACTAGATTCAGTGGGTAATGGTGTATGGAGTTCTGACAGTATTCTTCTTAACTGGTAATACATGTGGAAAAGGTAGACAGACCTAGAAAGATTGTTTGAGTGATTCAAGTGGTCTGTAAATGAAACACCGCACCCTGTAGTAGAACACAGTATGGCAAAGTTAAGTTGGTTTTGAAACATCTGTAATGGTCTTGAGGACCACTTTCTTGCAGTTGAATCGTCTGTTATTGGTGGGTTTAGGTAATGGTCAAACGGATTGGGTACTTTCACTTGAAATAAATCTTGTTCAGACACAGCAATATCAAGTTGATTTAGTTGAATTATTTTCTGTTCATAAGTAGGTGCGACATTGTACTTGGCATCTACATTAAATTGAAATGTGTTTGTAGTGACACTTGTTGGTGATTTAAATTCCATCGTTCTTTTTATATGAGATAATAAAAATGTTTATAACCTTAACAAATCTTGACACAAGCAAACCAGTGTGGTTAACTAATGGGATTGATAATCGTGATGGTAGCAAGGCTGTAGCTATCCATGAAATCTTTTACACTGTAAAGTGGTTTAATGTAACAGATGATAATTATTTTGTATATGGAACTCTTGATGGTGGAAAGAAGAGTGATGCTTTACGATCTGGTTATTATGACTTTTGTACTTTAGCTGAATGGCTACAAAATGAATTTAAAATTAAAGCAACTTTAAATCCAGCTAACTTACTTGTTACATTAGAATTTCCAAAAGGTAGTCAGTATTCATTATCAGATAGGCTTGTAAGGCTACTTGGTTTTTTAGGCCAAGTAATAATACATCCAGATGAGGAATGGTCATTATCAGACGAAGGTCTATTGAAACCAAATAAACTTAAAGTAACTGGAAGATATCCTGTTCATTTGTCAGTACACACAGTACTAAATGTTTATTTAAAAGAACTAAACACGACTGAAAATGTTTACAATGGAAAGCCTTCAACTTTGTTGAGATGTGTGCCAACTGGAACTGCACCCTATTGTGAAAGTGTGGTTGCTAGATTTCCTGCACAGTTTAAGAAATTAGGTTCTGGTTTCTTTGAGTCACTTTGTATATCTGTAACTAATCAAGATGACAAACCAGTTCTGATGCATGATTTTAGTATTGTCTTAGAAGTTAAATAATTTTATTTTTGTTTATAAAAATGAGTGCTGGTCCAAAGCCGAGAATCATACCAGTTGCGTGTCCAGTGACAGAGTTGAAAGATTTGGCTGATGTGCAGGATTTTGAAAAGGAAGGAGAGGTAGGGGAAGTGTATGGTTTTGAACTTGATTCGATTGGTATGTACAAGCGTAAAGTAATCGATGACATGAAAGATGGAACAGACAGACCTATTCCTAAACTTGGTCAGCTGCGTGATGTTACTGTACCTGTTCCAGTAAATAATGCGCCTTACAACTTAATACATGTGGGAAATAAGTGGGTAGTTTCACCTGTGCCTGTTCCACCGCCCACAATTGACTGGGACATAAAGTTTGAATTTATTAGTCCTTATGTATATACTGATGATGAAGGTGCATTAGTGTTTAGGAAAGTTGTTAACTCTGGACCTTTGATTGTAAGCCTTGTTCCAAGCTTTGCCCCAGACAACAATAGCAGAGAAAAACTAAAGGTGCAAGAGTATGAAAAAAGATGGTATCTTCTTACGCATAGAAAAAATAGAACAGATACAGAAGTTGTGTTTTTACCAGCAAACTTTGCCATGGCAAAAGAAGCGACAATAGTATTTGAAATTATCATGAAATCTGTAGCTTCTGTAAAAGAGGCAGATATAGCACAGGGAATCAAACTTGCATGGAATGACACAGTGGCAGAGTCAACAAAGGTCTTTATCGCTATTAAAAAAGGCACAGATATAGAAGTTTCAAGCAGTATACCCGCAGTTACGGCGGTGGTCGACAAAACAACTTTTGTTCGTCTGAGTTACATAAAACTAGAACACATTGATCTTGTTTCATTTTATTATGCTAGCAATTTGTATTCTTTTGACGAGTTGCAAAATGTAATCACTGATTAAATAAAAAAAAAAATTGTGAATAAAAAATGGTGAACTTGTATCCGCAACTACCGACGACTGATACTGTGTCGATTGAGACAATTGCATCAGATAAAACATTACAGGCAGATGCATTCCGATTAATAAATATTACAGATGCATTGAAATATTTGGAAAGTGAGGAGGCGAAATATTCTAGATGTAAGAGACGGTATAAGGCAGTATTTAATTCTGTTCAAAACACATCTATGGCTGTTGGTGCTATTTCAGCTGGATTATCTGTAGGGGGTATTGTTTTGATATCAACTGGAATTGGTAGTTTCTTGGCGTTGGTCTTGAAGGAGCTAGCATTGCCACAGGACTGGCATGCTTTGGTTTGGAAGGCATTAACAAGAGATTTCACACAAAATTACAGAAACATGAAGCATTGAATATGCTGGCGGGTGCTAAACTTAGTAGAATGAAACTTATTATCAGTAAAGCATTGCAGGACAATTTTATTGATGACGATGAATTTAAGAGAGTGCAGGATGATTTAAATAATTACAAACAACAAAAGTCTGAAATACAAAATAAGATGCGTAGTCAATCCCCCGTGAATGTTGAAGAACTAAAGGCCAGTTTTTTAGAGAGGGGAAAACAGATCAGAATTCAGGAAACCACGGAAAAATTACAAAATCTTTTAAACAAATAAAGATCAGATTTAGTAATCAGTTATTATTTTTTCATTACACTTCACAAAGAGATAAGAATAAGAATAAGAAGAATAAGAGTACTTTATTATCTCGAAAAGAGAAATTCGCTTGTGGTACATTTATAACAAATAGTACAAACAAGACATAAAAACATTATAGCATAATTATGAACATTTTCTCCCTGCACTTGCACAGCTACAAATTCCAAATGGATATAAAGTAAACACTACAAAATCTTTACACATAACTCTTACACATCTCACACAAACATCTTTTATGGACTGAACTGAGCGGCACTTGTACATTCACACCCACCTCTACATATGCATGGCATAATACGCGTGTTTCAACCTAGTCCTAACCCTCACTACTTATTATACAAACATCTCAGTACATTATTACACATTATTACACAAGCTGCATAATTAAAGTCTACCATAGTAAAATAATTAGTGGGTAAACACTCAGTAACAACAATCCCAGTATGTCCATGTTCACCACCAAATGAAACACAATATAATCACTTCTCTAAAACCAACAAGCTCCCTTCCTACTGATTGCACAGGTAAAGGGGGATAGGGGGAGGAGTTAGGTTTAGGTATGCGTGGATGTACCTACAGATTGCTTAGAGTGATGGATTTGGGGATGAAACTGTGCTGTAGTCTAAGTGTTCTAGCTTTGTGCGTGCGGAGTCTGCGGCCAGAGGGGAGGAGTTCATAGAGGTGGGCAAGGACATGGGATTTGTCTGAAGCTATCCGCCTACCCTTTCTCACCACACGCTGTTGCCATGTCGCTTGTGCCTAACTGTTTAACCCCATCAGCTCCACCACCACCACCACCCGACTATTACTAAAAAAAAGTTTTTTTGTTGCCCTTGTATCTTGTCAAATCTGTCCGAGTAAGTTGTGACTTAAGTCAGGAACTTACAATTTGTTATGTTTAAGTTCTTATAAGTTTTTATTTTAAGTCACTTATAACTAATTTATAGGAACTTAAAAAGTTACCTGTAAAGTTATTTGACAGTTATAACTGACTTTGGAAATTTGTTATCAAGTATCTGTAGGTTACTTAAAAATTTGTTATCAATGTTTTTTGTTTGTGTGTGTGTGTGTGGTTATTATTTAAATAATTATGTTTTTAGGTATTGTCACATAGACAATGGTAAAAATGTTCTTGGAATGTCTTTTCTTCTATCTCTAACACACGCACGAAAAAGAAAAAAAAACCACATACAGACACACGCACATGTAAATACATACAGACACACACACGTAAACAGGTAAACACACATACGCACATAAAAACATACCCGCATTTCAGTGGTATGACACGTGATACAACGTGTACATTCACAGAATCATTTAACTTTCTGTTTCTCTGTTTCGTCTAGCGACAGATTAAATCCGTGGGTTATTAAAATAAACTTTTTAACAAAAGTCCCATCTGTTATCCAATCCCCAATTTGCCTTTTCAAGAGAGGGTCACACATGCCTCTCTTGAAGAGGCAAAAGGAAGGACAGACAGACAGACAGACACACACACACACACACACACACCCCACCCCTTACCCTCCTTTCCCTTCCCCTTTTCCCCCTTCCCCTTTCCCCACCTTTTTACCTGTGCGCACACAATTTATTTTATTTATTTGCCGGGCCTGGTAATTTGTCTACTGTAGGTCCTATAGTTAATTATTTATTTGTCCGGACTTATTTTTGGTCTAATTATTAGGGATTCGTCACTCCCCAGATGGGGCCTCAAAGACGAGTTATTTTACGAAACGAAAGAATTTGAGACCCCGAGGAGATTCGAACCCATATCACACACACGTAAGAATAAATTGCCCCCAGATTTTCTCTTAGGTGTGTGACATGCGGCCGAAACCACCCCAGCCACCGGCGGTGGCCTAGAGAGGCAGTTATTTTTGGACTTATAAGTAATCGATTTCCAACAGGAAGTTGTGAAATCGCCACCAGAACTAGATGATCGATTTTTACAGGTATGTAGCGTATGTACCGGGCTAACAATACAGCCGATTGAGCCGGGCCAGGGCTAAAAACATTGTTATTAGACAAATTAGTGTTGTTTTAGTGGGTTGATGCAGTGTTTTTAATTAGAAATGATAGTAATTTTGTATCTTTTCTCAGTAATGAGCGATGAAAGGGGAAAGCAGGCTATAAATTATGATTTCAAAGGGAAGTAACTGCTTCATGTTCTTTTGCCTATGATCAAAGGTTAGCTCCCTGTGCAGTCACTGTGTGTAGCATGCAGGGCTCTCGTGATGTGTCTGGAGAGGCCATCAGTGATGTCATTAATGAAGACGAGGAAGAGGGTGGGGGAAATCACACCTCCTTGGGGAACACCTTCCCTGATCTTGATGGTGTAGCTCAGGTTGTCACCCAGCTTGACCTTCGCTGTTCTGTGGCTGAGGAAATTCCTGATCCAGATAAACATTCGCCCGGCAACTCTTGCCGTCAATAGTTTCAGAAGAAGACCCTCTTTCCACACCTTGTCAAACACTTTGGAGAGGTCAATGAAGGTGGCGACTACTTTTTTCTTTTCCTGGAAGGCATTTTCTATCGACTGTGCAAGGTAGAT
This sequence comes from Semisulcospira habei, assembly GCA_036245525.1. Taxonomy (NCBI): domain Eukaryota; kingdom Metazoa; phylum Mollusca; class Gastropoda; family Semisulcospiridae; genus Semisulcospira; species Semisulcospira habei. The sequence goes on along the minus strand of BTPG01000008.1, from coordinate 61,640,917 downwards.
GAGCTGGTCTTCAATACTTCTATTCTTCCTGAAGGCTGTCTGTTCTTTGGTCCGCCGTGAGATGGCCTTAGTCGCCTGCTCGGCATTAAACACCAATAACTAATGGTCTTTGGTGATCAGGTTGTTGGTTTCCAGATGCCACAGAAGTCTCTTGTTGATCATGCGCTCGAGAGTCTTGCCAAGGCAGCTTAGCAGGCTGACAGGTCTGTAGCTGGACTTCTTGTTTGGGTCTTTTCCTTTCTTGGGATGAAATCGTCATCTTGTTTATTACTGTGTCACCTCATAAAGTTATGTATTTTTGTAAAGAAAGTGGGGAGTTCCTTTCCATTATTTTGGCGTCCCTGATGGCTTAGGATGACTATATTGCCTCGCTATTACATTTTTTTGGTGAAATGCTAGCACGGGCGTGTATCCAATAACTGATTTTACAATTATTTCATGAAACGGCGACACAAATTAACGAATTATAGCGGAAGAAATCATGTCAGTACAGTATAAAGATACATATAGAACCTTTCAAGAGCACTTTTACATAGATAGCATCCCCACACTATATGTGCTAGTCTTACCGCGCTAAGGTGTCTGGGATATCATGGTGAACCTGTAGGCAGTTCGCAAGCTAGAGTGTGTGACTGTTCGCATAAAAAAACTTACATGTAGAAAGGCTGCGCACAATCCGAAAATATACTCATTTTCCCATTATTTATTTCGAAATAATAAGTTTATATCGCTTATCATTTTCCCTTTTCTCCAGAAGAGAGCCTTCTTGAGGAGTATATAGTTTTGCAAATGATTATATACTATAGGAATACGATATCAAAGAAATTACGTACTGAATATATGCACTGAATATAAGAATATGACATCATTCTGCAGTCTAGCGTTGTAAATGTTTTCTTGTTACCGCCAGTATATGCTAATGGTTTGGAATCTATTTAAGGTTGTAGGACACACCTCTTTCGCGCATCTTTTCTGCGCATTTAGATACCGCTATCTTGCGTCTGCCATGACCTGAGACTAGAGGTCACTGAAAAAAACCACCGTACGACAAGTCGTATTGCAAACAAGCTCAATTTATCGATAATTGACAAAAGATATATACTGTCTGAAACAGGTGTGTAAGCTGACTGTTTCTATGCATAAAATATTGTGTTTCCTCAGAAATAAGATACTTTTGCATAAGTTGCGACAAGTCATCGAGCGTCAGTGGTAACCCATAACCATTTCTCAGAAGAAGAAAAAAAAATGAACGGGCCAACCGAACGGGAGCCAGGAAAACAACAAAATCTCTTCAGACATCAGCAAGGAAAAGGTAAACTAAAGTAGAAAAAGTGGTTGGTGGTGTATCTGACTGGTTTTCCAACTCTTTCAAAAAAAAAAAGTTTTATGCACCGCCGTGAGATGTCACCTGCACGGCGTAAAACCCCAATAGCTAACTGTCCTTTTATGCATGGAAATTTACAACCTACCTGCAATGAAGAAGACTACATTTTATTGTGGGTTGACAGGGGCATGCATTCCATGTATATCAGTCACCACCTAGAAGTAGAACATTTCCATACATTCTCAGAGAGCCTTTACTAATACGGTGGAAGGAATGTAGTCCACATTGTAGTGATATTAAACCAGTGCCAGTGCTTATTATTTAGGAAAACGTACTGTGTGTGGTAAAAAGTCCTGCTAAGGGAGAATTTTGCATTACTAACTCAGTAACTGCTTTCAGTACTTAGTAACTTAGTTTTCTCATCCATTCTCTGTCTTATGAAGGCTATATTACAGATTAGGAGATAGGTCCAGCATTTTTTTAGTTCAAGGATGGTGCCAGAATAGCTTGGCGGATAATACGCCAATCTATTCTGGCACCACCCTTGAACTATCATAGTCACATTTATTTCAAGCAGTGGGTGTATCAGGATTAAAAGGGTTACCTAGTAAAACGCTACTATCACTGAAACCCTAATATTTGTTGACTACCATTTTGGATGACCGTAGAATGTGTGAAAAATACAAATTTGACTAGTACAAAAGCAAGCCTTTATGTTGAGACTCGTGACACTTATTTCAGCTACCTTTTGGAAAGGTCACACAGGTTGTGAATCAGTTATGTGCATGAGGCATACAGACATGACTTTGCCATTGTTGTTTGTTCTTTGCGGTTTACACAGTTTTTGTCGCATTTATTTTGAAAGTAATAATCTGCCCCTGCATTTAGTTCACTCAAAGTGAAATTGTCATGCTGCCGAACAACACAGTAATAATCATGTATTTCATTTCAGGCTAATACTGCTGTTGACCTCTCGCTGTGGAGTCTCAGTACTTTAACCCAGAGTACATACTTGCAAACAAGCGCAGAAGTATGACGCCTACACCAACTGACCAAGGTCACACTCACAGCTCAAGTGAAGTGAGGGAAGGTGACACTTATTCTCCTGGACTCAAGGTAAATCATACCAGTAGATCTGTGATGAGAATCAGGTGCAGAACACAACACAACTATGGTGTGAATGAACACATCATACTGTAATGCCTTCTTTCATTGGCTCATGTGCGAAGCAAGTGTAAGGCTATGTTCTGGGCCATTGGTCATCCATGGTAAATTTTAATGTTGGCATTTTCTCGGAGACTATTCAAACCACAGTCTTCAAACGTAGCCGAAGGATACTTTGTGGCAAGACCTTTCTTACTCTTAGCCTACCAGTTTGAGTTCAGGCCAAGGGTCATGAGAAATCAAGAAATAGGTTATAAAAAAATAGCCATATTTTGACAAAAGATATTTTTTCTCAAATACTATTCACAACTGTACATAAGCCAGCCCTTTACTTATGCTTAGACTCATGGCACTTAAATTTCAGTCACCTGTTGGAAAGGTCACACAGTTCAGATTAAGAAAATGATCAGTTTTAAATGCACACGAGCGATCCAGGCTTCACCATTGTTGTTTGTGGTGTTCACAGTTTATTTCACATTAGTTTGAAGGTAGTAATGTGTAAACTAAATGTAGGGATGAATTGGGTGGGTGGGTGGGTGGGGGGGACTCCCCCCACCGGCCCCGAATTGTTTATAATGCTATAACAAAGTCCCTGTTTGTGGAGTTTTGAACCGACCCACCCTGAAATAAGATCAGAAGTGAAATTGCCATGCTGCCAAATAACACAATAATAAACATGTATTTCATTTCAGGTCAGTGCTGCTGTTGACGTCTCACTGCAGAGTCACGCCCAGAGGGTATACTTGCAAACAAGCACAGAAGTATGACGCCTACACCAAGAAGAGGCAAGAGCTAGTCAGGTCATGTTGCTCAAAGGAGAAGGCCACAGCTAAAAGCAGGCAATTCCAGTTCCAGCGGATCAACTAAAGTGAGAGAAGGTGACACTTATTGTCCTGGACTCGAGGTAAAGCATACCGATTGATTTGTGAATAGAATCAGGTTCATAACAAAACACAACTGGTTGGAATAAACACATCACACTGTAATGCTTTCTTTCATTTTGAAGATGGTGTAGTACTAGTACCAGCATTCTCAACAACACCGAATGCTAAAATCACTTGCTGTCAACAAGTGGCACCATATTGCATTTGATTTGAAAACTAGAGGGTTGGGCAAGTCTGCAAATACTGTCGTTTTCTTTAATAAGCACTTAGTGCATACAAAAGGACTAGAAAACTCTGAATACTACCCATTTGGTCCAGTGTGTGCTGTTGCTAAACAGCAATGCGTTGTGTCCTGTTTGAAACAATTTCTGCAAGTTACACTTTGAATATTGATGCTGATTCTAGATATATGTATACACCCTTTGTGGTCATTTCAAGCTCAATGGCGTCTAATTTTTGGCGCACGTGTGATAGCAAAAGTAAGTGTTTGTAATGGGTCACCCGTCAACTGTCTGTTATCTGTGGGCAACTTTAACATTGGCATTTCCTCGAAGACTATGCAAGCCTCAGACTTCAAACTTGGCACAAGGGTACTTTGTGGTAAAATAATTCTAAACATACCAATTTCTGTGACCTTTCAAAGGTCATCTCAAGTAGTATTTTCAACTTCAAACTCAAACTTGCTATGGAGATACCACATGATAAGGGTGACAAAAGTTAGTTTCGGGTAGAGTTGTAGTTTTTATCAATGTTTTTGCAAACTTTTCAATAACATTTGGCATGATGATAACACTTTTCTGTGCATACTAATGTAATCAGCCCCTCACAGAGGTCAAGGGTCACAGAGGGTTGACAAATGTGTGAAAAATGAAGGGATTTGGAAAAAAAACTCAGGTTTCACTGGTACAAAATCCAGCCCTATACTTATGTTTAGACATTTTCAGAGACCTGTTGGAGAAGTCAAGCCAAGGTAAAAAAGGTCAGACGTATTATGTGGATTGGTCATACACGTGAACCATAAGGACATTGCCTTTCTTGTTCATGTTCTGACTACTGTCATATTATGCATGTATGTACTTTGTATAAATACTTGCAAACATATATGCACGCAATATGTGCATGTCAAAACTTTTTTTGATACAAAATTATCTTTTGCAGGTTGCGAAAGATAAGGGAAGAAGAGTTCAGCGGGTACATCTCTCCGCGATGGCCAACCGACGAGAAGGCAAAGGAAGTGAACTGATTGTCCTGTGTAGGAGGGCAGACGTCCTGTTATTTTGATGTCCATCCACCAGGCTGGCCACAATGTCAAGGTTTTGGACAGTCACATCATTCGCAATGCAGCAAAAGCCTGTGCCTTACTGCCTGAGCAGATGCATAGCCATATATTAGGAGAAGGGCAAGCAGGCTTTAGGCCTGGCTATTCAACTGCAGACACAACAGCAGTGGGGCAGTGACAACAAAGTGACAATGACAAAACTCGAGAACATAGAAATAAAGAGGGAGTGTTTCCATAAGCCTGACATAGAAGCAGCGGGGCGACAAAATTGTAACGTGCAGTCGAGCAGTTCAGGGGCTATTGTACAGTGATGGGGGTGTGCTTTGTGTGTTTTCATATAACAACGTGACAAAGCGATTTGACACCCATGTTGTAATTTGTAGTGCAGTAAAAAGGTGAAAAATATCTGTATTTTGACCAAACAGATGTTTTCTCAAGTATACACAACTTCAAACCCAGACTTGGTACACGGTGGTAAGAACTTTTCATGCATACTAATTTCGTATGCATGAAAGGTCAGAAAGGTCAAGGGTCACAAGAAATCGGGAAATAGGTACAAGATAGCCATATATTGCCCAAAGATGTTTTTTTCTCAAGTATTCCTAACTGTAACCCTAAACTTGGTAAAGAGATACCTGATGGTAAGATCTTCCTATGCATATTTATTTGGATGACCCCCCTCAGAAAAGTTACTTTTTGTCACTCTCCTGTCATGTCGCGATTTGGAAACGCAGCTTAATATGTATTAGTTTTTGATTATCCAAGGAAAACCCCTTTACTGACAATGTGTTCATTTTTCGAAGACATTTCATCATATGAACAGGTCGTTTTTGTGACAAGTTCCTAAATACTGGCATACATCAGTCATTCAAAATATGTACTCCACAGCTGACACTTATGGGGTAGGAAACAGTGGTACAGATAGATTTTGTGCAGCATCGGTGTGAGACAAGGAGAAAACTTATCACTGCTCCGCTTTGCATGATTCAAAATGATATACAGGGTTCATTCTGAAAATGGTCATTGGCCTCAGAGTATAAAACCCATGGGTCCTTTCTGAAGAGGGGATGTGCAGAAATATAGAAACGTGGGAATGTATATTTATGTCATTAAACCCTCAGCTTAAAATGTTGTGCAAATGTGGACTTGCTCAATGAAAAACGCAATACTGCTCAAGAGTGAGTTGACCATGCAGTTCTTGCATTACCCTCCAGCTGTCACAGCAGATTTAAGTGGTTGGGTGATAACTGATCATAGGCATATGATATGTACTGTACTTTGTGTTTGTTTTGTTTTTTTCTTCCACTGTCAATCTTTGACTTTCAGCTGTGTGGCTTTACTTATCGTATCAGAATTGCTAACCACATGGTTCATTTCACAAGTTTTACAGATGTACTGTACATGACACACGCCAGCAAACAGAATGACCTGACTATGATCCGTGTCCATACAAGTCTCCGTAGGCATGCACACAACTAAAAATGACATCAGCTCCACTTTTCTCCCAAATAGCTTGTATAAAGTCAGCACTTTGTCAATGTAAATGTGAATAATGTTACATGTAGTTGAAATATGTTCTGCAGTAAAGCTGTATTTTGAGGGGGAGCTGGGTGGCTCGGTGGTAGTGTGTTTTTGTTTCCTTATAATTTGTAACCAAAAACTGCTGGGAAACTGAGATTCAGCTAGAGAGATAGGTACATCCACTACCAATCTGTTTACAAACATCTTTCAACCAGAGATGTTCATCGACCTGCTTTCACGGAGACACCAAAGGAACATGTAGCATTTCTTGCAGCAGGTATATTAAAACAAATTCACATCAATTAATGTTTGTAGATGATGCCAGTAAAAATATTAAAAAAAAACTGTCTGTGACAACACTCTTTGGTGTGCTTTTTCATCAGTGAAGCTGTGAATGATTGAATGAATGTAAACATGTAATGTAAACATGCTCACACAATGCCTGGCTGAAAAAAATGAATGAACAAATGTACCGAGGTAACCAGTGTGCATTTTTATCCAAGACTGAATCCGGTTGGTTGGTTTATGGTTTAACATTCACGTTCCCACAGTGATGATAATCGCATATTTAAAAAAAAAAAAAAATACCATGCGTTAAATTTTTTTTGCTTTGGGTTTAAAGTGTGTTTGTTTCATTTAGCGAAGTAGAAAATGTATGGGTTTCAAATGTGAGCAGGAAAAAAATGTCTAAAAACTATTCTACGGGACTCGAACCCTGGTCACCTGCGTGGCAAAAATAAGTACCATACCACTGCACTAACTAAATTACTAAGAACCAGCACGTGCATTTAATTACTTATAGATAAACGTTTTCATCCCGTATCTGCCGTTGTTGTTTGTTCCAGTTTACTGTCACAAATAGTGATCGAGGACTAGCAGTTTGGGCGTAGTTTGCAACAGTTTGGGCGTAGGTTTTCCCTTGTAGGTTTAAAATAGTCGTTTTCCCTTCTTTCTCATGCGTGCTTGTGACCGGCTACGGCGGAGATATGATCTGCCGGAAGTCAGACATCGCTTGTATCCCTTATTGAATCCGCACTCGAAAACGACCCAAAGTGCCAAATTTTGTGCGGGACCCCATATTTTCTTCATAATCAATGTGATAGTTATAACATAAAGTACGACTTTATCGAATAAAAAGGGCCTGAGCAATTGCCCAACATTGCAAACACTTGTAATGTTATTGATAACATCCGGGCAATTTGCGAATTTACAACATAAACTTTTCTCGATTGCACTTAGAATTCCAATTATCAGAACACACTTTTTTTACGAGAAAATACTAACATACTTTATGAAGTGACCGAAATGTTTCCTTATCAGTTTAACACACTATTCGATAAATTTTTATTGTGTTCTGAAATCAGCTATTTTGCGTGTTTTCGCTCAAGGGGTAGGTCACGCAAAAGGCTCAAACTTACAAATATGCCCGGGACCATGGGTCTTTCAGGGTGGCAATAGCCTCCAGACTCAATAAGGCTCTCAAAAAACCCTATAAGCGGCAGTTTTCAATTAAAAAATGTAGGTATAGTATACAACCTTAACCCAAAATGTTGTGGACAAAATGGCCGGAGCTCGGAAATCTTTCACATCTCAGTAGCTGTCAGTGGCTTGTGCATTGACCAGAACTTTCTACATCAGTTTATGGTGGCATAGGAGCGCCATGTAGGTAGCATTTTTGGTTGTTCCTTTCTTTTACGTCTGGTTTTGAAGGCTTATAAAAAAAAACATCTGTTCCGAAGTAACTAGCCAACTTAAAGCAGTTCCCTAGCTTTTCTTAAAGACCGCATCATAATAGTTAGTTTCGTTTGAAACGAACTGCTCCCAACAACAAACAAGAGCGAAGTCATGGCGGATAACAAGCTTATATCACAAAGCACAGACAACACTCCAAACATCTCCAAGAGGCATATATCCTCATGAGTCCTGCTGTCTGGAGTGTTGTCTCTGCTTATGCTACAAGCTGGGTATCACTCGTGATTTTAATCTCGTCCGTTGTCGGTAGTCGTTCTTTGCAAACGTAACCTCAAAAAAAAAAAAAAAAACCCAACAACAACGCGCAATTATGTTAGTTTTCCATCACTAAATTCGTGATTGCATTATGCATATTTTTTTGCAGCTGAACATCAACGTTTCACGTTTTTTTGAACATTTCAATCTATCTCTGTTTGTTTTTATTTATTTCTAAGATGAACAAACACTTCAGTCTTTTCACAGATGGCTGTAGTTTCTTAAAATCTGAATTATTTAAGCAATTTTTGTGTGATATAAACGTTTAAAAGTAAAGTTTACGATAGGAAAACGATCCATGCATGAACTTTTGATGTAAAATGTGCCCGTCGACGCACTAACTAAAACAGCAGACAGATACGGTGTGGAAAAACAATGGTATCGGACTCCACAGCCAGAACCACCCTATTGCAATTCGCGGGGGCTTATGCTATTTAATGCCTCTTGCTTGATGATTTGTTTTGGAAACATAATTCCTATATCATCAGTCATTTGACAAGGGCGTCCGTAATACAGTAAGAACTACGTATCATGAGCACTACGTGTCGTTAGAACTGCGGTCGTTAGAATACGTGTCCATAGCTCTCTCTCTTGGCTGGACTTCGCGAACGAAGATTTTATAGGAGTTGCCCACGACGTCTGCAGGCTTGTTCGTGGCTGCGGAGGCCAATCCGGGACAGGCAGGTTCGACCGCAGTGGCTGCAGGGGAAGGTATGGCCAGAGTTCTGAGTTGCGGCATCTCTGTTCTTTCTCCTGAGCCGCTTGTCCTTAAGGCTAGCTCTGCGAGAGTCCTCAAAGGAGACAGCTGCCTTGTAAATAGTGGAGCGCCAGGTGTCACGGTCCACAGCAAGCGAAGACCACTGGTGGTGGTCGATTTGGCAGGCACTAAGTGACTTCTTGAGACAGTCTTTGTATCTCTTCTTTGGTGCCCCTCTGTCACGGTGTCCAGTAGCAAGCTCGCCGAACAGGGTGATCTTTGGTAGGCGATGATCCTCCATCCTGGAGACATGCCCCGCCCAGCGGAGCTGTGTCCGCAGCAGCAAAGCCTCGATGCTCACGGTTTCAGCCTGTTCAAGGACCTCGACATTGGTGACATAGTCACTCCAGTGAATGCCCAGGATGGTACGCAGGCAGCGCTGGTGGAAGCGTTCGAGGAGTCGTAGTTGGCTGCGGTAGAGGGCCCAGGACTCGGAACCATACAGCAGGGTGGTGAGGACCACAGCTCTGTACACGCTGATCTTGGTGCCTGTTTTCAGCTGTTGATTGTGCCACACCCGCTTGAAAAGTCGCCCGAAAGCGCTGTTCGCTTTTGCCAGCCTGCTGTCAAGCTCCTTGTCCAGCTTGGCGTCCGACGTGATAATGCAGCCAAGGTAAGTAAACTGGTGCACTGACTTTAGTTCAGACTCGCCGATGGTGATGTGAGGAGGGCGATACACTGTCTTGGGTGCCGGCTGATGGAGGACCTCTGTCTTTTTCAGACTGACCTCGAGTCCAAAGAGCTGGGCAGCGTCTGCGAAGCAGGACGTGATGCGCTGCAGGGCTCTCTCTGTGTGTGCAACGAGGGCAGCATCATCAGCAAAAAGCAGCTCACGGATCAGTTGGTCTAGGGTTTTCGTGTGGGCCTGCAGTCGTCTGAGGTTGAACAGGCTGCCATCGAGACGATACCTGATGTACACTGCATCGTCATCATCGAGGTCCACTGTGGCCTGCTTCAACATCATGCTAAAAAAGATGGTGAAGAGGGTCGGTGCCAGCACGCAGCCCTGCTTTACGCCGTTGAGAATGGGGAATGGTTCTGAGAGGTCATTGTTGAGTCTGACCTGACCTTGCTGGTCCTCGTGTAGCTGGACAATCATGTTGAGGAACTTTGGGGGACAGCCAAGTCGCTCCAGGATCTGCCACATGCCTTGCCTGCTCACAGTGTCGAACGCTTTTGTTAGGTCGACAAACGTTACGTACAGCCCTTTGTTCTGCTCGCGGCACTTCTCCTGTAGCTGTCTCAGCACAAAGACCATATCGGTGGTGCTCCTGTTTGCTCTGAAGCCACACTGGCCCTCTGGGAGTTGGTCTTCAGCGATGGCAGGTACCAGCCGATTCAGGAGCAGCCTTGCAAGGATTTTCCCAGCAATGGACAGCAGTGTAATTCCCCGATAGTTGGAACAGTCAGACTTCTCACCTTTGTTCTTGTACAGGGTGATAACGACTGCATCACGGAGATCCTTTGGTAGTGTTCCTTCCTCCCAGCAGCAGAGAAAGAGGTCATGGAGCTTGTTGTGCAGTGCTGTGCCTCCATGTTTCCAGATCTCTGGCGGTATTCCATCAATGCCTGCTGCTTTGCCACTCTTGAGCTGGTGGATGGCTGTGAGGGTCTCTTCAGCGGTGGGCGGTTCGTCCAATTCAACTTTTACTGGGAGCTGTGGGATTTGTAGGACGACTGCTTCTTGAACAGTGCGCTCAGCGCTGAAGAGGCTCTGAAAGTATTCCGACCAGCGGTTCAAGATGGAGGTATTATCTGTGAGGAGTGCCTGGCCATTCGCGCTTCGCAGGGGACTTTGTACCAGGTGCCTGGGGCCATACACTGCTTTCAATGCTTCGTAGAAGCCCCTGTAGTCACCATTGTCTGCGCAAAGCTGGGTCCTCTGTGCAAGTCTGGTCCACCACTCATTCTGGAGATCTCTGAGCTTGCGCTGGAGACTGCTGCAGACGAGGCGGAAGGCAGACTTCTTCACAGGGCAGGAAGGCTGGGCTAGGTGGGCCTGATGGGCGGCTCTTTTTTTTGCTAGGTGTTCCTGGATCTCTACATCGTTTTCGTCAAACCAGTCTTTATTCTTCTTTCTAGCGAAACCCAAGACTTCTGCAGAGGATTTTGCAATAGCAGTTTTCAGTTCTTCCCAAAGTGTTTCAGGGGAGGAGTCTGCTGGGTCCGCTGTGTCTTTGAGCCTGCGCTGTAAATCTGTCTGAAAGGCAGCTTTCACGTCGTCACGCTGAAGGCTCGCAACATCAAGCTTTTTCTTGGGGGGCCCCCATTTCTTGGGTTTTGGCTTGAAGTGGAGCCTGAGTTTGCAGCGGACAAGGCGGTGGTCAGTGTGGCACTCTGCGCTGGGCATCACTCTGGTGAGGAGGACGTCACTGCGGTCCCTCTGACGCACTAGGACATAGTCGATAAGGTGCCAGTGCTTGGAGCGAGGATGCATCCAGGTGGTCTTTCGACTGTCCTTTTGCTGAAAAGTAGTGTTGGTGATGACCAGTTGCTGCTCTGCACAGAACTCCAACAGTAGGCGGCCATTGTCATTGCAGTTCCCCACGCCATGCTTGCCGAGGACTCCTTTCCAGGCTTCAGAGTCCTGGCCCACTCTGGCGTTGAAGTCGCCAAGGATGATGACTTTGTCGTCTGCAGGGGTGCTCTGTATGAGGCTGCGCAGGTCAGTGTAAAACTTGTCCTTTTCAGCAGGCTCTGCCAAGAGGGTTGGGGAGTACACACTGAGAAGGGTGACGTGTTGCTGGTGTCTCAGTGGGAGGCGCATGGACATGATGCGGTCTGAATGACCCGTTGGTAGGTTTTCCAGCTTAGTCGCAATGGAGGTCTTGACCATGAAACCCACGCCTGAGAGCCGTCTTTCTGATGCAGACCTGCCTGACCAGTAGAGGGTGTACCCAGCGCCAAGTTCTTGGAGGCTGCCTTCGTCCGGAAGGCGTACTTCGCTGAGCGCGGCGATGTCAATGTTTAACCTCCGCAATTCATGGGCAATGAGGGCGGAGCGACGTTCGGGGCGTCCGCTGTCTGCTTTGTCGAGCATGGTTCGGATGTTCCAGCATGCTACGTTGAGTCCGGTCGTGGTCGTCATCAGAGTGGATCCGTTATTCTTTCTTGTTTTTTGACCGCATGAGAAGATGCCCGTTGACCGCGGCTAGCCAACTGGGGTTGCGAGGGGACGAGCTTTGGTTAGGCCACCTTTTCTAGGCCCCTCTCCGTGTGGAGCAAGCAGTGCTGTCCCTAGAGAAGGCTGCTTGGTCGTTCAGGGTGTGCCGAGTGATGTTGTCATCCCCAGGTCAACATCAGGCGACCAATATCCTGAACCGCCTGCATGCAGGTTTGAGACTGCGGCTTCCAGTGACATCTTTCACCTGCCGTTTCGCCCCTCGCCCATCGCTACAGGACTTGGAATGGTCAGTGTCATGGTCCGTGGACGTTTCCTAAAGCCTGCGCGGTGGAGCTTTTTGGTGGAGTGCAGTGTGCGCAGTACTGGCCCCACCCTTTAAACCCTTGGTTCATCTGCCATGGCCTAGCAAGCTGGGACGATGGCATCGAGGTCCTCGGGTCGTAGGTTTTATATCAGACTGTCCTTGTCCTAGTCTCTGGCTCAAAAGCCTTCCCCGGAGACACGGGGGCTTTGATGTCAGGGGTTTCCTCCCTTAGCCTTTCCGCAGCCAAGCGGCCAGGCCTGCAAGGCAGCAGGCGACTCGTGGAGGGCGGGGTCGTCTATGTCCCGTGCAGATGTGAACATCTGCCCACTGCCCAGGTCCATAGCAATGCAGCTCGATAACACTACTCTCGATAGCACTACGGCCATTAGATATACGGGCGCTTGAGCTCTTAGCGACAGACCTACGCCTTCCTACGTCGCAATAGCGCTAGGTCTCGATAGAACTACGACCCGTGTTTCAAGGATGACCACTGCCACTACTTAGCAGTGGCACTATTGTGTCGACAGACCTACACCTGACGCTGATAACGGCGGTATCGGATTTTTCTCTTATATTGATTGCGGACCCCAACACTGTGCCCCTCATTGCCGCCTAGACTCCCCCACAACCCCCATTTTATTTATTTATTTGCACACTTTGAACTTTGTAAAAGAGAAAGTATACTGTGCACAAACGATCGGGGGTTATCACATTACAACTTGAATATTTCCCACCCACTTCTATTCATCGCTCACTGAAGCATATAAAGCGTGTCATTAACAAATAATTTAAAAAAAAACAAACAACGCATTACAAAAATGTAAGACTTTTTACTGGTTTGGTTTATCACTGTTGTAGCTCATTAATTTCACAGTCTAAAAATGTAAACTTGAACTTTAAATACAAATTATTCAAAAGTCAAGTTGAGATTTCAACCCTTTGCACGTCGGTAGCCACCGCCATGAAAATGGTTAATATTCCTCGATTACTGTGGACAGTATATTGTGTTTCAGTTTGAATGTTGTCCATATTTAACCCGTGACATTCGTAACGTTGTAAATTTGAGATCGCGTGGGTAAAATTCATATAAGATCTTCCTTCCTCTTTGTACGGAAAACTTACACACCAAACGTAACACCAAATGATCAGAACGTGCTTAGGGGAAAATGGTCGGTTTGCTTCGGTCATTCTCATGCATGATAATGTCACAACGATGTTTTATTTGTGTTTTGTGAAAGGATGTTGTTGGCATGTCCATTTCAGCAGAAACAAAGTAATTTATCATCTTGTGCATAGCAAATGTCTCTTAAAAAAGAAAAGACTTCTTCTGATTGAACCTTTCTAGGTACCCTTATTGATGTGAAACCAAACGGTCAAGAAAGACCATTTCTATGCATACTAATTTGGATGACCCTTTGAAAAGTGAAGGATCACAGGGGATCACGAAATGCATCAAAATAGCCGTATTTTGACAAAAAAAGTGCATTTTCTCAAATACTATTCACAGCTTCAAACACAAACTCCGTACAAAAAAAACTGATAGAAAGACCTTCTTATGCATACTAATATAAATGATCCCTCGGAATGGTCAAGGGTCACAAGAGATCGCAAAAATGTGTAAAATGACAGTCTTTTTAGAATTTAAGTATTTATGAACATTTTTTCTTGCAAACATTTAAATACAGTTTGGCACCAAGGTAGCTGACGATAAGCCCTTTCTAATCATACTAATTTGGTTGACACCTAACATGGGTCAAAGAGTGGGGGGATGGAGGTGGGAGTTGACAAACATGAAAAAAATGTATAACCTTTCGCTGGTACAAAAGCCAACCTTTTACTCGTGTTAAGATATCGGAACACTCTCATTTCAGTGACCTATTGCAACGGTCAAGGTCACAATGGTCATACTAATTACGTGAATCGGCCTTATCATTGAACCATTAGGGCTTTGTCATTCTTTGATTGTTGTTGTTGCTTATAATGTGCAATGTATTTTTAACATTTATATTTTGTGGACTTTCAGCTGGTTGGTGACGCCGGACTGAGCATAAGTCACGTGGTTGAGGGGGATTCAGGGAACTACAGCGTTGAAGTGACTGCACATGGAGCCTCGGGAACAGTATTTACTCTGCGCCACACCGCCATTGTGCGCGTTTACACAGGTGAACCCCCTTGTCTGTATTTGCTACTAAACTTATCTGTTGCTGGATAGGGAGTTTTGTGTAAGCAGTCTTATAGGTCGTTTGACATCGGATCGCGCGTTTTTCGCAAATATCTTCTCAAAGAACCACTTCTCTTTTTTTTTTTTTTTTTTTACCAATCTTATAATAAATATCATTCAGTGCCAGTTGACCTAATACGATTTACTTTCACGAAACTCGAATAATTTGTTTGTTTTGTTGTATACTCGTAAAATTCGGATTAAAAAAATGAAATGACTTGTTTTAATAATAATAATAATAATACATAGTTTTTATATAGCGCCCTTCCCCACGAACAACAAGCTCGGAGCGCTTTACAGCACAAAAAAAAATATTAAAAAGGAGAAAAATTAGAACGCACTCACTCTTTAAATAAACATCTGCTCGCACCATCTAGGCGCATTCCTAACACGAAACACACACACACACACACACACACACACACACACACACACACACACACACACACACACACACACACACACACACGCACATACACACACACACACACACACACACACACACACACACACACACACACACACACACACACACACACACACACGCAGCCTATCAACATGGGGAAACAACCAACATTTCCAGGCAGCACATCCAGACTAAGCTAATCTTGATATGCTACCTGGAAAAGATGGGTCTTCAAATTTGTTTTGAAGGTCAACAGGGTAGGGGAAAGACGGACATGCAGTGGAAGTGAGTTCCAGACGTGAGGGGCCTGATAACTGAAAGAACGGGCACCAGCAGTTTTTAGGCTGACTCTGGGCTGAACAAGCAGTTTTTGTGAGCTTGAGCGTAGACTTCTACTAGGATTGTGTGAGGCAAGGGAAGAAGACAGATATGCAGGAAGCGTATTGTCATAGTGTTTGTATGCCAAAGTGGCCAGCTTGTACTCTATTCTCTGTTTGACAGGTAGCCAGTGGAGATGCTTTAGCAGTGGTGTGACATGATCAGTACGTTTTTTGCGAAGGACTAACCGGGCTGCATTATTCTGGATACGCTGAATGCGAGTGAGTTGATCAGATGAGATACCAGCAAGGAGGGAATTACAGTAATCTAGACGGGACAGAATGCGAGAGCATACGAGCTGGGCAGTAGCCTTTTCTGTCAAAAAGTATCTGATCATGCCTATTCTGCGGAGCTCCAGGTAGGCAGTGCGGCAAAGATGGCTAACCTGTTTTTCCATCGATAAACTTGAATCCAGGAATACACCCAGATTTTTTTACATAGGATTTGAAAGAAATGTCTTGGCCACCTATGGAAATATGATCACAGTTGGAGGCGGATGTTCTAGCTCGAGTACCAACAAGCATGCTCTCTGTTTTATCATCATTTAACTTGAGTCTGTTGCAAGTCATCCAGTCTTTGACTTCAACTATACACTTCTCCACATTGGAGACAATGGTCTGCAGTTTACCAGGATGGTCAGACTTAGAGATCTGAGTGTCATCAGCATACTTGTGATACTCACAGCTATTCTGGCTGATGATTCGGGAAACTGGTTTAGTGTACAGAGAGAACAGCAGAGGACCCAAAACTGACCCCTGTGGGACACCATACTTCAAAAGCACAGGCTGAGACATGATCCCATTCACACATACAGACTGATATCTTTCAAAAAGGTAAGACCTGAGCCATGACAGCGCTGGACCTGAAATACCAAAAGACACGCGTAGGCGTTCTAAAAGAATACCATGATCCAGCGTGTCAAACGCCGCAGACAGGTCTAATAATGATAGCAAAGAGACATGTCCGACGTCAGCATGTGTAAGCAGGCTATTGGTAATGTGAAGCAATGCTGTCTCAGTACTGTGATTTCTTCGATATGCAGACTGATACAGTTCAAGTAAATCATTACTACTGAGATGTGACATGAGCTGACTCAGCACAACTTTCTCCAGAATCTTGGAAAGAAAGGGAAGATTAGACACTGGTCTATAATTTTTCAGCAAGTTTGCATCCATCCCTGCCTTCTTCAACAATGGAATTACCACAGCCTGCTTAAAATGCTGAGGCACAGACCCTGACTCCAGAGACAAGTTAATAATTCTGGTTATCACACTGACAAGCTCATCAGGGCATAGCTTGAGTATAGAGGTGGGAATGGGGTCAAGGGAACAAGATTTGGTGGGTGAGGAAATAATTAGTTTCTTTACAGTCTCCTCTGTGACAGCAGTAAACTCATGTAACACAGGCCCGTCATATGGTAAATAGGACACAGCATCAGAACAGTTGTCCAGTTCCTGACGGATCGTGCATATCTTAGAATCAAAATACTGACAAAACCTATCAGGTAAATCATTCATAGGAATGGTATTCGGGAGTACAGGTTCATTTTTCTTTCCAAGAAGTTCATTTGTAAGGCCAAACAGCTGACGACTAGATATGCAGTCTTCAAGTTTGGCACAAACAAAGTCTTTCTTAGCTGCACGCTGTGAGGACTTCAGTGCAGCACGCTGCTTCACAAACATGTCTCTATGTACTGTAAGACCACTACACCTCCACAGTCTCTCTGTGCTTCGAAGCTCACGCTTGGCATCTTTCAGCTCTTTCGTTAGCCAAGGGGCCGGGGGACGTGAGGTTACGCGTCTGGTGGTGAGTGGCGCATGCTTGTTGAGAATGTCAGAGAGTGTACAGTTGTAAGTGTCCAGCAGTTCATGTACTGTGCAGTCTGTCAATACACCGTCACAAGCCACCTTTACATCGGAGCTGAAAACATCTATGTCAATGCGACGAATGTTTCTGGAAGTGATCGAGCGTTTTGTGGAACGAGGCCGAGACGCAAGCACATGAAAGAAAACACTTGCATGATCCGACAACAGCGAATCACACACCTGAATGTCCTGAACAAGAGAGGAACTCTCCCCTGTGATTAGAAGGTCCAGGGTGTGACCACGTCTGTGAGTCGGCCCCTGCACATGCTGACGCAAGCTACGGTCAGACAGAAGTGAACGCAGACGAAGTGCATCAGGATCAGATGGAACTTCAAAATGAAAATTAAAGTCTCCAACCATAACTAATTCGTGTCTGCTGCTGGAGGCACTGTCCACATAATCTTGGAATTCACTGAAAAATTCGCTAGTGGTTAGTTGATTTTGTCTGCTAGGAGGCGGTCGGTATACTACAGTCAAAGTAACTGAGATGTCACTGATGATACTAACTTCAACAGCTTCAAAAGAGTTAAAGGGCAAGCGTTTGAAATTGGTACAGTTTTCTAATGACTTCCTGACCAGTACTGCTATGCCACCCCCTCGTCGCCCAACGCGAGGGAAAGACTTCAGAAAATATCCTGGAGGGGTCAACTCGGCTATGTATGGTTCGTCACCCTCATCTTGAAGCCACGTTTCAGCCAGCAACAAGAAGTCTAGCTGATGATCAGTGATGTAATCACTTATCTCACTAGTTTTGTTCCTGCAAGACTGAGTGTTCAAGAAGGCCAATTTTTACACCCTTTAATGTGCCCCAGATAGATTCAGCCCAACATAAGAAAGCCATTTTGCACGAGAGTGAGTAAGATGACCAAGTTTTCAAACCTGAAATATCGCGGCATACATGAAGTCTGCATGTCTGACCTCGATATTGAAATCTGGTAGTTTCCCGCCAGGGCTCTATTAGGGTTTTGAAAACGGCTTGTTCTTGTCTTTTCACCACATTTTTACGACTGTACAGCAAAATCAACAATTCATAGGAGTTAAATAGAAATAGCCCATATTAGGTCAATTGGCAAGAAGTAATATTTGTTTTTTAAAATGATAGAAAAAAAGTGTTTCTTTGCGGAGATATTTGGAAAAAATTCTGTGTACGCACCAATGTCAAAAGGCCTATACTACATAGAAGATAAAAGCAAGTAAATAAGTAAGTTAGGAAGTCAAGACAGAACAAAATATATAAAGAACGATTTTTATATAAACCTTCCACTAGTGGTTCCACCCTTAAAGGAAAGAATAATAGTTGCCCATGCTGTACATAAAGCGTAGTGCATCAACACAATTTTGAAACGCACAGCTGCTGTCCTGTTAAGCGAAACTGTAAATTTGAAAAAAAGGTTTGAGACATATCTGCCAAAGCACGCATTATTCTGACAATATGTTGGTTTGCAGACGTCAGTGCCACAACTGATGCAACAGTTCATGTGGTCCAGGACACTTCCGCAGTGTACGACTTTCAAACACGCCAGTTTCACGTGCAGCTGACCTGTACCAGTCGGGGTCAAACTCCCCCAGGTGTTATTTGGACGGTGAGAGGATATTTGTGGACCTTGTACGTCTTATACACATGAAGCTAAAATAACAGACCAGCAAACATACAGATCGTGTGTCTGATTCATTTTGTGAAGTGTATTTTAGTCACTAGTATGAGAGCAGTTTTGCTGACGTTTTGATGATATATCACTCACCGGTGGATTTTGATATTAGCAAAGGCGTCATTATAGGCCAATTATGTCTATGGAAATAGAGGATTCGACCTGAAATGGGCTGAGGAGAAGGTAAGGTCAATCTGATTTAACCGAATTGAATTTTTTATATAGCAAAATAGTCGACAAATCATGAGGTCTGTGTGGGTTTTGCTGTTTGTGTTTTCGGGACTTTATCCAGTATGGTGAAGAGACTGCATATTATGTGATTGAATTTTAAGTTTTGCCCTTCTACCATATTTTATGGCAGCCTTTTTTAAAAAAAATGTGTAAGCTATGTTTAATTCAGTGCGAAATACCCAGTGCTTAGACAAAAGGGTTCGAGTAGATTACAGAAAATGTGTTCACCTCGTGTGTTATTTCGTGGAGCCCGGAATGATAGGTTCACCGAGCATTCCCGCTCCCCCGCCAAATATCATACGAGGTGAACAATTTTTTTCCCCTGTAATCCAAGAGAGCCCTATTGCCTTAGCAGTTTATACAACGTGCCTTCTACTTAATGTTGTTGTGTGCTGAAATGTGACCGAAACAGCCTTCAAAGTGAACTGCGCGGCATGTTTACGTCTGACGACTCTAAATGTACAAAACCACTGCGCAAAGGTCACCGGGCCGACGTCGGCTGCCGTTGGCCCGCACACGGCTGTGCCGGCGCAGGCCAACGGCGGCCAACGTCCATGCCAGCAAACCCGATAACCAATCTCATACCAATCTGATAATTCGCTAGAAAACCTTCCTCTAACCTGTTTCTGCCACGAATTTCCTTCAAAATGTACACACATGCACAAACTCTACCTTAGCAAGATGTTGTTGCTGCTTTTTATTACTAGTGACAAAAAGAAGCCTATAGCTGCATGACGTCAAACTCTAATTTTAAAATTGAAACACGCACTTACCTGCTCAATACATGTTATCTGTTTCAGAATGCACAAGTCTTGTTACATCACAATTTCACTTCAGCTGTGAGTTGCTGTAAAATTAGGCCTTCGGTCCGTTTTGTAGGTAAATCGCATGTTGCTAGCTAAAGCGCACATTGTTAATCCACCCTAAAAATACCCTGATATAAACAGTTTTTACGTGCTGTCACCTTAACAGACCCCATCCGGAGCCACCAACTCCAGTTTATCATCCTCGTACGGACAGTTTCACCTGCTGGTGCCCAATCCAGTGACTGGTGGAAACTACTCATGCCAAGTGGCCTCGAACACTCCTGCTGTTGGGTGTCTGTCGTACAACAGCCCGGCTCTTCGTGGTGACACCGTCTTCGTTGACAGAGTGGAAGCCCGCCTGACCGTTATGGAAGCAGAAAACAACTATTTGAAGTCACAGGTCTCCACCCTACAACGCACACAAGGTAATTTAAAAGAATATATATTGTATTTCAAGACCCCTTTTACATAGCACAAGCCACCACACCATATCTCGTAGTATTACCGCACGTTGCTATTTAGGATTACCTAGTACACCGCTACAATCTGAGGACGTTTGATCTTTGTACAAGTCATGAAAAATACTGAAAACAGCATTCACAGCAGCTGCTTTTCACTCACATAACAATCATTTTCCGATTTACAAACACATCACTCTGACGAATAACCCCTTCCTTCAAAGCCTGTTACAGAATAAAAAATCAGCTTTTTCCTGCTTGAATGCCGTTCGAATTGACACATTCCAAGGCTAAAAAAAGCTGCTAGGTGTTGACTGGTTTATACATGATTATATTAAAAGAAAAGAAAAGGGGAGACTGCCAGTGCTAATATTTTAGGAAGGTTACAAAGTAAAGTAGGTTATAGCACTGTCAGGGGAGAGAAATGTGCATGATCGACCAGTGATCATAGATCTACTGTGGCCAAAGCACCAAAAAAAAAAAAAAGAGATAGGAAAGAGAGGGGGCGCTAAGAAAGTAACTGAAAGCAATGCATATGGAAGCCCCCCCGAAGGGGGGCGTATCACATATCCACTGTTCCAGCCACTCAGTGCATGGAAATTTAAATCTAGGTCCCCCAAGGGGGGGGGTCCAGATATTTAGCCGGTGTGGACAGCTGTTTCGGTCTTGGCGACCTCTTCAGCACACCATCGGCAATACTGGAGGAGGCAGGAAATTCTGCCGACCTGCAATGACAACCACATTTTACTGTGGTGTCTGCAGGGGCGTATACCATGCCACCACCTTCGGGGGGGGGGGGGGCTTCCATATGCATTGCTTTCAGTCACTTTCTTAGCGCCCCCTCTCTTTCCTATCTCTTTTTTTTTGTGCTTTGGCCACAGTAGATCTATGATCACTGGTCGATCATGCACATTTCTCTCCCCTGACAGTGCTATAACCTACTTTACTTTGGTAACCTTCCTAAACTGGCAGTCTCCCCTTTTCTTTTCATTTATTACTACAATATCGACTGCAACCCCTTCCCCCCTTTTGGTAGGTTCTCTTTTAGGGTGCATGGAAATTTAACTCTAGGTGGTGGCATGGAATGTATGCCCCTGCAGACACCACAGTAAAATGTGGTTGTCATTGCAGGTCGGCAGAATTTCCTGCCTCCTCCAGTATTGCCGATGGTGTGCTGAAGAGGTCGCCAAGACCGAAACAGCTGTCCACACCGGCTAAATATCTGGATCCCCCTTGGGGGACCTAGATTTAAATTTCCATGCACTGAGTGGCTGGAACAGTGGATATGTGATACGCCCCCCTTCGGGGGGTGGGGTGGGGGGGTGGGGGGGGGGGCTTCCATATGCATTGCTTTCAGTCACTTTCTTAGCGCCCTCTCTTTCCTATCTCTTTTTTTTTTTGGTGCTTTGGCCACAGTAGATCTATGATCACTGGTCGATCATGCACATTTCTCTCCCCTGACAGTGCTATAACCTACTTTACTTTGTAACCTTCCTAAAATATTAGCACTGGCAGTCTCCACTTTTCTTTTTTTCATTTATTACTACAATATCGACTTTGGTAGGTTCTCCTTTAGGGTGCATGGAAATTTAACTCTAGGTGGTGGCATGGAATGTATGCCCCTGCAGACACCACAGTAAAATGTGGTTGTCATTGCAGGTCGGCAGAATTTCCTGCCTCCTGCAGTATTGCCGATGGTGTGCTGAAGAGGTCGCCAAGACCGAAACAGCTGTCCACACCGGCTAAATATCTGGACCCCCTTGGGGGACCTAGATTTAAATTTCCATGCACTGAGTGGCTGGAACAGTGGATATGTGATACGCCCCGCTTCGGGGGCTTCCATATTCATTGCTTTCAGTCACTCTCTTAACTGGGCGAGACAAACCCGAACCTCGTCTCGGCGAGACACCCGAGACAGTCAATGCGAGATACCCGTGCCACCCGTTTATTAGGTTCGGCACGTCTGGTCTTGTCTCGGAGAGTTCGCCGAACCTAATAAAGGGGTGGGTCGGGTATATCGCATTGACTGTCTCGGGTGTCTCGCCGAGACGAGGTTCGGGTTTGTCTCGCCCAGTTAAGCCAGCTAGCGCCCCCTCTTTCCTATTTTTTTTTTTTTTTTTTTTTTTTTTTTTGTGCGTGCTTTGGCCACAGTAGATCTATGATCACTGGTCCGCTCATGCACATTTCTCTCCCCTGACAGTGCTATAACCTACTTTACTTTGTAACCTTCCTAAAATATTAACACTGGCAGTAGTCTCCCCTTTTCTTTTCAAGTCCTACTTTAGCATGGTTCTGTCTCACCACACAGGGATCCGGCTATGTGGACCTAGGCATGGACCACGACAGCCTCTACAAACTGGACTTCGCCTACTTTTGGATCTACGTTCTCAACAGCTCCGTCAACTTTCTCTTCTACTCCTGCCTCAGCGGTGACCGGCTAAATATCTGGACCCCCCTTGGGGGACCTAGATTTAAATTTCCATGCACTGAGTGGCTGGAACAGTGGGATATGTGATACGCCCCCCTTCGGGGGGGCTTCCATATGCATTGCTTTCAGTCACTTTTTTAGCGCCCCCTCTCTTTCCTATCTTTTTTTTTTTTTTGTGCTTTGGCCACAGTAGATCTATGATCACTGGTCGATCATGCACATTTCTCTCCCCTGACAGTGCTATAATCTACTTTACTTTGTAACCTTCCTAAAATATTAGCACTGGCAGTCTCCCCTTTTCTTTTCATTTATTACTACAATATCGACTGCAACCCCTTCCCCCCTTTTGGTAGGTTCTCTTTTAGGGTGAATGGAAATTTAACTCTAGTTGGTGGCATGGAATGTATGCCCCTGCAGACACCACAGTAAAATGTGGTTGTCATTGCAGGTCGGCAGAATTTCCTGCCTCCTGCAGTATTGCCGATGGTGTGCTGAAGAGGTCGCCAAGACCGAAACAGCTGTCCACACCGGCTAAATATCTGGACCCCCTTGGGGGACCTAGATTTAAATTTCCATGCACTGAGTGGCTGGAACAGAGGATATGTGATACGCCCCCCCCCCCTTCGGGGGGCTTCCATATGCATTGCTTTCAGTCACTTTCTTAGCGCCCCCTCTCTTTCCTATCTCTTTTTTTTTTTTTTTTGGTGCTTTGGCCACAGTAGATCTATGATCACTGGTCGATCATGCACATTTCTCTCCCCTGACAGTACTATAACCTACTTTACTTTGTAACCTTCCTAAAATATTAGCACTGGCTGGCAGTCTCCCCTTTTCTTTTCATTTATTACTACAATATCGACTGCAACCCTTCCCCCCCTTTTGGTAGGTTCTCTTTTAGGGTGCATGGAAATTTAACTCTAGGTGGTGGCATGGAATTTATGCCCCTGCAGACACCACAGTAAAATGTGGTTGTCATTGCAGGTCGGCAGAATTTCCTGCCTCCTGCAAGATTGCCGATGGTGTGCTGAAGAGGTCGCCAAGACCGAAACAGCTGTGCACACCGGCTAAATATCTGGACCCCCCTTGGGGGACCTAGATTTAAATTTCCATGCACTGAGTGGCTGGAACAGTGGATATGTGATACGCCCCCCTTCGGGGGGGGGGGGGGGGGCGGCTTCCATATGCATTGCTTTCAGTCACTTTCTTAGCGCCTCCTCTCTTTCCTATCTCTTTTTTTTTTTTGTTGTGCTTTGGCCACAGTAGATCTATGATCACTGGTCGATCATGCACATTTCTCTCCCCTGACAGTGCTATAACCTACTTTACTTTGTAACCTTCCTAAAATATTAGCACTGGCAGTCTCCCCTTTTCTTTTCATTTATTAATACAATATCGACTGCAACCCCTTCCCCCCTTTTGGTAGGTTCCCTTTTAGGGTGCATGGAAATTTAACTCTAGTTGGTGGCATGGAATGTATGCCCCTGCAGACACCACAGTAAAATGTGGTTGTCATTGCAGGTCGGCAGAATTTCCTGCCTCCTGCAGTATTGCCGATGGTGTGCTGAAGAGGTCCCCAAGACCGAAACAGCTGTCCACACCGGCTAAATATCTGGACCCCCCTTGGGGGACCTAGATTTAAATTTCCATGCACTGAGTGGCTGGAACAGTTATTATGTGATACGCCCCCCCTTCGGGGGGGGGGGGGGTGCTTCCATATGCATTGCTTTCAGTCACTTTCTTAGCGCCCCCTCTCTTTCCTTTCTCTCTTTTTTTTTTTTTTTGGTGCTTTGGCCACAGTAGATCTATGATCACTGGTCGATCATGCACATTTCTCTCCCCTGACAGTGCTATAACCTACTTTACTTTGTAACCTTCCTAAAATATTAGCACTGGCAGTCTCCCCTTTTCTTTTCATTTATTACTACAATATCGACTGCAACCCGTTCCCCCCTTTTGGTAGGTTCTCTTTTAGGGTTCATGGAAATTTAACTCTAGGTGGTGGCATGGAATGTATGCCCCTGCAGACACCACAGTAAAATGTGGTTGTCATTGCAGGTGGGCAGAATTTCCTGCCTCCTCCAGTATTGCCGATGGTGTGCTGAAGAGGTCGCCAAGACCGAAACAGCTGTCCACACCGGCTAAATATCTGGACCCCACTTGGGGGACCTAGATTTAAATTTCCATGCACTGATTGGCTGGAACAGTGGATATGTGATACGCCCCCCTTCGGGGGGGGGGGGGGAGGGGGGGCTTCCATATGCATTGCTTTCAGTCACTTTCTTAGCGCCCACTCTCTTTCCTATCTCTTTTTTGTTGGTGCTTTGGCCACAGTAGATCTATGATCACTGGTCGATCATGCACATTTCTCTCCCCTGACAGTGCTATAACCTACTTTACTTTGTAACCTTCCTAAAATATTAGCACTGGCAGTCTCCCCTTTTCTTTTCATTTATTACTACAATATCGACTGCAACCCCTTCCCCCCTGTTGGTAGGTTCTCTTTTAGGGTGCATGTAAATTTAACTCTAGGTGGTTGCATGGAATGTATGCCCCTGCAGACACCACAGTAAAATGTGGTTGTCATTGCAGGTCGGCAGAATTTCCTGCCTCCTCCAGTATTGCCGATGGTGTGCTGAAGAGGTCGCCAAGACCGAAACAGCTGTCCACACCGGCTAAATATCTGGACCCCCCTTGGGGGACATAGATTTAAATTTCCATGCACTGAGTGGCTGGAACAGTGGATATGTGATACGCCCCCCCCCCTTCGGGCGGGGGGGGGGGGGGGGCTTCCATATGCATTGCTTTCAGTCACTTTCTTAGCGTCCCCTCTCTTTCCTATCTCTTTTTTTTTTTTGGTGCTTTGGCCACAGTAGATCTATGATCACTGGTCGATCATGCACATTTCTCTCCCCTGACAGTGCTATAACCTACTTTACTTTGTAACCTTCCTAAAATATTAGCACTGGCAGTCTCCCCTTTTCTTTTCATTTATTACTACATTAGGTTGGTTCTCTTTTAGGGTGCATGGAAATTTAACTCTAGGTGGTGGCATGGAATGTATGCCCCTGCAGACACCACAGTAAAATGTGGTTGTCATTGCAGGTCGGCAGAATTTCCTGCCTCCTCCAGTATTGCCGATGGTGTGCCGAAGAGGTCGCCAAGACCGAAACAGCTGTCCACACCGGCTAAATATCTGGACCCCCTTGGGGGACCTAGATTTAAATTTCCATGCACTGAGTGGCTGGAACAGTGGATATGTGATACGCCCCCCTTCGGGGGGGGGGGGGGGGGGGGCTTCCATATGCATTGCTTTCAGTCACTTTCTTAGCGCCCCCTCTCTTTCCTATCTCTTTTTTTTTTTTTTTTTTGGTGCTTTGGCCACAGTAGATCTATGATCACTGGTCGATCATGCACATTTCTCTCACCTGACAGTGCTATAACCTACTTTACTTTGTAACCTACATGATTATATTCTTTGAACAACTCCACTTTGGAAACATGTGCAATCAGACATTTAAAAAGCAACTTGATCATGATAGCGAATGTATGTTGAAGGTGTTGATTTTAGATTTACAGTACATGTGGTAAATCACAGTATTGTTTGAATCAGAACAAGCTCATTCAAAGTGACAATGAGACACAATTCTTACAAATGTTTCTTTTTATCGAAAACGTGTCTTAAAACAAAGATAGTCGGCCTACGTGCATACACAACACGAATCTGTATGTGTATGTGTGTGTGTGTGTGTGTGTGTGTGTGTGTGTGTGTGTGTGCGTGCGTGCGTGCTTGTGAGTGCGTGCGTGCGTGTGTAAGTGTGTAAGTGTAATTAAATGCATTGAATACTTATTGTCGATAGTCTGCACTTACTTCGAAAATAGACTTATATGACAGCGGACTTATCGTAGACAGCTCTCTTGGCTTGACTTCGCGAACGAAGATTCTATAGGGGTTGCCCACGTCGTCTGCAGGCATGTTCGTGGCTGCGGAGGCCAACCCGGGACAGGCAGGTTCGACCGCAGTGGCTGCAGGGGAAGGTCTGGTCAGGGTTCTGAGTTTCGACAACTCTGTTTTTCCTCCTGAGCCGCTTGTCCTTAAGGCTAGCTCTGCGAGAGTCCTCAAAGGTGACGGCTGCCTTGTAAATGGTGGAGCGCCAGGTGTCGCGGTCCGCAGCAAGCGAAGACCACTGGCGGTGGTCGATTTGACAGGCACTAAGTGACTTCTTGAGACCGTCTTTGTATCTCTTCTTTGGTGTCCCTCTGTCTCGGTGTCCAGTGGCGAGCTCACCGAACAGAGTGATCTTGGGTAGGCGATGATCATCCATCCTGGAGATGTGCCCCGCCCAGCGAAGCTGGGTCCGCAGCAGCAAAGCCTCGATGCTCACAGTTTCCGCCCTGTTCAAGGACCTCAACGTTGGTGACATAGTCACTCCGGTAAATGCTGAGGATGGTACGCAGGCAACGCTGGTGAAAGCGTTCGAGGAGTCGTAGTTGGCTGCGGTAGAGGGCCCAGGACTCGGAACCATACAGCAGGGTGGTGAGGACAACAGCTCTGTACACGCTGATCTTGGTGCCTTTTTTCAGCTGTTGATTGTGCCACACCCGCTTGAATAGTCGCCCGAAAGCACTGTTCGCTTTTGCCAGCCTGTTGTCCAGCTCCTTGTCCAGCTTGGCGTCTGACGTGATGATGCAGCCAAGGTAGGTAAACTGGTGTACAGACTTCAGTTCGGACTCGCCGATGGTGATGTGGGGAGGGCGATTCTCTTCCTTGGGTGCCGGCTGATGAAGGACCTTTGTCTTTTTCAGACTGACCTCGAGTCCAAAGAGCTGGGCAGCATCTGCGAAGCAGGACATGATGCGCTGCAACGAGGGCAGTGTCATCAGCAAAGAGCAGCTCACGAATCAGTCGGTCTAGGGTTTTGGTGTGGGCCTGCAGTCGTCTGAGGTTGAACAGGCTGCCATCGAGACGATACCTGATGTACACTGCGTCGTCATCGTCGAGGTCCACTGTGGCCTGCTTTAACATTATGCTAAAGAAGATGGTAAAGAGGGTCGGTGCCAGCACGCAGCCCTGCTTCACGCCGTCGAGAATGCAAAATGGTTCTGAGAGGTCACTGTTGAGTCTGACCTGTCCTTGCTGGTCCTCGTGGAGCTGGACGATCATGCTGAGGAACTTCGGGGGACAACCAAGTCGCTCCAAGATCTGCCATATGCCTTGCCTGCTCACAGTGTCAAACGCTTTTGTTAGGTCGACAAACGTTACGTACAACTCCTTGTTCTGCTCGCGGCACTTCTCCTGAAGCTGTCTCAGCACAAAGACCATGTCGGTGGTACTCCTGTTAACTCTGAAGCCACACTGGCCCTCTGGGAGGTGGTCTTCAGCATTGGCAGGTACCAGCCGATTCAGGAGCAGCCTTGCGAGAATTTTCCCGGCAAATAACAGCAGTGTAATTCCACGATAATTAGAGCAGGCAGACTTCTCTCCTTTGTTCTTGTACAGGGTGATGATGACTGCATCACGGAGATCCTTTGGTAGTGTTCCTTTCTCCCAGCAGCAGAGAAAGAGGTCGTGGAGCTTGTTGTGCAGTGTTGGGCCTCCATGTTTCCAGATCTCTGGCGGGATTCCGTCAATGCCTGCTGCTTTGCCACTCTTGAGCTGGTGGATGGTTGTGAGGGTCCCTTCGGACCCAGCTTTGCGCTGACAACGGTGACTACAGGGGCTTCTACGAAGCACTGAAAGCAGTGTATGGCCCCAGGCACCTGGTACAAAGTCCCCTGCGAAGTGCTGATGGACAGGCACTCATCACAGATAATACCTCCATCTTGAACCGCTGGTCGGTATACTTTCAGGACCTCTAGTCTTCTGCGCTGAGCGCACTGTTCAAGAAACAGTCATCCGCCAAATCCCACACCTCCCACTAAAGGTTGAATTAGACGAACCGCCCACTGCCGAAGAGAATGAATGAATGATACTTTATTTCTCAAGGATGGAAACAATAGGCGTACTCTTTTCATGGTTTTCCTTGCTAAACTACAACATTAAAAGCAACATTAAAACAATATGTTAACAGCACAAAACAAACGGCTACACCCACAGGTCACTTGTGTTACATTCCGATACAAGTTCCAAAGTCGCTGAAGATTACACACACACACAGCAAAATGACAGGGTCTTGGGGGGGGGGGGGGATGCGATGTAAAGTGTGTTTATAGAAAGCGACTGCACACTTATGATACAGCTACTCATGTGTAGGAATTTAGTGAGCAGGCAAAACACCACGATAAAGAGAGATATTATGTAAAAGCTAACAAGTGCAAAACGGAGGACCACAGGAAATCATTGACATGACTCCATTGGACATATTATCTACGTTTCTTTGAAGTTTGCTCAGAGATGTATTTAAAAGCTTTCGTCCTAAGCAATGGAAGATAGTCTCGTTTGCTGTATATGTGGAGGAAGTGAGTTCCATAAATAGGCACCCGCGTAAGAAAGGCTTGATTAAACAAGTCAATTCGGGGCCGTTCAATGACGAGACTGTTCCTCAAAGTGCTGTAAACCCTTTCGCTCTCAGTGAAAAGCTTAGCCAGGTAGAGGGGGGCTTTCCCGTTCAGTGCTTTGTGCGTAAGTACGCACTTATTAAACGTAAGGTGTTGATGTAAAGAAAGGAGCCCTGTTGCCTGAAGCTTTTCCTCCAAAGTTAGAGAGGGGAATGGGAGGATCAGTTTAACTGCGCGATTGTATAGAGAATTGATCCGCTTAAGGTTAGCCTTACTACAGCCGTCCCAAATAGTAGATGCGTAGTCAATGTGAGGTTTTATGTAGGAGTTGAAAAATAGCTTTCGTGTCTTAGTATCAATGATAGACTTTAATCTTGACAGTAAAAATAGCTTCTTTGATAATGTTTTCCCTAGTTGTGTTAGATGGGGCAACCAGCACAGTTAGTCATCAACAATTACCCCGAGGAGGCGATATTCCTTGACTTGCTCAATGGGAACTGGATCAAAAGAGAGGTTAAGTGAATGGGGGCGGAGCTGATGCTTTTGGCGTGTTGTGATTAGCATGCTTTTCGTTTTGGATGGATTTACAAGCATTTGATTATTTTTGCACCACAGTGAGACCTCCTGAAGACTAAGCTGAAGATTGGTTGATATTTCAGGTACAGTTTTCCCGCCAGCGTGAAGAGTTGAATCATCGGCAAACATGTCACATTCGGTATTTGGATTGGATATCTGAAGTGGAAGATCATTTATAAACAAACAAAAAAGTAACGATCCTAGTATGGATCCCTGGGGCACGCCATACTCAACACACTTTTCAGAAGAGAAGGTAGCACTGATGTACACAGTTTGAATTCTCCCTACGATATATGAACGAAAGAATGAGAGTGTCCCTGGGCTGTTATTGTTAAAGTAGCAGTCTAGTTTCTCTAATAATTTCGTGGTTGATAAGGTCGAACGCTTTTTTTAGGTCTAGAAAGACAGCACCAGACATTTTGTTTCTGTTGATGATGAGCAGCCAAGTGTCAATCATATGAACCAAGGCAGTGTGACACGAATGTTTAGGGCCAGATTGATATTTATTCAGGAGAGACTTTTCTTCCAGGAATTCGAGAAGATGTTTGTGTACATGCTTCTCAATAGGCTTCGATAGAATAGATAATATGGATATAGGCCGAAAATTATTTGGATCAGATGTGTCTTTTGTTTTAGGTATAGGTACCACTTTAGATTTTTTGAAAGCCGCTGGAAAAAAATATTATTTTGAATACATAGGTTGTAAATATAGGTTAAGCTTTTCACAATGTATGGAAGAGAAAGTTCGAGGATAAAACCATTGATACCATCAAAGCCAGCTGACTTTTTGTTCTTGAGACTAGAGATAAATCTGCCCACTTCATGTACAGCGATGTAGGGGATATTAAAAGCATCACCCGCGGACAGTCTTTGCTTACAAAAGTCAGTAAGCTTCTGCGAAGCGACATGTTCCTCCTGATCCAAACCTTCAGCATGTAGTAAAGATTTCGGGGCTAAAATGAAGTGGTCGTTAAATGCATCGGCTGTAAGGTTGGCAGTCGTATTTGCAAAACGATTTTTACTATTGTTAGTTAGTAAGTTTAAAACTTTCCATATTGAAGACGGATTCCCGCCGCGTATGGTTTTCTCTACCAGTGTTTTTTTGTGCCTCCCGGATAAGGTATTTGACTCTGTTACGTAACCTTTTGAACTCAATAAAATCTTTGTCCAGCTTGGCTCGATTTCTGGCTTCCATGGTTTGTTTAATCTCCTCCGTAATCCAGGTGGGGGGCTCACGGCACCGGACTCGTTTCCTTTTTAAAGGGACATGCTTATTTAGCACTCCGAGGAACAGCTCAAACGACAGTGAGAGCGCTACATAAGGGTCATTGTGATTGTAAACTTCATGGAACGGCAAAAAAATTAGGTCATGAAGGAAACTATCTCTATCTAGTTTTCTAAAACATCTATAAGTAATGTATGAATGTTGGGTTCGGCTCTGTTTAGGAACATAACATGACCATGTACAGGTGATGGGAAAGTGGTCACTGACAGCTAGTGAAGGGACATCAGTTTCAATGATAGCTTGAGGTTGTTAGTATAGATGTGGTCAATCAAAGTACACGAAGAGTAGGTTACTCTGGTTGCAGTGGTAATCATCTGTTTTAGTCCAAACAGCATTGTTGTACATTGCCACATCGAATGGGGTTTTGAGATGTCAATGTTAAAATCACCGAGAATGAGTATATCCCTGCCTGTGTCATTCACTTTATCCACCACCTGTACAAAGTCGTCATACCACTCGGCAGTGGATGCTGGATTCCTATACACAAAGCCAACTAGCAGTGGCGACGTGTTAGGAAGCTTGACTTCCAATCACACGCATTCCACCTCCTTTGTCTCAAGATCAAGACGTCTGCGTACCCTGTGCTGAACAGTGCTGTGCACATAAACAGCTAGCCCAGTATGACCAGGAGAAGTTGCATCACGTCGAATAAGAGAAAAATTCGGAATACTGACACATGCGTCAGTGATTCGAGAGTCCAGACGAGATTCAGTGAGACCAAAGAGGTGGAAATGTGACGGCTGGTTCAGAAACAGGGAGACATCATGTACTTTCGGATATAAATGATACACATTTAAATGTCCGACTTTCAGTCCTTGAGTGGCTGAGCCAGTGGATCCACTCGCCATATTGTTCGTTGTATATAGACACTAGTGTACACACGACGACAAAAGACCTTTTTATAAAGTCAATAGTCAATAGTTATCCTTTCTCTTATAAGTCTGTACGACTGATCTTTCTACAGAAGAAGAAAAACAATTTAGATAACTAAGAGTTCACGAAAACTTTCACTATACAGTCACACTCCGGCCTCAAATGAGTACATTCAAGTTATAACCGGCGCTATTCAGTCCACACATGACTAAAAACCAAAATTTACTAGTTTCACATTCCAAAGTGCAGATTCACCGTCAGGCACAGTGGATATGACAATGAAACAAATCCGTGTGTCCCTTTTCACGCAGCTTCTCAAAATAGCCGCTTAATGTCACACTTTGTCTAGAAACATTTCTGGCTCAGTCAGAAAGCTGCTCATTTGCAAATACATAGTCATATCACAGACGACGTCTGCGTCAGAAGCAAAATGAGATTAACGTAGCCAAAATGCTCGGCACGGTAATTTCAGTCCAGATATCCGTCTATCGCAACAAAATCAGCACCAATCGGCTAAATATGGCAGTAGAATCCAAATAGATAAAAACAAGCCTCACACTTTGTGTCCTGTTAAACTAGTTCACATGTCACTCTGAATACATATTAATGACAAAAAACAAACAAACAAAAAAAACACAAAAAAACACCACCACTCAGTACCCAGCTGTCCCTGGCATAATCCAATCACTAGATGACTTGGGGCCGCAAGCCGCCTGAGTGGTACGGGACCAGCCACTGCGGATAAGATACTGGGTACCGTGAAAAAGTCGGGTGGAATGCAGGTATCGGTGGCACGGGTAGTCCGTGTGGTGTGACCTGCGGCCAGAAGCCGGCAGAAGGACGTACGTAGTTGCCGGAAAAACACGAAGCGAAGGGGTCCGGTCCAGCTTCCACACGGTGGTAAAGGAGCCGCTGGGAGAAAGGGAAGTTGGAGGCAAAAGCAGCACCCGACCCGCCCTGTTTGGCACCTGTGAGTTCATTGGCAGGCGGCGCACTCTGTTCGTCGTAAGACTGGATGCCAACAGCTTCAGTAGCTTGACGTCCACCAGAGGCTGAGGGATCAATGTCATGTGTATTGTTACTGTTTATGGGAGGTGAGAACAGAGTATTGTGGGCTGTCTCCCAACGGCGGACAGGAAAAGTCACTGAGGGTTTGCGAATAGTACCGTCTGAATTCAGACTGGGATGGCCAGGTCCTGGTCTCCGGCCCCCAGCAGAATTTACTACCTGAGTACGATCACTGTCCGAGCATAACATGTCAAAAGCACATGTGCTCAATACTTGGCGGGTGGCGCGCTGGTCGCGAGGCTGTTGTGTGTCAGATTCCCTGTGGTTTCTGGCCTGAAGGAGAAACTGTTTGACCAGACGGATCAGGACACCAGCACCACGCTCATTGACATGAAGTCTGTCGTTATTGAACAGTGATGTAACCACTGCGCCTGCTGGCGTGTAGAAGCCAGTCTCTTGGAGAAAGTGCACCTTCTATTGGCGGCAGAGTTTTGCTAGACGTTTATTAATGGTGCACACTTTCTGCAGGGGGCACCGGCCTTGCGGAAGGACGGAGGTTAAGGCGACAGATGCAGACGGGAAGGCACGGCGGACTGCTAGTGTCAGACTCTTGTAGTCCCTCAGGATGACGTCAATGTCATGGCCTGAGGCGCAGTCATTTGTACCAATGTGGACCACTACATGTCCAATGTCAGCACGTGGTTCGCAATGACTCAGGGCCACTGCCAGCTGACCAACTGTCACCCCTCGCAGGGTTTGAACGCACGTGGCCACGCTGGGATCCAGTCTCCGGCGATCTACCCGCTGTAAGTTAGAGTCGCCAATCAGTAGTCCCGCTATCCTGGCTTTAGCCGGTAGTCGCACAGTGAACGGGACAGTATCCTGCGGTGGCTGACGACTTATAGGAATAGCCGACACCCCTTCAGTCCCGGTCCCGCTACAGCTATTCCCCCCAGGGCTGATTGGTGGCGTGGATTGACCAGCTTCCAATACTTGAGGTAGGGCCGGAGGGGTGATGGATGACTGGGCGCTTAAGGTGAGGGCTTTGTCAGTGTGCAGGCTGGCATCAGTTTGAGTGGGCGCGGTGGGGGACAGTGACCGACACAAAGTATCAATCTGAACTTTAAGTTCCGTGATTTCAGCACTCTAAGTGTCCTTGGTTTTAGCTAGCTTGTTCATTTGTCTATTCAGTGTTTCATGTTCTTTGATAAGTTTCTCATGGTCCTTGGTCAGTTGTTCAAGAGCTGTGTGGTGCGACTGTTCAGCCGCTGTTAAACACCTTTCTTTGGCTAGCTTGTCATTTTTTACCATGACCTTGGTGTCCCTGATGGCACTATCAAGAACGGTTTGCTTTTCTT
Source organism: Semisulcospira habei (assembly GCA_036245525.1). Classification (NCBI taxonomy): domain Eukaryota; kingdom Metazoa; phylum Mollusca; class Gastropoda; family Semisulcospiridae; genus Semisulcospira; species Semisulcospira habei. The sequence goes on along the minus strand of BTPG01000008.1, from coordinate 61,606,516 downwards.
GAAGTGTTGCATATTGCCCTTTGATAGAAGCCAGCTCACTTTCACAGACAATAGCTCTGTTTGTAGGTCTCTTATTGACTCTGTGGAAGAGATCCGTAGACAGCGACATCACTGTGATATACGTCTTCGACATATAACGAGAAGGAAAGAAGAAAGGAAGAAGATGTGAACCCGATCCAAATGCAACACACACACACACACACACACACACACACACACACACACACACACACACACACACACACACACACACACACACACACACACACAAACACACACACACACAGTGGCTATCATACACACACACAAATCGACAAGACTATTGTCTGAATTCAAGTGTACAATAAATTAATATGCAGTTCAGAGTACTCTGTGCGTACAGTTTTGTTTCTGAAATCTTGGTTCATTCAACGACCAAAGGAAAATACCGTCCAAGAAACATGGATACAAATTGGTATCAGCAAGAGGCATAGATCATCATGAGCCCCCGCACTCTGCGGGGGCTCATGACGATCTATGTCTCTTGCAGTTGGATCATGTTCACTTTTTCTCGGCAGTCAAGAGGTTAACATACTATGCACTTGGTACCGGCGGTGACTCTCACCAACTGAAACTCCATGAATCGCATACAACCTTTAGGCCAGCTTTCTCTAAAGCCGGACAGTATTGAAAGTCGGACACTTTTAGCGGTCTTTTTTTTTTACTCAATAAAAGTTGCTTTCACACTAAGACAGACACACTGAATACATAGTTTCAAGTCTCTCTTTCCGAAATAATTCCCGTTAGTTGCGATTTTTTTTTTACAAATCGTCAAATCCTCAAAAAACGTCAACTTTAGACGTAAGCGAAGTTGAAGAGGCGAGATTCCCCCCCCCCCCCCCCCTCCCCCCCAAACCTTCTTATTTTCTCTGTACATGGTGACTGAGCATAATTATAAGTAGGTGTAAGGTGTCGCTGTAAAAGTAATTCATATTTTAATCAGGAAAGACAAATTTCGAGTTTACATTTTGTCACTAAAAACAACAGCACCCATCGATGAGAAGCATGTGTATGTGATCGTGAGTCGGACATGAAATGATCTCGAGATTACAAGGGGTCAGATCGGATGTCGGACAGTAACTTAACAAAGCGGGTACTTTCTGAAACCTACGAAATACTATTTGCTTCTCTACTTGCGAAAACATGCGCTAGTTTACAGCTGTCTATGAGCTCTAGCCATAAAGTCTATTACTATTATAGCACTAGACTTATTCTCTAGCCTATTAGTTCTTACTTTCTGTCAGATAAGTTCACCAACACAAAGAGAAGCCTCATTGCATGTCTCCGTTCTTTGGAACTGTCGTTAATATAAAATTAAAAAAAAAAGCCTGAGCGGAATGCATTTAAGAAGATATAAAAAGAGTTTGATCTACTCTCACCCCACATAATGGGTACCACTCCAGGGTATATAGAGGTATTCACAAACTGGACACGTGATGCCACTGTGTTATTCCCAACGAAGGACAATCTTATTTCTAACACAACGGGGCAGATTTTCCTTTTACAATGGACCGATCCACATTTTATTTGGCTCCGTACCTTTAGTCCGGGGTCCGACAGGCTTGCTACGCGTGCTTCACGGAAAAGAGCGCGAGTGTAGACTGCTAGCTTTAGTACAGCGTGCTATTCGACGTTGATTTTTTTTTTTAAATATATTTAAAAAAAAAATTAGGATGGCATAAAGTATACCATGGAGCTGTAAAATAATAATGACAAACTAGGTACTGAGTTTAATAAGTACAGCAAGTGGGGACATTGTCAGTCTAGAGATAATGTAGTTACGCGATCCTAAACTTAGCATTTTATGAAATGCGCAAATCGTCTCATTTTCGCCAAATCAAGTTGTGATTTTTAATAAACTATAAAAGGTAGAGTTTTGAAATTTTGCACGACCACACATTTTTATGCGCTCCGGCTTTACGATGGTAATATCAGCTTTTATGCGTTTACAATCTGAAATTTATCTACCTGTGGGCATACATGTGGGCTTATCTACGAACCAATTTAGCAGACCAAAATAGTACAAGCGATCCAGTCAGTCTGTGAATACTATTATGGAACATGGAAAAGTAGAAATTTTTACTTTCGAGCATACGTAGTGATGTAATTCTCTCAGGGTCCAGTTGACCATGTGGCCGACCGCAAGCTTTTATCCATTCTTTCGTGTTTGCCAGTCGTGATAAAGGCTTCGGGAAAGAGAAAAAAATACACCTGGATATCGATTGGGGCATCAGGAATCTGATTTACACTCCCCATGACAACAGTGCTTTCGAGGCATCTCCAATACCGCCGAAATTGGCTACAATAATGGAAACATCGACGCTCTCCCATACCCCGCAAGCATAAACACCGATTGTTTTGCCATACCTTTCGCTTGGCAGTCAGAAACATATGGTCTACAGCGTTTTGATTGGTCGAGAGGCGAACGCGCGCTGGGTTTGGTTGATATTTCACGCCAGGAATAGGTCGGTCTATGTTACGTGGTGGTGGTTGTCGTATTATGATACACTCACACCAGACGCACACACGTAGGGTTCTTAAAAAGAAACTTCACTCAGCTGCAGCTCGTCACACTTAGCATAAGGTTGTAGACTACACTGGAGTAAGTTTCAAAAGTATTTTATTCTCACGATGTACTCTCAGCACAATGCGTCCGCAAATGCATGTTGTAAACATATAATACATGTTTTTGAAGTGTGGGAACCACGTTCACAACATCTTAATTAAGCCACAAAAATGAATTAAACGAATGACAACACAGTGTTCGGACTAAAGCAGGCTTCCATACACTGCGCAGGCGAGGGATGTCCCCGCCACCTTTGTTACATTGCTTCATTGTTGGCAACAGAAGAGACCAGTATTGCGACTGTGGCGCCTGTTACACTCGCGTGTTTTAATACACTCAAAGCGTCATACTGCTAGACAGGCGAGTCCAGTAAAACATATTTTAACATATTTTGCTTTAAGTAAATTTTACAATGATAACCTGTACAGAATGTTAGAGACAAACTAATCACCACATAGTGTTGTAAACATATAACACATTTTAATTAAGCCACAAAAATTAATTAAGCTAATGACATCACAGTATTCTGACTAAAGCGGGTGTCCATATACTGCGCTTGCGAATGTTGGGTGTGTGGGGGGGGGGGGGGGAAGGGGGAAGGGGGGGACCTTAAGGCGACCTAAAAAAATAAAACAACAATACCGCACTTTTTGTTAGAGACCTACACTTTGTTGTATGTGTTACCTTGGACATTAAGCTTTCATTTGAGCGAGGGACCCAAATTACCACTCAAACGGAAGTGCGTATGTTTACATGTTAAAGTAGGTCACTATGACATAGGAACAGTATGTCATGTATGTGTAGATTGTAAGAGCTGTGTCCCTTAAATAAATTTCAACACTGGTTAGTGAGGTCTTAATGTCTGAATAACTTCTTTAAAGCACAAAAAGCAATAAACTTTGTCATTCTTTTATGGAAGTTTCAAATAATGAGGTCATTGTGACCTATTTAATCGTTTCATTGATTTATTGTGGGGGCCACTATGAGGACGACGAGATATGCAGTTTTTAGTAAACTTCGACTTGGACACACGGTTTGCCGTCAGACAGGTTCAAACGAATATGCCTTAAGTGACAGAAAACTCCAGAAAGCCGCCCAAATGTTCTCGTCAGTCTGCGAGACACGGCTGCACAATAGGTCAGCTTCAGGAATAGATCCTAACCAGACCCTCCGAACTGCCGGGACTTATGAACGTCTATGCCAGTTTATTGCATGCGGCTGTTAGTATGGTTGTAATGGGTGGTAAACCGGCGATGTTAGAATAGCTCGAATTTTCCATACTATAAATTAAATGTGTTATAGTATTCCAGGAGGCCAAAAACACTTCGTCAAGCTCTGTGATCGTTGATTTTGTGTTCCGTATCCATTCTAGTAGTGTGTATTATTAAAGCTGAGTACCGGCATAACAAATACAGTAAAGTCCGGATATAACAAATTTGCAGGGGAACGAGATTTGTTTGTTGTTATAAACGGAATTTGTTATAAGCGAAATGTGAGAGTTTTTAATGTAATAATCCCAACATATCGACAATTACTTGTTTTCAGAGAAGACTCCAACGGAGAAACAAGTATCTGATAAGATAAGTAGCGATTGTTCTCTATATTGGTTTGTCTATTTTGAAGAAGTATATTTACGCGAAATATTAATAAATTGTGTTGTAACTGTCGTTTCTAAGCGTGTCTCTTTCTTCGTTAGGTTCTTCTCTACATATTACACGCTTGGCAGTCACCTTTTGGTTTCAAATTTGGCTTGTTTTCAACCTAAGTTCGTTCATTTACAGGGGCATTTTAATGGAGAATCACTTAAATTAGAGTAGTTTACAATTACCATCGTAAATGATAGTTTATTTTTTCTTTTTTATGTTTTAAGTAAAAGTCATGGGGAGGAGATGGCGGGGAAAGGGGGGGGGGGAGATATTAGTCAAATCAGCTGCTCTCCAAATTGGTGTCCAACGTCCATTCTTTGTGGTGTGGGTGCGAGTCGTCTTAGTTTCGATAATGAAATGACTTTTCCTTTTCACTGGCTTGGATAAGCAATTTTATTTTCACATTTACAGCAAACACCGGATATAACAAATTGCCAGGAGATCCAGCTTTTTGTGTTATAAGCAAAGTTTCAGATTCTTAAAATAAAGTACTATAAATGTCTTAAAGATACGTCGTTAATGTAGTTACAGTTGACCATTTCTAAAACCAGTCTGTAGATCAACGTCATAAAAAGGTCAACAATAGTCAGTAATGTCAGCTAATACTTAGCTGAGCTTGACACCGTTGTGGCTGATTCCGACAGTTCATAATACTACTGTTTTCTCCAGCTCACAAGGCTATAAACGAAAACACTGTTGCATTTTTAAAATGACATTTTACAGGTCTGGAGGTCAAAAGAAGTCGTTAAATGAGTGAGCACACTCGTTCTAATTTGTCAGATGAAGTATGACCAGTTTATCAAAAGTCTTTAAAAAAAACCTGTTGTAACCGTTTTGTTGTTTGGTATTTTTTTCTCCTTCAAATGCGATAGTGCATCCCAAAACCAAAAACAAAACAAAACAAAAAACAGCAAGAAAAAAGACAGGCAGAAAATGACACGATAAAACAAGTAGAGGATAAGGGTTGACAGGTAAAAGATGGGGTTGGCTTCCCCACCTCTTAAGATATTCATCACAAAAATGTCAACGAAACAATATAAACTAACGTAGTGATTCTTTTATATGCAGTACTTTGTCCTGAGTCAAGGGGATGAAAGTTTGGAAATAGTCGGATCAGTGTTTCGAGATATAGTGACTGCACAGAGGTTCTAGCAAAAACCTGATAATTATGATCTTGACCTTGAGCTTAAAGACCTGTTACGTGGTAGTCGTAGTCGTAGTATGATACAATCACACCAGACGCACGAACGTAGGGCTCTTGTAAAGAAACTTCACTCAGCTACAACTCGTCACACGTGGGACAAGGTTGTAGATCACACTTGAGTAACAGTCCTAACAGTATTTATTTGCAGCGATGCAATCGGCTCAGCACAAGGCATCCACAAATGCATCCACTCACTGATACACTATCTCCTCTACAATACATCAACACGCACTTTTGACACACTGCGTCTCTCATACAATGTACACACATATTTCTAACACTGTCTTTTATACTATTACAGATTTCCAGAACAATCCAGCAAATTCATCCAACACAACCAATCAGAGAAGAAAACGTAACCAAAACTCATCAATATTCATTAAAAAAAGAACTCTCTAGAAGTTACTACAGCTTTCTACTAACATCTAGGCGCATTCTATACAATATTACGAAATGTTCCCAGCAACCTTAACGTCATATTTGAGGTCACTAGAATGATCGCGCCGTTTTGAGAACGTTCTAAGTCAAACGAGGTCGGACTATAGCAACAATGTAACGAAAAGACGTGTCATTTTAGCTACACAACAGAAATCGACCGGGATTATCCAAGCCAAAAAATGAATTCTACTAAAAAGGTACGTAATTCTTATCCAAAATAACTCAAATAAATATCTGATCTTTTCTATGGAATAGAAACATAAATATACCACATGCACCGAAGTTAATAGCAGGGTGGAGGTTTGCACATAAAGTAGCGCTTAGTCAAAGGGCTGCATGCCACACCCTCATCGTACTTTGAAGGCCACTCAACAACTTGACAGTGCGGGAGGCCTTGGAAGAAATACTCTTATCTTCAGACAAGGACACTGTCCTGTTTCCGTCCTGCATGCCTCATTGTAGAACCTGGCTGTGAACATTCTGGCTCTGTGGATGATTGAAAAAATGACCAGTTGAAACTGAAAGCTGCATCCAATTGTGCACCACAGTCAGCAGCACTGCCATCCCTATCGACATTTGTGCTACAACAGTCGCTATCAAGACCACACTCTCCATCAGCTGCTGATGCTTCAGCATCCTCTCCACGCCTATTTCTAGCGTCGACAGCCCCATCAAAACTGCCATCAGATCCGCCACCCCAGTCTCCACCACCTCACCTCCTCCTTTACCACCACCACCTCCACATCTCCACCTTTACCACCCCACCTCCACCTTCATCTCAAATACCAATAACCGTTTTCTTTAGACGCTTACATGGAGAACTGTGTTGCTGCAAAACGTTTCCAGAGTTGCAAGATGTTGTGGCCAGCAATCTTGCTGAGGTTGAAAGCTGTTCCATTCCTCCCATTCCTCTCCGCACTGTAGTTGATCTTCGGGGATATGTTGACAGACATGCTTTGAGTGTCATCATATCTTTTCCCACTGATAGCAGAATCAGATGGAAATTGCTTACCGAGACACCCGAGTATTAGGCGTATGACACGGAACTATGTCACCAGATAATGCGCTGCAGAATTGTAATGGAACTTGTCAACCATTTCGAGAGGTAAGCTCAAGGAGATGTATAGTGAAGGACGGCGAAACACCAGGACAGGTTACTGGTCTTCAGTCTGTTGTCGTAGAAACTTCTGGCCTCACTCTTGAGACTGTTATCCGTTGAGCACATAAGTGTCACTCTGCAGAGATCATGCAGGTTCGACTGTTGACTGCGTTCTGTGGAGTGTTGCAGTAGCTGCATAATTATGTGCTTAGGGACCCATTTGCTCAGTGTATCCGCGCAGAGGCTGAGAGGTTTATGTGGATCTAAACAACCGAACGCTTACTCCTATACATTCTTCAGTCTCAGTCGCCTGTCACATCTCTCACCAAACACATTCTTTTAGTCTGCTTCAGGTGTGTCACACCCATCACACATTCCTCGAGCATAGGTACCGTAAAGCTACAGCTTACCCTAAATTTTCACTCACCTTTGATGCTTTCAAAGTTTATGCTTTTTATTGAGTCTCTAATGATTTGAAGTAAAACAACCCAAGTTTAAACAGTTTTAACTAATTACGAACTTTGTCCACAATGGTTATGTCACATCCAAAACGTGAAGTTCATACAAAATAAAATGAAAACAATAATGCTACATGGTGTTGCTGTGTCTGAAAACTTGCGTTGTCGTATTGCTTCAATAAATGACTGGTGATTTTCACATAAGTTACATTTGATTCTTTGAGTCAAGAGTGTTTGTGTGGGCTTCTCACAGATGTGACGCTGGACCAAAATAACCCATAATAACATCATATTTTGATTTCTACTTTTTAACGGTAGTTTCTACATCGTCCGGCACTAATCTAAAATCGGAGATAAATATGGTGAGAGGCAGTGGCACAACAATATCTAATGTACATTCCCATGCCGCTCATCAAGACGGTGAGGTAGTCTCGTTAAACGGCTTGGCTCATCTTTCGGCTGGGGAGACAGTGTCACTTCAGTCGTACAAAGGCGAGAATGATTATGATGCAATGCCCAGTTACTTTGGTGAGTTTCTTATAAACGCTGACTAATGTGCTAAATTGTTTTGCTGAATTTCTAGCAGAAAAATTCCCCCCCCCAAAAAAAACATTTCGAAAACTTACCTTGTATTGCTTGAGGAAACTGACAAAAGGACCACAGATAAAAGCAGCATAATATGAGGTGTGTATGAAACATAGAGTCTTACATCGGTGTTTAGCCTTTAGGTGATACTGAGAAACTCACTGGTTTTAAAACCTTATCCAGCAAGCGAAAGCGAGTAGGATAAGGTTATAAGACTACGAAAGTGAGATTATCAGTATCACCTATACACCGATGTAAGAACCTATTTCTTACTCACCTTTTTCTGTGCAGTAATCCGATCAGAGTTTGTTTTCGTCACACGCCTGGCCACAACACAGCCGCCAATGTGTCTTGGGAAAGATCTTAACGTAATTCACTTTGTAATGTGGCGTTAGTATTTTGGATGCCAGACAAATGTGTCTACATCATGACGTAATTAATAGCGCAATACATGACGTCAGAGTGCCAGTCGTCACAATAAAATTATGTCATTGCACGTGAGCTTACAGCAGGTCAAGTTTCAATTTCGCCTGTGCCCGTACCTTTTTGCTGACCAGACTTTCTACAAGACAATTTTGTGCACGCGTCGCCGTTCACGCAGCAGAGATATATCACACACGTGTGATACAGCCAAGCTGTATCACACATGTGTGATACAGCTCCTCCGCTCAAAGCCGCAATGAATGAGGCGTGAAAGAAAGTCCTTTACTTTTCTGGCACTGAGTACAGTAATTCTAAACCTTTATTTCACAGAGACAGAAGGGCGACATGTCAGCTTCTTCGCAAGGCTGTTTACGAACCAACACGTCTTAAGTGATAACCGCATTGAATCGTGGTATGATGTCACCAACCAGGGCAACGCTTTCAGCACATCTACCGGTATCTTTACAGCTCCATATAATGGTTTCTACTTTTTTACGGTCGTTTCTACATCATCCGGCACTAACCTAAAATCGGAGATAAATATGGTGAGAGGCAGTGGCACAACAATATCTAATGTACATTCCCATGCCGCTCATCAAGACGGTGAGGTAGTCTCGTTAAACGGCTTGGTTCATCTTTCGGCTGGGGAGACAGTGTGGCTTCAGTCGTACAACGGCGAGAACGATTATGATTCAATGCCCACTTACTTTGGTGGATTTCTTATAAACGCTGACTAATGTACTAAACTGTTTTAAAACATTAATCACATTCAGCGTTAAATGAAAATAAACAAAATGTTTGAAATCTCTTGGTCCCTAAAGTGTGTATGTGCATGCCTCTCTCTCTCTCTCTCTCTCTCTCTCTCTCTCTCTCTCTCTCTCTCTGTCCGGTGCACATGCCACGCTTGTGCCACGTTTTATCTTGCTGTTGCAATTTTGAGACTTTATAAACGTTATACTGTACATATTGTCTTTAAATGTATAGCATCGTGTGTGTGATGGTGTCGTGCTTCTGATGGAGCATCTACTGCTGCGATTCAAGAAGGATTTGTGAGGTATTTGTGATTTTCTACTCCAGTTTGCTTCACTAACTTTAGACGCCGCCAGTATTTTTTAATTCCAGTTCTCGTCAGTTCAATCTGTTTCAGTGTGTCGAGCACTGATCTGACAATCCTTTGATCAAACGGTGACATTTCTATACGAAACGGTTTACTGTGCTGCTGTTTTAGTTTCACCTCATAGATTTGACATTAACATTTGCGATGCATTTGGTTTATATATGCGATGCGGCAGTATCACAGCAACATATGTTGCAGTCTGACAGTTTAGGGAAATCGTTGGACTAATTGTACTGTGGTTGCTCTGTGTACAGTACAGTTGCGCGTTTGACTTGTGTCTGGCCGGCATACACACCATTTTTGTAAGCCGGACTAAATGTAAAGATTAGTGATTATAGTGCAAAGCCAAACGTGTTGAGCTGAATGCGAGTAGACAGTTCTACAAACTACCATGCAAGTTATTTTTGACAGACATGGTGATTATAATTATGGATTTGGTTTATTCCATATTTTCGCACAAGATCACTCCTTTCAGCGACTGAGTTTTGGATATTGAAAACTTTATATTTACATTTTCCTCATCAAAATGTTACACCATCAAACAATTACATGCATGCCCACGGGATGAAGGTCGGGCACCTTAATGGTGACCCTCTCTCACAAAATCAGTCTTAACTCGCATTTTGGATGTTTTGACATATATACATTTCTGAAAACTACAGTGTTTGCTGATTACTGTGATATATGACTGTATGCTGTAATGCAAAAATTGTAGAAGTTGTTAGAGTTTAAAGTTGTTAAAGCCTCCGGCGGCCATTTTGAGAAAACAGCCTGTGAAGTTTCTGTGTGCAGCATAATTGGGGCCAAGGGCAGACTTTTAAAATCATTTTAAACCTATTTAATGGTATTTTTCAGGTAAAGATTTTAACCATATGATACTTTGGTGTATGTAGAACACATTTCTGCAAAAAAGTGAAAATGACCCAGATTGACCCCCACCACATATTATTGCGTGTAGTGCTGATCGGCTCCCTGCGAGTTAAGACTGGTTTCGTGAGAGAGGGTCATTGTATTTCACCTTTACAATAAGGTTCCTGACATTTCAATATTTTTAAATCAGCCTTCACACTTCCTTCTCTTTGGGCTAACGGAATCACGTCTGGACTCAAGAATTAGCGACGAAAATCTGTGCATTCCAAGCTTTTCCTTAATTCGTCGTGACCCAAACACGCCCAAACACAGGGATTGCTGTTTATGTCCATAACTCGATTGCACATATGGTACGCAGACGTGATGATCTGGAGTCAACTGAGATTGAGTGTGTATGGCTAGAAGTAAAAATTAATAACTCATCGCCAATTATAATGGGTTATGTATATAGAAATCCATTGTCCACTGTCGAGTCGTATGATGACTTTGTGCAGATGATGGATAAAATGAATGACACTGATAAAGATGAAAGATGTACTGCCGTTAGGTGATTTTAACATTGACTTACTGAAAACAAATCCCACGTGGCAACCGACAACAACTCTTTTTGGGTTGAAGCAACTAGTCCAAGCTCCTACTAGAATAACCCAATCATCCGCTACACTCACTGATCACATCTATACCAACAACTGTAAGTCAGTACTAGAGACCAGCGTCCCCCCCACTGGCAGTCAGTGATCATTTTCCCATCACCTGTACATGGTCGTGCAAGATGCCCAAACAAAAGAGGAATCAGCATGTGTACATTACCTATAGGTCTTTTAAAAAACTAAACAAAGATGCTTTTCTATACGATCTTAGCCTTACACCGTTTCATGATGTGTACAATTGTACCAACCCAGATAAGATTGTCTCTCTCTTACTTGATCTGTTCCTAGGTGTGCTAAACAAACATGCGCCAGTAAGAAGAAAACGAGTCCGATCCCGCCAGCCTCCCTCATGGATAACCGACGAAATCAAACAAGCAATGGATGATAGAAATAAGGCTAAGAAAGAAAAGAACTTTCATGAATTTAAAAGATTGCGAAATAAAGTTAAGTACTTAATTAGAGAGGCGCAGAGATCTTTTGTAACCAAAACAGTCGAAGAAGACAGAAACCCTTCCTCTATCTGGACAGCACTTAATACGCTTACCAACAACAAGCGTAAACAGTGCAATACCATTCCAGAAAACCTCTCCGCTGAGGAGTTTAATAACCACTTTTTATCAGTCCCCAAAGACTTACTCAGTTCTCACAATCGCAATCAGTCGATATATTCCACACCAGAGAAGCTAACAAAGTTCTGTAAGCAAAGATTGTCCTCAGATGATATTTTCGTCATCCCTGATATTGCTGTACACGAGGTAGGCAAATACATTTCCACCCTAAAAAAGAAAACGTCTTCGGACAGTGATGGTATCAATGGATATATCCTTGACCTGTCGCAACCATACATGGTGGAACCTCTTACATATATTTATAGTCTATGTATACAAAAAAAATGTTTTCAAAAAATAAAAAATAGTGTCTGTTCCTAAAGCAAACGATTTTTCTGAAATTAATAACTGTCGCCCCATTTCCCTTCTATCAGTTCTCTCGAAGCCTCTGGAAAAGCATGTTCACAAACATCTTCTGGAATTTCTTGAAAAAAGGTCCCTATCATATCATTACCAGTCAGGTTTTCGTCCCAAGCATTCTTGCCACACTGCACTCGCACGAATAATGAATTCGTGGGTCAACAGCATAAATGATAATAAAATGTCTGGTGCTGTCTTCTTGGATCTAAGAAAAGCGTTTGATCTTATCGATCATACCATCTTATTGAAAAAGCTTGCCACCTACTTAAACAAAAAGAACCCCTCAGATCTTTCGTTTCTGAACTCCTATCTTACAAAATGAACACAAACAGTCAACGTCAATGGAACATGTTCTTCTGAACAATTTGTGGAGTGTGGAGTGCCCCAGGGGTCTATTTTAGGCCCACTACTGTTTTGTATCTTCGTTAACGATCTACCGTTACATGTAACGTGTATTGAGGCTGAGTGTGACATGTTTGCCGACGACTCAACATTACGTTCCGCTGGTAAAACTGTGCTTGAAATTGCAAAAAATCTTCAAGAGAGTATTCATGAAGTCTCTCGGTGGTGTAATGAAAATCGCATGCTTGTAAATCCCACAAAATCAGAAAGCATGCTTATCACAACCAGCCAGAAACATCAGCTCAAACCTCCATCACTCAACCTTTCTTTGGACTCCATACCAGTTGAGCAGGTCAGTCAACACCGCCTGCTTGGAGTAATAATAGATGATGATCTAAGCTGGCATAACCACATATATTATATGAGAAAACATTTCTTCAAAAAGTTGTTTCTACTTTCCAAACTTAAAACGATCATTGACCTTAAGACGCGCAAACTATTTTTTAATGCCTACATTAAACCACACATTGATTATGCCTCAACAATATGGGATGGCTGCAGTGAAAATCACTTCAATAAGATACACTCATTGAACAAGCGCGCTGCTAAGCTTATCCTGCCTGATCCGTCTCTATCCACTGATGCCAAGCTGCAGGCCATCGGACTTCTCCCTCTGGTTAAGCACCTCGCACTAAACAAATGTGTACTGATGCACAAAATTCTTAACGGGAAAGCTCCACCTTACTTATCTAGGCTTTTTTTCGCCAACTGAAAAAAAAATACAGCACCTCCAGGAACAGTCTCTCTATATATAAAAGGCCCCGTATAGACCTGTTCAAATCTAGCCTGTCTTATTCAGGTGCTCTTTTATGGAATTTCTCTTCCTCCCACTATTCAACAAACTACGTCCCTCTCTCTGTTTAAAAGTATAGTACATGATTACCTTTCTAAGACAACGTTATGCTGATCCTTTCTTCTTCTTTGTTTCTCGACATAATACGCTTCTTGTTTTTAAATTGTTGCTATTTTTTCTCTCCATCTAGTCGGGGGTTCTTTCTCCGGGTACTCCGGTTCTTCCACCCCCCCCCCCCCCACTCCCCACACTTTGGTACCGGTCTCAGGCCACTTTACAAATTTCAAATACAAGCGATCAAAAATCTCTGTAACTTCAGTAGCTGACTGGCCCTTCGTTTGTCTTGTACTGTGTTTGTCTTAAATGGCGTAAATCCGTGTCTGTTTCGTGAGTGTGTGTGTTGGGTTTCAGGCGCGGCGCTTTGAGTCTATTTCCCCAAAATTGAGAAAAAGCGCCTATATAATAACGGTATTATTATTATTATTATTATATGTGTGCGCATTATTTGCATTGCTTTTATATTGGTGTTTTCTCTTTTTTTCATTTTTTTTTTTCATTTCAGTTTATTTCTTCATGTTTCGATTTATTGTGTTTGCTATTAATGTTTTTTTTTTCTAACAGGACAGTTTGTAAGAGAGGCGTTTCGCCTAAAACTTTATCGTGTCAATAAAACGTTTCATCATCATCATCTCTCTCTCTCTCTCTCTCTCTCTCTGGCCTTCTTGTTTTATTTTGGTAGTCTCAATCACAGTGTTGTCACTGGCTTACTCCATTTTATGCCCCACGCTTTAGCCCAACTGGAAATCTACATGTCTAGACACTCACCGTCCAATACATGTTGGAAGGCGTAGGGCATAGAATAGAGTATGACCCTGTAGTTCTAACAATATATTCCGATGTAATGCTGATTCAAGATCTTCATCGACCGTTGATTGTGAGCTGCGTCTGAGAGAGAAAATGAAATATTGCTTTACTAGCATATGTTGCCACTTTACTAATGATGCATATCTGAGACTTTTCACTTGTCGAAGGTGTTAAGCATATAAACTGAATATGACCTCTGTCTGCGTTTGAAATGATATTCTCGGCAGGATCCTTTCAGCATGTCAGTAGCATACTTTATTTTATGCCCATCGCTTTTTTTCCCGTTACTGTATTGTCTTGACGTGCACTCGTACACATTATACGAGGAAGGCGGTGAGCATAGAATAGACTATGACTCTCTATTTTAATTCTTTGGTGATATTCACTACATCATAATCACTAGAATGTTTCATTGTCTGCCTGTCGACTTATCTAATATGTCAGGCTATGCGAGGCACTCATACTCAATACAATAGAAATGTGACGGGCATAGACTGAGTGTCTTATGATTCCTTCAGTATTATATGCCGATATATTACTAGATGAAAATAGTAATTCATGGATAGCATGTCTTACTGTATTTTGATTACTATTATCTATTTAATATCTTAAATGTGTGCTGCGATGGCATCATCTTGACATATCGTGCGAGTGTTGACACTTTCATCACAAGCATATTTGTATCTGCTTGTGCTTTTCTTGGGATTTGTCCGGACATAAGAAATTGCTAGACGCTTCTGCGATTTAAATAATAATAATTTTAGGGTATCTTGTAAGGCAGCATTGAGTTATAGGAACATTGAACTCTCATTTGTGACACGTATCGTGTTTGGAAATCTTATTGCGTGTCATTACTTATTGCATACATTAGATCGTTCGTTATAAACCTGTTATCGGGTATTTAGCTTCGGTTATTTAACTTTACTTTCTCATTCTCTTGTTATTTCACAAGTGCAACCAGTTTCTTTTTTCTCCCATTATCCTGTAGTCAGAAAGACAGATGTCACCAAATACCAACAACCCAGATCGTCTCTTGAACATTGGCCACCTTAATGTGTATCATCTCTGCCGCAAAATACCTGACATCACTATTCTCTTAAATCAGCCATCACAATTTCATATCTTTGGCTTTGACAGACAATATCAGTGATCAGGCAATCTCCATACCTAATTTTGCTATTCTACGTCGTGATGCCACTGTTCTAGGCCAAACTGGCATAGTAATATACATACATGACTCTATAATTCAATATGTGACTAGAAGACTTGACCTAGAATCAAAGCAAATTGAATGCATGTGGTTGGAAATAAAAACATCGAAGTCATCACCCGTTCTTGTAGGGTTTATTTATAGAAATCCAGCGGCCACAGTGGCATGGCTTGATGAGTTTGAATCAATGATTGACACAGTACAGAAATGCAGGGGTGATATACATATCCTAGGTGATTTTAATGTTGATTTGTTAAAAGACTGTTACTCTTCATGGAATTCAATGATCTCTTTTCTTGGTTTAACACAAGTTATTCAGTCGCCCACACGAGTTACTTCATCTTTTGCGACAATGATAGACCATATCTATACTACAAATGTAACTGCTGTTAATAATGTCCATGTTCTCAATTTTTCTATCAGTGATCACTTCCCAGTATCTTTCTCGCTGTCTGCCAAATTAGCTAAGAAATATTGCACAGGGCATACTACTATTATTTACAGGTCTTTCAAAAAATTTAACCAGAATGCCTTTCTCTATGACTTATCCAATACCCCATTTAATGATGTGTTAAATTACAATGACCCAAATGAAGCCCTCACCCGCTGGTATGAACTGTTCCTCGGTGTTCTAGATAAACATGCCCCAGTGCGAACAAAACGTGTCAAACATCCCACAATTCCTGAATGGCTAACTGGAGAAATAAAAGCAGCCATGCAACTCAGAGATACACTTAAGAAAGAAAAGAAATTTGTTGACTATAAAAAGCAAAGAAATTTTGTCAAATCTTTGGTCCGAAAAGCTCAAAGACAACATGCTGAACAGATCATTGCAGACGGCAAGGACCTGCGCTCTGTTTGGCAAGTTATCAACACCTTTACTAAAGGTCACAATCACAGAGACATGAACATTGCACCTGAGCTCACTGCAGATACCTTCAATACCCACTTTCTTAGCATAGCTGAGACTTTAGCACGCACTAATACAAATGATCCTGCGAAATACCAATGTTCTGAGCAACTACGATTTCACAGTAACAATACTGCTGGTTGTGTTTTCTCACTCCCCCCAATGACTGTTTTTGACGTGGGTAAATATATATCTAATATGAAAAAGAAGTCATGTGGTTCAGATGGCATCAGTTGCGAAATTCTTAAAATAGCTCTGCCCTACATAGTTGAGTCTCTATCGTTCATTTACAATCTTTCTATTCAAAGAAATATTTTCCCTGATGAGTTAAAAACAGCTAAGGTCATTCCCCTTCCCAAAAGCAAAAACGTAAACTCATTGAATGATTATAGACCTATCTCCATTCTACCAGTTATCTCAAAACCTATTGAAAAAACATATCCATACACATCTGCAAAATTTTCTAGAACAGAACTGTCTACTCAGTAAAATGCAGTCTGGGTTTCGCCCGCAACACTCTTGCCAAACTGCCCTTATACATATCATTGATAAATGGCTTACAGCCATTAATAATTCTCAGTTATCAGGTGCAGTTTTTCTTGACCTTAAAAAAGCTTTTGATTTAGTCAACCACTCTATCTTATTAAAAAAAACTACCGATGTATCACATCGATTCCAATACCGTACATCTCATATCATCCTATCTAAGTGACAGAAGACAGAAAGTTTTGCTTCATGGTAATTACTCGAGTGAAGGTTTAGTAACGTGTGGTGTTCCTCAGGGGTCAATTTTGGGCCCATTGTTATTCAACATATTTATCAATGATTTACCATTCTCTATCTCACATCCCGATGCAACGTGTGACTTATTTGCTGATGACACTACCATACATACATCAAACAGCGAATTGCCAAAAATAGACGAAGTTCTCCAGCAAAGTCTTGATGAGGTTTCAAGCTGGTGCCAACATAATCATATGATAATTAGTGTCCAAAAGACAAAGAGTATGTTAATTACTTCACGCCAAAAACATCAACGTGGTCTCTTGCCCTTAACATTATACCTGAACTCTGAGCCCCTTGATCAAGTTAAAAAAACACCGTTTGCTTAGAGTCACAGTAGATAACCAGCTCAGCTGGGAACCACATATCGAAAACACATGCAAAACAATATCTAAAAATCTATTCCTGCTATCAAAACTAAGTCAAATAGTTAACACTGACACTAGAAGACTCTTTCTCCATGCCCATATTAAGACACACTGTGATTACTGCTCCACTATCTGGGATGGATGCAGTGACGTACATTTAAAGAAACTTAACTCATTGTACCGTCGAGGGGTAAAGTTAACTGTGCCTGGTCCCTCTCCCACCGACGAAAAGTTTAGAACCATCCGACTGCTAAACCTAAACAAATAGTTCACATTTAATCGATGCATACTTATGCATAAAATTCTTCACCATAAAACCCCATCTTACCTTCGTATGTTATTTTTGGATAGTCAAAGACAAAACACGAGGAGCAGTTTGTTACAGCTACCAAGGGCCAGGCTCGATATATATAAAACCAGCCTTTCGTTCTCAGGTGCCAAAGCCTGGAACAAACTACCACCCCAAATTAAATCTATTTCTAATTCTAGAACCTTGACAAAACTCGTTTATATAACATCTTGTTACAGTAACTTACTACCTGAACGGACTACTTATATATGTGTGTGTGTGTGTGTGTGTGTGTGTGTGTGTGTATGTATGTATATATATATATATATATATATATATATATATATATATATATATATATATATATATATATATATATATATATATATATATATATATATATATATAAAATTATTATTCACTATTATTGATATGTGTGCGCATTATTTGCATTGCTTTTTTCCAGTTTATTTCTTCATGTTTCGATTTATTGTGTTATTGTGTTTCTTACTCTTTGCTGTAAATATTTCTTTTCTAACAGGACAGTTTGTAAGAGAGGCGTTTCGCCTAAAACTTTATCCTGTCAATAAAACGTTTCATCATCATCATCTCTCTCTCTCTCTCTCTCTCCCTCTCTCTCTCTCTCTCTCTCTCTCTCTCTCTCTCTCTCTCTCTCTCTCTCTCTCTCTCTCTCTCTCTCTCTCTCTCTCTCTCTCTCTCTCAAGGGCCAGGCTCGATATATATAAAACCAGCCTTTCGTTCTCAGGTGCCAAAGCCTGGAACAAACTACCACCCCAAATTAAATCTATTTCTAATTCTAGAACCTTCAAAACTCGTTTATATAACATCTTGTTACAGTAACTTACTACCTGAACGGACTACTTATATGTGTGTGTGTGTGTGTGTGTGTGTGTGTGTGTGTGTGTGTGTGTGTGTGTGTGTATGTATGTATGTATGTATATATATATATATATATATATATATATATATATATATATATATATATATATATATATATATATATATATATATATATATATATATATATATATATATATATATATATTTATATATATATAATTATTATTCACTATTATTGATATGTGTGCGCATTATTTGCATTGCGTTTTTCCAGTTTATTTCTTCATGTTTCGATTTATTGTGTTATTGTATTTCTTACTCTTTGCTGTTAATATTTCTTTTCTAACAGGACAGTTTGTAAGAGAGGCGTTTCGCCTAAAACTTTATCCTGTCAATAAAACGTTTCATCATCATCTCTCTTGCGCCACCGAGGATACACTGTCAAAACTACCTTTTCACATCTCCGCTTCAAATGTGTAGTTATTCTATTCATCTGGAACTAAAGTCCTGAAGTGGAGCGTGTGTAGGTGTGCAACAGTCACGGATTCTTTTATATGTCATAAATAATCCTGAAAGGTGATTGTGAGCACCTCAAATGCTATTTTTGTTCCACGACTTTCGTTAGCTTAACCTTGGAGTAGATCTACAACACTGCGCCAAGTGAGTTTTGATTTCTTGATAACTTTTTGTGAATGTTTGCAATAGTGTGGGCTTGAAAAGAAACAATTGAGCGTGTACTTCTTATATGTTCTAATTAAAAATGAATTGTCAAACAGACTGAAAATTACGTTTTGGCATTGATAACATTGATTGCGTACATTTGCTCGTCTCGCGCCTTTGGATCTAAAGCGGATGACGCGTCACTTGGAACTTGAGCAGCTGACTCCGACAAATTATCTCCCTCTCGCGAGTGCCTTCCCCTATAAAAAAATGTATCCCAATCACGCATTGGTATCATAGTCATGCTGTCAAACATCTAATTTCATGCACTATGATTGCCATTTCTGCAGCGCACAAACAACTCCCTGCCAATAAAATGTATATATCCATCACCATGTATGAAACATCAGCTACACCTACTGTAGCTACCCGTAATGTTTTCCAGCTACAGGATACTCGCGATGAACTACAAAAGGTTCTGCATTGTTCTCTCGAGGAATTATGCGTATGGCGACGTGTCCTTTTGAGACGCTACTGTAAACCCGCGTTACACCAGTCATGTCTATAATAATAATAATAATAATAATAATAATAATAATAAGGAAGATTTATAAGGCGCCAATACATGGTAAGATGCTCTAGGCGCCGTACATATGAACAAAACATACAAATATTACACAAAAAGTGACAAAGCCACATGTGCAATTACACAAAAGAACAGAATTATGACTAAATACATGAACACTGATAATCAAAGTGGGAAAAGATGGGTTTTAAGACTGTGTCTACAGATTGAACACCGTGATGACACTGAAGCCACTGTACAGGTCAACTGCACCGAGCCCCTTCTTGGCCCATCAATACCACCTGCTCACCTGTCCAAGACGATCATCAGACTAATCACAGATGAAGATAAGCGTATTACTTACAGTCTTTACTTCAAGCACGTTGAAAACACCGGAACCCTGCTAGCCCAAGGTGTTCTCTGCCCCCTGGTTGGAGAGGATGAAATCGATAGTCTAGGACCGCTAGTAGCGTCAATCTTGGATGTGGACTGCCCAACCGCTGCCCTGGAGAAGGCGTCAGTATGCACGTCAGCTGGCTTCCATCCAGATGCCTGCGGTATTTTCAGACTTCGCCCCAACACCTGGAATTCTGAAAGAAACTTGCTTTGACACTTCTACCAAAGCCGAGTGGTCTGATATCGACGAGGAGACACTGCTGAAATGCTGCCAATCTCCAGTCGCAAAGAGCAAGCATGACATGTCTGAACCGGAGTGGTCAGACACAGATGAAGAGGAACTCCTCAATTACTGCTCCACGCCACCAAGTTCTAGTATCAAACGCATTTGCAGCTCCGCGCGCCGCTATCGTCGCCTACCCACCGTCTTCAACACGCCCCACTTGTTTACAAAGATTGCACAGGTAGGGGAGGAAATCAATGCATTGACACATACATTTGAAGCTGCCTCAAAAGCGCTCGAGGCCAGATTCACTGACCTTGGGAAGGAGGGTGTTGCTGCAGTTAAAGCTGTAGAATCCCGAACTGTCATCCGGGATAACGAAAACAACGCCCTACTAGGTCAGCTTGACGCTGCAGTAAAAGCGTTCGAGTCCCGGGTGGCTGACCTGGAAAGGGAGAAGGTCGCGCTAGCCAGTCAGCTTGGCGCCACTCTGAAAGCTCTCGAGTCCCGGGTCGCTGATCTGGAAAAAGAGAACATCACTCTGGCTAGTCAGCTTGTCGCTGCTAATAAGGACATCACAGCACTGCAAACACTGCAACAATCTGTGGCTTCATCGGGCGTCCAGGTCACTGATTTCAAGCCGTCAGGAGCCTGCAGGTCCTCACTGTCCACTGAGAAGAATACAACGTGTGAAGTGGCTGCCACTGCCACTGTCTCCACAGGTAATAGCTTTTCTGTCCTATATGACAACAGTGAAGACTCAAACCCTATTGTTCCCAAGAGCGGGGACTGCACTGGCAGGATGAAATCGGTTATACCGGGAAAAGGTGCAGTCCCCGTCAGCAATGATCGGTCAGCTACGTCTTCTACACATAATGACTTCCTCTCATCATGCGAACAGCTTCTCCAGCAGCCTATCATGGGCGAGGTTACCTTCCTCTTTGTTGGAGACTCCGTGCTCCGTCCAGTTGATGTCTACAGGATGGTGCCGGCAGGCAGTAGAGTCCAAAAATGTGCAGTCCCTGGTCTACAAATTGCCGACATTGAGAAGTGGGTAACTACCCAGCCAGGCCCACATCACCACGTGCAGCATCTCACCATCCATGTTGGGGTTAACGACTGCACTGACAAGTCAGCTGTGGAGGAACGCAGGTGGTCCCATCTCTTTCAGACATGTAAAAAAGCCTTTCCCGCTGCCAGACTACACATGTCTTCCATTGTACCTGCGAAAGGTGCACACCCAAAAAAGCCAGCAACCCTGACGTCAAATGTGAACTTGAGCACAGCTTGCAAGAAACTTGGCGTTGAGTTCATAGACCATAGCAGCATCTTTCTCACTGCTAATCAAGCACCGCGTCAAGCTCTCTACCGAGACTCACTACACCCCAGCCCCCGTGGCACAAGGTACTTGGCACTCAACGTAGCTGCTGTACCGGGAATCGCTCAGACAGGGTTACAGCGGGCAGAGAATCAGAGCACACGCCCGCTCGAAACAATTACCGTCGACAACACAGCTTTAACCCCTGGGGGCACACTGCACACTCTCAGCGGTCTCTGCAGTCAGAGACTCCTCAGCGGTCTCTGCCAGACACGTCTATACAGTGTAGTGGTTGCTGGAGCGCCCTCTACCCAGCATACGTCTACTGGGGCTCAGAGTATAACAGATGCACACATGTTGACACCCCCACACTATGACCCTGCTACTAAATCACCTTCTGCAGGACAGCCATTCTACCTGCCTCGTACTCATCACATGGCATCACACCCCCTCTACAGCAACAACTCTGAGATGGGTATGTCTGCCCAGCATGTCTACCGGCCTACACCACCATAGATGGTGCGATCCACACCCACACACGTTCAGCCCAGCGTCAACCCTTTGGAGATGGGGCAGCCTGTCTACTCACCTGGCTTCATGGCCCCTTCAGCTCCATCTGCACAACCCTGCTTCATGGCCCCTTCAGCTCCATCTGCACAACCCTTTGACCCCCTGCGGCTTGTTGCAGAACTCCTAAAACCCTACATTATGAGCTGAATTTGCAGTATGATACACGGTGGCATGCCCCACTCTATGCTCATAACCTTCATACACCTCATATCTCTCACAAACCAGATAGGTTGTCTGTCCAGCGCTGTGATTCCCCTTGGTTTGCATACATACCTCATATCTCTGTGTGAGAAAGATGATGGGCAGAGACTTGGGTATGGCCTTCTTGTTTTATTTTGGTAGTCTCAATCACAGTGTTGTCACTGGCTTACTCCATTTTATGCTCCACGCTTTAGCCCAACTGGAAATCTACATGTCTAGACACTCACCGTCCAATACATGTTGGAAGGCGCAGGGCATAGAATGGGGTATGACCCTGTAGTTATAACAATATATTCTATTCCGATGTGATGCCGATTCAAGATCTTCATCGACCGTTGATTGAGAGCTTCGTCTGAGAAAGAAAATGAAATATTGCTTTACTAGCATATGTTGCCACTTTACTAATGATGCATATCTGAAACTTTTCACTTGTCGAAGGTGTTAAGCATATAAACTGAATATGACCTCTGTCTGCGTTTGAAATGATATTCTCGGCAGGATCCTTTCAGCATGTCAGTAGCATACTTTATTTTATGCCCATCGCTTTTTTTCCCGTTTCTGTATTGTCTTGACGTGCACTCATACACATTATACGAGGAGGGCGGTGAGCATAGAATAGACTATGACTCTCTATTTTAATTCTTTGGTGATATTCACTACATCATAATCACTAGAATTTTTCATTGTCTGCCTGTCGACTTATCTAATATGTCAGGCTATGCGAGGCACTCATACTCAATACAATAGAAATGTGACGGGCATAGAGTGTGTTATGATTCCTTCAGTATTATATGCCGATATATTACTAGATGAAAATAGTAATTCATGGACTAGCATGACTTACTCTATTTTGATTACTAATATCTATTTAATATCTTAAATGTGTGCTGCGATGGCATCATCTTGACATATCGTGCGAGTGTTGACACTTTCATCACAAGCATATTTGTATCTACTTGTGCTTTTCTTGGGATTTGTCCGGACATAAGAAATTGCTGTCCCAGACGCTTCTGCGATTTAAAAATTAATAATTTTGGGGTATCTTGTAAGGCAGCATTGAGTTATAGGAACATTGAACTCTCATTTGTGACACGTACCGTGTTTGGAAATCTTATTGCGTGTCATTACTTATTGCATAGATTAGATCGTTCGTGTTAAACCTGTTATCGGGTATTTAGCTTCGGTTATTTAGCTTTACTTTCTCATTCTCTTGTTATTTCACACGTGCAACTAGTTTCTTTTTTCTCCCATTATCCTGTAGTCAGAAAGACACATGTCACCAAATACCAACAACCCAGATCGTCTCTTGAACATTGGCCACCTTAATGTGTATCATCTCTGCCGTAAAATACCTGACATCACTATTCTCTTAAATCACCCATCACAATTTCATATCTTTGGCTTTACTGAATCCCGCCTGACAGACAATATCAGTGATCAGGCAATCTCCATACCTAATTTTGCTATTATACGTCGTGATGCCTATGTTCTAGGCCAAACTGGCATAGTAATATACATACATGACTCTATAATTCAATATGTGACTAGAAGATTTGACCTAGAATCAAAGCAAATTGAATGCATGTGGCTGGAAATAAAAACATCGAAGTCATCACCCGCTCTTGTAGGGTTTATTTATAGAAATCCAGCGGCCACGGTGGCATGGCTTGATGACTTTGAACAATGATTGACACAGTACAGAAATGCAGCGGTGATATACATATCCTAGGTGATTTTAGTGTTGATTTGTTAAAAGACTGTTACTCTACATGGAATTCAATGATCTCTTTTCTTGGATTAACACAAGTTATTCAGTCGCCCACACGAGTTACTTCATCTTCTGCGACAATGATAGACCATATCTATACTACAAATGTAACTGCTGTTAATAATGTCCATGTTCTCAATTTTTCTATCAGTGATCACTTCCCAGTATCTTTCTCGCTGTCTGCCAAATTAGCTAAGAAATCTTGCACAGGGCATACTACTATTATTTACAGGTCTTTCAAAAAATTAACCAGAATTCCTTTCTCTATGACTTATCCAATACCCCATTTAATGATGTGTTAAATTACAACGACCCAAATGAAGCCCTAACCCGCTGGTATGAACTGTTCCTCGGTGTTCTAGATAAACATGCCCCAGTGCGAACAAAACGTGTCAAACATCCCACAATTCCTGAATGGCTAACTGGAGAAATAAAAGCAGCCATGCAACTCAGAGATACACTTAAGAAAGAAAAGAAATTTGTTGACTATAAAAAACAAAGAAATTTTGTCAAATCTTTAGTCCGAAAAGCTCAAAGACAACATGCTGAACAGATCATTGCAGACGGCAAGGACCTGCGCTCTGTTTGGCAAGTTATCAACACCTTTACTAAAGGTCACAATCACAGAGACATGAACATTGCACCTGAGCTCACTGCAGATACCTTCAATACCCACTTTCTTAGCATAGCTGAGACTTTAGCACGCACTAATACAAATGATCCTGCGAAATACCAATGTTCTGAGCAACTACGATTTCACAGTAACAATACTGCTGGTTGTGTTTTCTCGCTCCCCCCAATGACTGTTTTTGACGTGGGTAAATATATATCTAATATGAAAAAGAAGTCATGTGGTTCAGATGGCATCAGTTGCGAAATTCTTAAAATTGCTCTGCCCTACATAGATGAGTCTCTAACGTTCATTTACAATCTTTCTATTCAAAGAAATATTTTCCCTGATGAGTTAAAAACAGCTAAGGTCATTCCCCTTCCCAAAAGCAAAAACTTCAACTCATTGAATGATTATAGACCTATCTCCATTCTACCAGTTATCTCAAAACCTATTGAAAAACATATCCATACACATCTGCAAAATTTTCTAGAACAGAACTGTCTACTCAGTAAAATGCAGTCTGGGTTTCGCCCGCAACACTCTTGCCAAACTGCCCTTATACATATCATTGATAAATGGCTTGTACAGCCATTAATAATTCTCAGTTATCAGGTGCAGTTTTTCTTGACCTTAAAAAAGCTTTTGATTTAGTCAACCACTCTATCTTATTAAAAAAAACTACCGATGTATAACATCGATTCCAATACCGTACATCTGATATCATCCTATCTAAGTGACAGAAGACAGAAAGTTTTGCTTAATGGTAATTACTCGAGTGAAGGTTTAGTAACGTGTGGTGTTCCTCAGGGGTCAATTTTGGGCCCATTGTTATTCAACATATTTATCAATGATTTACCATTCTCTATCTCACATCCCGATGCAACATGTGACTTATTTGCTGATGACACTACCATACATACATCAAACAGCGAATTGCCAAAAATAGACGAAGTTCTCCAGCAAAGTCTTGATGAGGTTTCAAGCTGGTGCCAACATAATCATATGATAATTAGTGTCCAAAAGACAAAGAGTATGTTAATTACTTCACGCCAAAAACACCAACGTGGTCTCCTGCCCTTAACATTATACCTGAACTCTGAGCCCCTTGATCAAGTTAAAAAACACCGTTTGCTTGGAGTCACAGTAGATAATCAGCTCAGCTGGGAACCAC
This sequence comes from Semisulcospira habei, assembly GCA_036245525.1. NCBI lineage: Eukaryota > Metazoa > Mollusca > Gastropoda > Semisulcospiridae > Semisulcospira > Semisulcospira habei. Next base: position 61,580,488 of record BTPG01000008.1, on the reverse strand, counting down.
AGATTGAAAACACATGCAAAACAATATCTAAAAATCTATTCCTGCTATCAAAACTAAGTCAAAATAGTTAACACTGACACTAGAAGACTCTTTGTCCATGCCCATATTAAGACACACTGTGATTACTGCTCCACTATCTGGGATGGATGCAGTGACGTACATTTAAAGAAACTTAACTCATTGTATCGTCGAGGGGTAAAGTTAACTGTGCCAGGTCCCTCTCCCACCGACGAAAAGTTTAGAACCATCCGATTGCTAAACCTAAACAAACAGTTCACATTTAATCGATGCATACTTATGCATAAAATTCTTCACCATAAAACCCCATCTTACCTTCGTATGTTATTTTTGGATAGTCAAAGACAAAACACGAGGAACAGTTTGTTACAGCTACCATGGGCCAGGCTCGATATAATTATATAAAACCAGCCTTTCGTTCTCAGGTGCCAAAGCCTAGAACAAACTACCATCCCAAATTAAATCCATTTCTAACTCTAGAACCTTTAAAACTCGTTTAAATAACATCTTGTTACAGTAACTTACTACCTGAACGGACTACTTATATTATATTATATTATATTATATTATATATATATATATATATATATATATATATATATATATATATATATATATATATATATATATATATATATATATAATTATTATTCACTGTTATTGATATGTGTGCGCATTATTTGCATTGTTTTTTTTTTTGTTGTTGTTGTTTTTTCCAGTTTATTTCTTCATGTTTCGATTTATTGTGTTATTGTGTTTCTCTTACGTTTTGCTGTTAATATTTCTTTTCTAACAGGACAGTTTGTAAGAGAGGCGTTTCGCCTAAACTTTATCCTGTCAATAAAACGTTTCATCATCATCTCTCTCTCTCTCTCTCTCTCTCTCTCTCTCTCTCTCTCTCTCTCTCTCTCTCTCTCTCTCTCTCTCGTTTTCTCTCTCTCTCTCTCTCTCTCTCTTGACAAGTCATTTTTCATTTGTTTTCTTTTATAGTTGCTTACTTTGTTGTTTTTTGTTGACATAACCAAACAAGGAAGAATGGCTACGTGGCAGGAAGCAGAGAGTTGTGGTCAACGGACAAGCTTCTCCATGGGTAGATGTGACGAGCGGAGTTCCACAAGGATCCATTTTGGGGCCGACCTTGTTCCTGGTGTTCATTAATGACTTGGAGGACGATATGCTGACCAGCGTTCTAAAGTTTGCTGATGACACTAAGATCTACGGCGACGTCTCCGACCCAGCGGGGAGCGACAAACTACAGCATGACCTTAAGGTAGCAGAAAGATGGTCAGAGAGGTGGCTGATGCAGTATAACGTGGACAAGTGCAAGACTCTGCATGCAGGCCGTAAAAACACTTGTCAGGTTTACACGCTGGGAGGACAAGAACTTGGAGCAGTGGAGGAAGAAAGGGACCTAGGCGTCATCATGCACAGGTCACTGTCGGTCAGTCGCCAGTGCTGCGTGGCAGCAAAACGAGCCAACAGAGCAGTGGGGCGGATCATGCGAACAGTTACAGCCAGAACTAGAGAAGTTATTGTCCCACTCTACAAAACAATTGTACGACCACATTTAGAGTACTGTATCCAAGCATGGCGACCTTACCTCAAAAAAGACATCGCAGTGTTGGAAAAGGTGCAGAGGAGAGCTACAAGATCGATTACAGGGATTGGTCACCTGCCGTATGAGGAGAGACTGGCCTTTTGCAATTTGCAGAAATTGGAAGAAAGGAGAGACAGGGGAGATCTCATCGAGACTTTCAAGATCATAAAGGGACTTGAAAAAGTTTCTGCGGACATATTTTTTACTTCATGCCAGTCATCATTTTACCATAGAGGTCACAGCAGCAAACTGTTCAAAGGGAGGTCCAGACTGAATCTTAGAAAAAACTTTTTTTCCCAAAGAGTTGTGAACCCATGGAATGCTCTAAAACAAACAATTGTCGAAGCTGAAACTGTCAACCAGTTCAAGAACCGCCATGATAAAGAGACAGTTAAGGGGGTTAAAATAAGTTCTCAAACTTCCTACCCCGTCGGCCGCGCTCAGTGGCCACTCAGGTAAAGAAAACCGTAAACATTCTGCTGAACTTAGAGTAAGCGCGTGATAAACATCAGTTGTGTTTCTTTGACGTGTATTCTTTTATTGAGCTTATTTAAAGCATTCTATAGATATTGATATTAGTTGATTTTTATTTTTTATTTTTTTGGATTTTTTGGGTGACCATATTAATTTTGTATTATATCTTTCGCTACATTTGCGTTTTTACCGACATGCAAAATCGTAATCTAAATACTGTTCCGAAACGAACAGAGGAGCTGAGAATTGGCCATCTTAACATATACCATCTAGTTAACAAGGTGCCCGATTTATCTGTGTTCCTAAACACGCCCTTACACTTTCATATTTTTGGTGTGTCCGAGTCGAGGCTTAAAAGTTCAATAAGGGATAACTCCATTTCTGTCCCAAATTTCTCAGTACTCCGCAGAGATGCCTCAAGCCCACGACACACTGGACTAGCTGTATATATACATAATTCAATACTTGGTAACGTCAAACGGCGACAAGACTTAGAGTCAGCTCAAGTGGAAAGCTTGTGGGTAGAAGTGAAGACATCTAAATCACCCCCCCCCCCCCCCCCCGTCCTCATTGGCTTTATTTATAGAAATCCCGCAGCCAGCTGGGACTGGTATGATGACTTCGTAGCAATGATGGATAGCGTTTATCAAAATAAAGCTGACGTTGTTCTTTTGGGCGATTTTAATATTGATCTTTCTAAATCTAAAGGGTCCAATGCTGCATGGGCGTCAACAACAGCACTATTCGGTTTAGAACAGTTAATTAAAACCCCCACTAGAACCACATGTACATCTTCAACCCTGATTGATCATATTTATGTGACAAATGATAAAATATCAAATGTACATGTTCCCTTCTTAGCTGTCAGTGACCATAACCCAGTATGTTGCACAGTCTCCATGAAACTAGACAAAGAGAACAAAAAGAGACATAAAACAATTAAATATCGTTCTTTCAAAACATTTAATAACGGCGACTTTCTGCGGGATCTGCGCAATACTCCTTTCAGGGACGTGTATAACCACACTTCTCCTGACAGTGCCCTGTCGTACTGGATGGATCTATTCCTTGGAGTCCTAAATAAGCATGCGCCCATACGAGAAAAACGAGTTAAGCACTCTACCCTGCCACCCTGGTTAACAGTAGATGTCAAACAGGCCATGTAATTTAGAGACAAACTTAAGAAAGAAAAACAGTTTGATGAATATAAGAAACAATGAAATCGTGTTAAATACTTAGTGAGAGCGTAAAAAAACCCTGTTCTTCCAGGAAATGATTAGGAACAAAAAAGATACAGCATCGGTGTGGAAAGCCCTGAACGTTATAACAAAGGGTAAATCAGCCCCTGAAATACCATCCCATTTGTCAGCTGATATATTAAATAAGCACTTCCTATCGACAGCTGCCGGAAACACTTGCTCAGTCAGCTACAAGTAGTAACGCAGAGTACCAAGTTCCTAGTGTACTGGAAAAATACTGTGAGGCCAAAAATATACTGCAGACATTCATCATTCCTGATATTACCGTCGCTGAAGTCGGCAAATTCATCTCTAGCATGCCGAACAAAAAGTCCACCGGGATGGATGGTATAGACAACAAAATTCTGAAAATGTCACTACCATATACGGTAGAGGCACTCACTTATATCTTTAACCTCTGTATAAAACACAGCACGTTTCCAACTATTTTCAAAGAGGCCAAGGTAATTCCAATCCCTAAATCAAAAGATCTTGAAGATGTCAATAACTACCGTCCTATCTCACTTTTGTCGGCCCTAGCTGTCAAAGCCTCTTGAAAAACACATACAAAAACACCTCCTCGATTTTCTAGAAAAGGGCAATTTCATAAATATTCATCAGTCCGGCTTTAGACCGAAACACTCATGTCAGTCAGCACTGGCACACATTGTAGACAGCTGGCTGGAATCAATAAATAAAAACCTGATGTCTGGAGCTGTTTTCTTAGACCTACAAAAAGCATTTGATCTTGTCGACCATGACATTCTCTTAAGAGGTAGCAGCATACCATATAAGTGAAACTGCCATAGCATTTTTTAGATCATACCTAAAAGACAGAAAATAAAAGGTATATACTCATGGAAAAACAAGGACAAGTTAACTACGGTGTCCCCCAGGGGTCGATTTTGGGACCTCTTCTATTTATAATATTCATTAATGATTTGCCTTTGCATATTACTAACACTGATGTTAATTGCAACCTGTTTGCGGACGATACGAGCCTCCATGTTTCGGGTAAAAAAACAGCTGACATTAACATTAGCTTACAAAGTAGTCTCAGCGAGGTTTCCGACTGGTGTAGAGAGAATCATATGGTTCTTCAAACAGGAAAAACAAAGAGTATTTTAATCACTACACGACAAAAACACCAACGCCGACCACAGCCGTTACATTTACAACTGAACGCTAAACCGATAGAACAAGTCACAGAGCATAAATTCTTGGGAATACACGTTGACAAACAATTATGTTGGGAGACGCATATAAATTACAGTCTGTAAAACCATTGCTAAAAACACTTTCCTGTTGTCCCAGCTTAGACAAGTAACGGATACACATACTCGTAAACTGTTTTTTCATGCCCATATCAAGTCTCACGTTGATTATGTCTCCACAGTGTGGGACGGTTGTAATGATGTTCACATGAACAGGTTAAACTCTATATATAAAAGAGCTGTCAAAATGATAGATACGCGGCCCATTCCTACCATAGACAAATTTAGACATCTAAACATTCTCGGCCTGCGTCAACAACTTAATTTCAACAAATGCATCCTCATGCACAAGATATTAAATGACATGACACCGCAGTATCTAACCACCAAATTTGTGCCACAGCAAGAACGCGAACGGTCCTCAAGGAACAATACTTTACCCCTACCTCTGCCTAGAATTGACCTCTTGTGATGAAGCTCTATGCTCGTGCATAGTGCTCACACAGTAGGATTAGTACGGTACGGGTTTTGTTAACGGTTTGTTTGTGGTGGCATTAGGCTCCACGGGAAATCTGTAAGACATGGTTAGCACGAGATTTTTAGTGAGTTCTGTTTAGTGAGTTCTAGGCGGAAGCTGTGACTGTCAGAGGTCTAGATCGGTAGTGCGGGCTGTCTTGACGTATGGAACGGTTGTGTTTGAGTTACCTAGCCCGCATTCCAAGACTCTGAAGCCTAGATTTCAGGTATGTTTCTATAAACGTAGTATTGATAGTTGTTTAGTTAAAGACAGTATGCGTGGTAAGATTAATGTGGTTGTATAGCGGTGTTCCGGTTTGGTTTAGTTATAGTATGTTTAGAATTCGGTGAAGTAACCGGTGTTTTTGTATACAGTTGTTTACCGAGTTAGATGACTAAAGGAATATGAAGTGTGTATGTCTAAGCCGCTATGAAGATAGTACGTGGTTGGGTAAGCATAGTCTTTTCCAGGGTATAGAGTAAGGTATAGCAAGAGTGTCAGTTAGGCTATAGTCTGTTTCAAGATAGTGACAGAGATATGGGGGTGATACGAAAATAGTTTATGAAGCACGTGTGTGTGTGTGAATGAACGTGTGAGTTATTTGTATCAGCCAGGTTACGTGACGTTTCTCATTGATCCAATATGTTGTGTGTTTAGCAAGTGTTACGTTGGGACTTTTGTTGTCTATTCAGAGTTCTTGTAACAAGAGTGGAAAGACGGACGCTGAGACGTCGAGTCGCAGGTGGGACCTACGTGAGGTCATCCCTCCAGCTCTTCTGAGAGTGAGTCTGACTGGGGACCAAGACACCCAAGTCCAAGCGAGAACTGAGTACCGTACGAGAACAAGGACGTCCGTGCCAGAGAGACAGGACGGCAATAAGCGTACGACGAAGGACTTTCACGCCTAGACGTGAGAAGGACCAACGTAACCAGGCAACAACATCAAACAGGTTGGAGGCAATGTGAGACTAAGACCTAACCTGGCAAAGATATTGTGATACGTGTGTGGTGTGATAATAGAACAGTGTATATAGTTGATAATCATTTAAGTCGTTCTTTTCATTTATAGTGTATAAAGGTTACTTTAGAAAGGGAGCCCGTGTGTTGTGTTTTACCGCATGAATGCGCCCGTCTGAGTCAGTGGCGGTGTATGCGTCTGTTGCGTGAGAGTCTGTGCTTACGACTGTGGGCAAGTCTGCGTGCGTTACAGTCGTACGCACAGACTCTCACGCAAACACGGCCACGGTCCTGGCACCGTTACCTTCCGGCGCTGCTGTTTGCGTATCGTGAGCTCCCGAACGAGAGCACGGGTTTTTCCCCATTTGAGTTGCTCTTTGGTCGGCGAGCGCGAGGGCAGATCGACATCTTTCAGCATCTGCTGGACCTGAAAAACATCGTCAGGGAATCTTGCGAGATAGCCCACAACAATGTGGATGCGGCCCGAAAGGTGCAAAAGCACTACCGGGACAAAAGCTCCAAGATGAGGCGGTTTGCTCCAGGAGAGCAAGTCTTGCTCTTTTCGCCCGCAACCACGCAGGCGCTCGTGCCTCAATGGCAGGGGCCGTACCAGGTTGTTCGCGAGTATGGTCATGACTACCTCATTTCTGTGCGGAAAAAGGAGAAGATCTACCACGCTAACATGCTGAAGAAATACCATGATGGGTCGAGGCCTGCACTAGCGTGTTTCGCGGCTGGGGCAACCGAGCCGTTTTATTCACTTGTGGGGGACGAGTTCGAGTTTTGCCCGCAGGCCGCGATAGAGGGAACCGGACGTGTGGACGAGGCTGCCGGTCCGCGTTTTCCATGGTGGCCCTGGTGGCGTGTTATAGACTGTTAGCCCTTTCTTCTGTTCTATATAGTCAAAGTTAGTCCTTTCCTGTTTCTGATAATATTACGTCGAGTAGTCTTAAAAAGAAACTCGGTCGTTTCTTTTTTTCCCGAGGAAGGGGGAATTGTGATGAAGCTCTATGCTCGTGCATAGTGCTCACACAGTAGGATTAGTACGGTACGGGTTTTGTTAACGGTTTGTTTGTGGTGGCATTAGGCTCCACGGGAAATCTGTAAGACATGGTTAGCACGGGATTTTTAGTGAGTTCTGTTTAGTGAGTTCTAGGCGGAAGCTGTGACTGTCAGAGGTCTAGATCGGTAGTGCGGGCTGTCTTGTCGTATGGAACGGTTGTGTTTGAGTTACCTAGCCCGCATTCCAAGACTCTGAAGCCTAGATTTAAGGTATGTTTCTATAAACGTAGTATTGATAGTTGTTTAGTTAAAGACAGTATGCGTGGTAAGATTAATGTGGTTGTATAGCGGTGTTCCGGTTTGGTTTAGTTATAGTATGTTTAGAATTCGGTGAAGTAACCGGTGTTTTTGTATACAGTTGTTTACCGAGTTAGATGACTAAAGGAATATGAAGTGTGTATGTCTAAGCCGCTATGAAGATAGTACGTGGTTGGGTAAGCATAGTCTTTTCCAGGGTATAGAGTAAGGTATAGCAAGAGTGTCAGTTAGGCTATAGTCTGTTTCAAGATAGTGACAGATATGGGGGTGATACGAAAATAGTTTATGAAGCACGTGTGTGTGTGTGAATGAACGTGTGAGTTATTTGTATCAGCCAGGTTACGTGACGTTTCTCATTGATCCAATATGTTGTGTGTTTAGCAAGTGTTACGTTGGGACTTTTGTTGTCTATTCAGAGTTCTTGTAACAAGAGTGGAAAGACGGACGCCGAGACGTCGAGTCGCAGGTGGGACCTACGTGAGGTCATCCCTCCAGCTCTTCTGAGAGTGAGTCTGACTGGGGACCAAGACACCCAAGTCCAAGCGAGAACTGAGTACCGTACGAGAACAAGGACGTCCGTGCCAGAGAGACAGGACGGCAATAAGCGTACGACGAAGGACTTTCACGCCTAGACGTGAGAAGGACCAACGTAACCAGGCAACAACATCAAACAGGTTGGAGGCAATGTGAGACTAAGACCTAACCTGGCAAAGATATTGTGATACGTGTGTGGTGTGATAATAGAACAGTGTATATAGTTGATAATCATTTAAGTCGTTCTTTTCATTTATAGTGTATAAAGGTTACTTTAAAAAGGGAGCCCGTGTGTTGTGTTTTACCGCATGAATGCGCCCGTCTGAGTCAGTGGCGGTGTATGCGTCTGTTGCGTGAGAGTCTGTGCGTACGACTGTGGGCAAGTCTGCGTGCGTTACACTCTTTAAAACTAGTTTATCCTTTTCTGGACCGTTTGTATGGAACACTATTCCTGCACATTTGAAGACTATAGCCTCACTTGGGATCTTTAAAACAAAACGTTTCGATTACCTGATGAGCCAAACATAACAACACTGGGCATTTAAACAAACCCTGATGGTTAATGCTTTCATGTAATATAATTATGCATTTATCTATATTGTTGGTGTGTGTGTGTGTGTGTATGGTATAATATGAATGTTAAGTGTTATTATTTTGTGTCATTTTTTAAAAAATTGTTATTGTTGCATAAATAATATGTGTAAATATAATTCTTTATTATTATTATTATCTTTTAATCTATTTTATGTTGTAGATGTTAGCAACGGCAAGTTTGTAAAATGACGATTTGTTTCTGTCAAAACTTTTTACCGTTGATAAATAAAGTTTCAACATCATCATCTCTCTTCCTCTCTTTCTCTCTTCCTTTCTCTCTTCCTCTCTTCCTTTCTCTCTTCCTTTCTCTCTTCCTCTCTCTCTTCCTTTATCTCTTTCTCTCTCTCTTCCTCTCTCTCTTCCTCTCTCTCTTTCTCTTTCTCTCTCTTTCTCTCTCTTTCTCTCTTTCTCTCTTTCTCTCTTTCTCTCTCTCTTTCTCTCTTTCTCTCTCTCTCTCTCTCTCTCTCTCTCTCTCTCTCTCTCTCTCTCTCTCTCTCTCTCTCTCTCTCTCTCTCTTTCTCTCTCTCTCTCTCTTTCTCTCTGTCTCTTTCTCTCTTTCTCTCTCTCTCTCTCTCTCTCTCTTTCTCTCTCTCTCTCTTTCTCTCTCTTTCTCTCTCTCTTTCTCTCTCTTTCTCTCTCTTTCTCTCTCTCTTTATTATTATTATTATTAGTTGCTGGCGCAGTTTCTTAGGCCGTTTGTCTGAAGGACATCCCGCTACCTCTTTTACTTCCAGGGCCAAGCTGCACAGTCTTTAGAATCACATCTCTGCACTGTGTACACACGGGGAGCGATGAGTGACGTTTACTGCTCTAAGGTTTTGTCTGATCAGTTTTCTCCCTGCAGGGCGCACAACTGGTCGGAAATTGCCTTTCTGCTTTCAGGGTCAATCAGTCGTTCCTACCGACTTGGCGCTGGAAGTAAAAAGGGTATGTGTGTACAAACCAGTGGGTCGTGTGTGTGTGAGTGTGTGTGTGTGTGTGTGTGTGTGTGTGTGTGTGTGTGTGTGTGTGTGTGTGTGTGTGTGTGTGTGTGTGTGTGTGATGGTATGAGTTTGCGTGAAGGTGTCATCAACTTCGCTTGTTAAATTGGCATAAACTCGGCGACGACTTACTCAGGTTAGCTGCTGATGGTTGTCACAGTTACTATGGATTAACCGATTTTTCGATGACCACATCTGATGACAGAGACACATGAACGATGACCACATCTGATCATTAGTGCACTACTGCTCTGTGAAACAATGTTTCTAGTACAGTGAACAAACCGTAAATTATCCGTGTAATGTGTTATTAATGACCGGAATCCGCTTTGTCGGACAGTCGGAACACCCGACTCACCGTGCACGATGATTGCGTGAATTCTTTTGACTAGTAACCTTACTTAAGTTCTCAGGTGACTGAGATTATCGCCTGTCCTGCATTTTCAATGAAAAGCGAGTGTGTTGTTATAACATAAGGACTTCGATACACACGAATTCTGACATAAACGCTTTCTTTATAGCGGGTTTTTTCTGAGATCGTACACTTGTCGTTTCTTATTCTTTACTGCAAGCTTTTGTTTTTGTGTTCTTTGCGTGTGCTGTAATACACGGTTTCTGGCGTGAACCGCCGTTCAGCTGACGTACTGAGACTAAAGTCGAATAAGTCTTTATTTGTTTTCTCTGATATTTTACTTGTACATGTAATCTCTTTCCTGGTTTAACTGCGTAACCTTCTATTTGTATCCTGTACCTTAGTTTTGTCCCCTGGTTCTTTATCTTATTAGTCTTTATTGGTTTCATCTGATATTTTACTTGTACATGTAATTTCTTTCCTGGTTTAACTGCGTAACTTTCTACTATTTGTATCCTGTACCCTAGTTTTGTTTCCTGGTTTTTTACCTTATTATCTGAACATGATTTATACAAATATGAACAGACCCTCGAAAAAAGGCCAACAATTTCGTATCGGTCACCTAAATATCTACCACCTGGCAAACAAAGTTCAGGATGTCTGTGTTTATGTTAATACCCCCAACTATTTCCATCTATTTGGTTTAACTGAGACTCGTTTGGCCGCCCACATCAGTGATGAAGCCATCGCCATCCCGAATTATTCTATTATCAGTAGATGAGACCCGTCAGTACAGGGTGAGACAGGTGTAGCGGTATATATCCATCAATCCATTTTACACATAACCCGCAGGCGACAAGACCTAGAAACTGGTGATGTAGAATGTATTTGGGTAGAAATCAAAAACTCTAAATCCCCGCCCTTACTTGTTGGGTTTCTGTATCGAAACCCCGCAGCCACCTTTGAGTGGTACGATAGCTTTTTACACATGATTGATAAAACAGACATTCACAACAAAGATGTTCTCCTTCTTGGAGATTTTAATATTGACTTTCTTAAACCCCATCCATCATGGGAATGTACTACTACCCTTGTCGGTCTTCACCAATTGGTAACATCACCCACCAGAATTACACCATCATCAGCCACTATTATAGACCATATTTATACCAACAAACCTCAAGCAGTTAGCAACACTCAAGTAAATAGTCTTAGTGTAAGTGACCACTATCCGGTTAGCTGCACATGGCTGTCAAAACTTCCAAAGCTAAAAAAGCAAGTCCACACTTGCATAACTTACAGATCGTTTAAAAAGTTTAATGAAAGTGTTTTCTTGGCTGATTTAGCCACAGCACGATTCATCGACGTGTATAACGATAGTGACCCAAATAAAGCATTAGATACCTGGTACCGAATTTTTCTTGGTGTGCTGAACAAACACGCGCCTCTGAGACACAAAAGAGTGAAATACGCTACCGTTCCACCATGGCTGACTGCGGATCTAATCGAGGCAATGGAAATTAGAGACCAGCTGAGAAGCGAGAAGCGGTTTACTGAATACAAAACACAGCGTAATCGTGTTAAATATATGGTTTTAAATGCAAAGAGATCTCTTTTCGATAAAGTAGTTAAGCAAAGCAAAGACTCATCTACTGTATGGCGTGCCATTAATTTAGTAACTAGAGGTACAAATAAAAATAGTGCGCCTTTATCACCCCACCTCACTGCAAATAGGTTTAATGACCACTTTAC
>BTPG01000008.1:61368941-61563941 GCA_036245525.1 Semisulcospira habei | reverse complement strand
TCAACGGGACGCTACATCTCCTAATGTAACAACCGCTAAGCAGCTTTACTCAGACATTGCTGCGGGGCGGGCACCGGTGGGCTTGTCATCCCCTGTTCAGAAGCACCATCAGCAACAGCAGCCAAAACAGCGATGCCCACAACAGGAGCAAAATGAACTACAGCAGCGGCAACGACAACAAGAACAGCGTCAACCTCCGCAACAGCAACAACAGGATCTACAAGAGCAGCATCTACAACTACAGCCTATTCAGGAGCATCAAGATACATCAGTTGTTGCCCCCGACTGGCTGCAGCAACAGCAACTGATGTATCCGCCTGTGACACCGTGGCAGTACCAACCTCTCCCTAGCGGTGCTTATTGGACTAATCACCCACCATCTTCCGTTCACCAGCAACCAGGAAATGGAACGTACGTCCCGTACTACCCGAGCTACCCAGCGTCCATTCTCAGTGGCGTCCAGTGGGCGCAGTTTGTGAACAGTGTGCGTGCGTACTAGGCTGTGCAGTCGTTCATTATTCCCTACTCAGTAAAAAGTGTGTTGGAGTGAGTGTGCGTTTATCTCCTGTGCCCACCTGTGAGTACGCTAGGTGATCTCGTTTGGCCTATCTGCATTCTTTGTTGATCAACCGTGTGTTGTTGTCGCTATAGTTCACAACTTTGTGGAGTTCGTTCTTTTTTTTTTTTTTTTTTTTTGGACAGTTGCTACAGCTACAACGGAAAATACGAGGTGTTCTCCGCTGCAGCGGTAAGCAGAATCAAATAACTATATACTTCGTGGATCGAATATTACCGCATTGTGCCAGCAGTGTTTGTTTGCTTCTACAACGGAGAATACAAGGTGTTTTCCGCTGTAGCGGTAGACAATTAGCCGTTTATTTCGTTGTGGGAATCATTCTATATTGTGCCAGCAGCGGAAAATTCAAGGTGTTGTCCGTGTAACGGTTAACAATTACGGCCACTCATCCATATCTTTGGATTATTCGTGAGGAAATCGTGTGATAGCATTCAGATCCACACCCACTGACGGTGTGCCTGGTCTTATCAACACATTTCAGGGCCTATCGTTTTTTTCGCTGCCTAGTGTGCCGCTGACCAGAACACTCTTTTCACGTGTGACATCTGATACGTGTACTATACCACAGTCACTATTTAGACATCTTGCGTGGCATTCATACGTGGATACACTATTAATCAAAAGCGATCTTCATTTGATAACGCTGTGTTGGACACCGTTTGTGACGTTTGATACGAGGTGCTATAACTTCAGCCGCGTTTTACTGCGTTGACACTTTTATTCTTATTCTCTCTGTTTATATTTTTGTATTGTGTTGCACTTCAATTGTGAGAATTAGAATTCAACATGATCCATAATGCTCAGACACACGGAAGCCTTCAAACTGGTCACTTGAACATCTACCATCTTTTTAACAAGGTGGCCGATTTGAATGTTTTTCTAAACTCGTCTGAACCATTCCACCTGTTTGGTCTTAGTGAGACGCGACTTAACTCGACATAAGCGATGAAGCCGTTCACATACCTAACTTTAGCATCACTCGACGTGACCCTCGTGTACTTGGTCAAACTGGGCTTGCCGTTTACATCCATAACTCAATCCAACATTTAGTAAAAAGGCGTGAGGACTTAGAAACTCCGGAAGTTGAGTGCATTTGGTTGGGATTTAGGGCTCCAAAAACTAAACCCGTCTTCGTCGGCTTTTGTTATCGTAACCCAGCAGCCAAGTTTGAATGGTACGATGATTTTTTGCATGCAGTAGAAAAAGTTGGCTTACCTAACTGTGACGCGTTGCTACTAGGCGACTTTAACATAGATATGTTGAAGCCCCATACCGCATGGGATTGCATCACCACACAAACAGGCTTAGAACAGTTAGTTTCGGCCCCTACTAGGATCACAAAAACAACCGCAACACTCATTGATCACATTTACACCAACCGTCCCCTTAGTGTATTCAATGTTAGTGTTCCTGACCTCAGCATCAGTGATCACTTTCCTACTGTGTGTTCATGGTCAACAAAACTGCCAGTGCATCGTAAGAACGGGCACACAACTATAACGTATCTCTCATTTAAACAGTTTAATCAGTCTGCTTTTCTAGCAGACCTTGATCAAACACCATTTAATGTCGTTAATAACGAAACTGACCCTGAAAAGGCTCTGGCTGTTTGGTATGGACTCTTTACAAGAGTACTTAACAAACACGCCCCCTTGCGGCAAAAGCGGGTAAAAAACCACACGTTACCGCCTTGGCTAAACCAAGAAATAGTCGAAGCTATGAGATTGAGAAATGACTTAAGGAGACACAAGCTATTTAGCGAATACAAAAAACAACGTAACCGTGTCAAGTCTATGGTACGCAGGGCTCAGAAGTCCCTCTTTGAACGAATGATTAAAGAAGACAGAGATACTGCCGCACTCTGGCGCGCGGTTAATCTCGTCACCCGAGGTAACAGCAAGAAATCGTCAGTCATTCCTTCTAGTATTACTGCAGACACTTTTAATAAACATTTTCTGTCTGTTGCCGAGTCAATCATACCCTCAAGCGGTAACGCGTCTTACACATGCCCGGAGGCCCTGCTTAACTTCTGTAAGCAGAAGACTAAGGACAACCCCCCCTTCTCTATACCACCGCTAGCTGTGTATGAAGTAGGAAAACTGATCGGGTCACTGAAAAACAAAAAATCATCGGGACCTGACGAGATCAGCCCTAAAATACTGAAACTGTCCCTTCCCTATACAGTAGAATCGTTAACGTATATTTATAACTTATGCATCCAACAAAATACGTTTCCATCAGTACTCAAACCAAGGGGAATCACAGCGCTGGACAGACAACAGTTAGATCCCCTGCCCCCGCCTATCAGGCACCCAATCGCCAGCCCACAGAGAAATACGCAGGTATAGAATAAGACAATCATTTCCATCCTCAAAAAGGATGGATCAGGTCTCTTATATAACCCATGTCTTTCTCCGGAACTTAGGAAGTAGGCAGGAGAAACATACATACACAAACATGAAGGTGCGCTACTAGATGTGGTCGGGTAAATACCCTGATTTCCCACAGTAGATGCACAGAACATTACACAACAATGTAACGATACAAATTTTGCCTCGAGTTATACGTGATACTCACAAACCAGATAGGTGAGGCTAGCGCTGGCAGAATTGTCAGTACTCAAACCAAGGGGAATCACAGCGCTGGACAGACAACAGTTAGATCCCCTGCCCCCGCCTATCAGGCACCCAATCGCCAGCCCACAGAGAAATACGCAGGTATAGAATAAGACAATCATTTCCATCCTCAAAAAGGATGGATCAGGTCTCTTATATAACCCATGTCTTTCTCCGGAACTTAGGAAGTAGGCAGGAGAAACATACATACACAAACATGAAGGTGCGCTACTAGATGTGGTCGGGTAAATACCCTGATTTCCCACAGTAGATGCACAGAACATTACACAACAATGTAACGATACAAATTTTGCCTCGAGTTATACGTGATACTCACAAACCAGATAGGTGAGGCTAGCGCTGGCAGAATTGTCAGTACTCAAACCAAGGGGAATCACAGCGCTGGACAGACAACAGTTAGATCCCCTGCCCCCGCCTATCAGGCACCCAATCGCCAGCCCACAGAGAAATACGCAGGTATAGAATAAGACAATCATTTCCATCCTCAAAAAGGATGGATCAGGTCTCTTATATAACCCATGTCTTTCTCCGGAACTTAGGAAGTAGGCAGGAGAAACATACATACACAAACATGAAGGTGCGCTACTAGATGTGGTCGGGTAAATACCCTGATTTCCCACAGTAGATGCACAGAACATTACACAACAATGTAACGATACAAATTTTGCCTAGAGTTATACGTGATACTCACAAACCAGATAGGTGAGGCTAGCGCTGGCAGAATTGTCAGTACTCAAACAAAGGGGAATCACAGCGCTGGACAGACAACAGTTAGATCCCCTGCCCCCGCCTATCAGGCACCCAATCGCCAGCCCACAGAGAAATACGCAGGTATAAAATAAGACAATCATTTCCATCCTCAAAAAGGATGGATCAGGTCTCTTATATAACCCATGTCTTTCTCCGGAACTTAGGAAGTAGGCAGGAGAAACATACATACACAAACATGAAGGTGCGCTACTAGATGTGGTCGGGTAAATACCCTGATTTCCCACAGTAGATGCACAGAACAATACACAACAATGTAACGATACAAATTTTGCCTCGAGTTATACGTGATACTCACAAACCAGATAGGTGAGGCTAGCGCTGGCAGAATTGTCAGTACTCAAACCAAGGGGAATCACAGCGCTGGACAGACAACAGTTAGATCCCCTGCCCCCGCCTATCAGGCACCCAATCGCCAGCCCACAGAGAAATACGCAGGTATAGAATAAGACAATCATTTCCATCCTCAAAAAGGATGGATCAGGTCTCTTATATAACCCATGTCTTTCTCCGGAACTTAGGAAGTAGGCAGGAGAAACATACATACACAAACATGAAGGTGCGCTACTAGATGTGGTCGGGTAAATACCCTGATTTCCCACAGTAGATGCACAGAACATTACACAACAATGTAACGATACAAATTTTGCCTCGAGTTATACGTGATACTCACAAACCAGATAGGTGAGGCTAGCGCTGGCAGAATTGTCAGTACTCAAACCAAGGGGAATCACAGCGCTGGACAGACAACAGTTAGATCCCCTGCCCCCGCCTATCAGGCACCCAATCGCCAGCCCACAGAGAAATACGCAGGTATAGAATAAGACAATCATTTCCATCCTCAAAAAGGATGGATCAGGTCTCTTATATAACCCATGTCTTTCTCCGGAACTTAGGAAGTAGGCAGGAGAAACATACATACACAAACATGAAGGTGCGCTACTAGATGTGGTCGGGTAAATACCCTGATTTCCCACAGTAGATGCACAGAACATTACACAACAATGTAACGATACAAATTTTGCCTCGAGTTATACGTGATACTCACAAACCAGATAGGTGAGGCTAGCGCTGGCAGAATTGTCAGTACTCAAACCAAGGGGAATCACAGCGCTGGACAGACAACAGTTAGATCCCCTGCCCCCGCCTATCAGGCACCCAATCGCCAGCCCACAGAGAAATACGCAGGTATAGAATAAGACAATCATTTCCATCCTCAAAAAGGATGGATCAGGTCTCTTATATAACCCATGTCTTTCTCCGGAACTTAGGAAGTAGGCAGGAGAAACATACATACACAAACATGAAGGTGCGCTACTAGATGTGGTCGGGTAAATACCCTGATTTCCCACAGTAGATGCACAGAACATTACACAACAATGTAACGATACAAATTTTGCCTCGAGTTATACGTGATACTCACAAACCAGATAGGTGAGGCTAGCGCTGGCAGAATTGTCAGTACTCAAACCAAGGGGAATCACAGCGCTGGACAGACAACAGTTAGATCCCCTGCCCCCGCCTATCAGGCACCCAATCGCCAGCCCACAGAGAAATACGCAGGTATAGAATAAGACAATCATTTCCATCCTCAAAAAGGATGGATCAGGTCTCTTATATAACCCATGTCTTTCTCCGGAACTTAGGAAGTAGGCAGGAGAAACATACATACACAAACATGAAGGTGCGCTACTAGATGTGGTCGGGTAAATACCCTGATTTCCCACAGTAGATGCACAGAACATTACACAACAATGTAACGATACAAATTTTGCCTAGAGTTATACGTGATACTCACAAACCAGATAGGTGAGGCTAGCGCTGGCAGAATTGTCAGTACTCAAACAAAGGGGAATCACAGCGCTGGACAGACAACAGTTAGATCCCCTGCCCCCGCCTATCAGGCACCCAATCGCCAGCCCACAGAGAAATACGCAGTTGTGTAATGTTCTGTGCATCTACTGTGGGAAATCAGGGTATTTACCCGACCACATCTAGTAGCGCACCTTCATGTTTGTGTATGTATGTTTCTCCTGCCTACTTCCTAAGTTCCGGAGAAAGACATGGGTTATATAAGAGACCTGATCCATCCTTTTTGAGGATGGAAATGATTGTCTTATTCTATACCTGCGTATTTCTCTGTGGGCTGGCGATTGGGTGCCTGATAGGCGGGGGCAGGGGATCTAACTGTTGTCTGTCCAGCACTGTGATTCCCCTTGGTTTGAGTACTGACAATTCTGCCAGCGCTAGCCTCACCTATCTGGTTTGTGAGTATCACGTATAACTCGAGGCAAAATTTGTATCGTTACATTGTTGTGTAATGTTCTGTGCATCTACTGTGGGAAATCAGGGTATTTACCCGACCACATCTAGTAGCGCACCTTCATGTTTGTGTATGTATGTTTCTCCTGCCTACTTCCTAAGTTCCGGAGAAAGACATGGGTTATATAAGAGACCTGATCCATACTTTTTGAGGATGGAAATGATTGTCTTATTCTATACCTGCGTATTTCTCTGTGGGCTGGCGATTGGGTGCCTGATAGGCGGGGGCAGGGGATCTAACTGTTGTCTGTCCAGCGCTGTGATTCCCCTTGGTTTGAGTACTGACAATTCTGCCAGCGCTAGCCTCACCTATCTGGTTTGTGAGTATCACGTATAACTCGAGGCAAAATTTGTATCGTTACATTGTTGTGTAATGTTCTGTGCATCTACTGTGGGAAATCAGGGTATTTACCCGACCACATCTAGTAGCGCACCTTCATGTTTGTGTATGTATGTTTCTCCTGCCTACTTCCTAAGTTCCGGAGAAAGACATGGGTTATATAAGAGACCTGATCCATCCTTTTTGAGGATGGAAATGATTGTCTTATTCTATACCTGCGTATTTCTCTGTGGGCTGGCGATTGGGTGCCTGATAGGCGGGGGCAGGGGATCTAACTGTTGTCTGTCCAGCGCTGTGATTCCCCTTGGTTTGAGTACTGACAATTCTGCCAGCGCTAGCCTCACCTATCTGGTTTGTGAGTATCACGTATAACTCGAGGCAAAATTTGTATCGTTACATTGTTGTGTATTGTTCTGTGCATCTACTGTGGGAAATCAGGGTATTTACCCGACCACATCTAGTAGCGCACCTTCATGTTTGTGTATGTATGTTTCTCCTGCCTACTTCCTAAGTTCCGGAGAAAGACATGGGTTATATAAGAGACCTGATCCATCCTTTTTGAGGATGGAAATGATTGTCTTATTCTATACCTGCGTATTTCTCTGTGGGCTGCGATTGGGTGCCTGATAGGCGGGGGCAGGGGATCTAACTGTTGTCTGTCCAGCGCTGTGATTCCCCTTGGTTTGAGTACTGACAATTCTGCCAGCGCTAGCCTCACCTATCTGGTTTGTGAGTATCACGTATAACTCGAGGCAAAATTTGTATCGTTACATTGTTGTGTAATGTTCTGTGCATCTACTGTGGGAAATCAGGGTATTTACCCGACCACATCTAGTAGCGCACCTTCATGTTTGTGTATGTATGTTTCTCCTGCCTACTTCCTAAGTTCCGGAGAAAGACATGGGTTATATAAGAGACCTGATCCATCCTTTTTGAGGATGGAAATGATTGTCTTATTCTATACCTGCGTATTTCTCTGTGGGCTGGCGATTGGGTGCCTGATAGGCGGGGGCAGGGGATCTAACTGTTGTCTGTCCAGCGCTGTGATTCCCCTTGGTTTGAGTACTGACAATTCTGCCAGCGCTAGCCTCACCTATCTGGTTTGTGAGTATCACGTATAACTCGAGGCAAAATTTGTATCGTTACATTGTTGTGTAATGTTCTGTGCATCTACTGTGGGAAATCAGGGTATTTACCCGACCACATCTAGTAGCGCACCTTCATGTTTGTGTATGTATGTTTCTCCTGCCTACTTCCTAAGTTCCGGAGAAAGACATGGGTTATATAAGAGACCTGATCCATACTTTTTGAGGATGGAAATGATTGTCTTATTCTATACCTGCGTATTTCTCTGTGGGCTGGCGATTGGGTGCCTGATAGGCGGGGGCAGGGGATCTAACTGTTGTCTGTCCAGCGCTGTGATTCCCCTTGGTTTGAGTACTGACAATTCTTCCAGCGCTAGCCTCACCTATCTGGTTTGTGAGTATCACGTATAACTCGAGGCAAAATTTGTATCGTTACATTGTTGTGTAATGTTCTGTGCATCTACTGTGGGAAATCAGGGTATTTACCCGACCACATCTAGTAGCGCACCTTCATGTTTGTGTATGTATGTTTCTCCTGCCTACTTCCTAAGTTCCGGAGAAAGACATGGGTTATATAAGAGACCTGATCCATCCTTTTTGAGGATGGAAATGATTGTCTTATTCTATACCTGCGTATTTCTCTGTGGGCTGGCGATTGGGTGCCTGATAGGCGGGGGCAGGGGATCTAACTGTTGTCTGTCCAGCGCTGTGATTCCCCTTGGTTTGAGTACTGACAATTCTGCCAGCGCTAGCCTCACCTATCTGGTTTGTGAGTATCACGTATAACTCGAGGCAAAATTTGTATCGTTACATTGTTGTGTATTGTTCTGTGCATCTACTGTGGGAAATCAGGGTATTTACCCGACCACATCTAGTAGCGCACCTTCATGTTTGTGTATGTATGTTTCTCCTGCCTACTTCCTAAGTTCCGGAGAAAGACATGGGTTATATAAGAGACCTGATCCATCCTTTTTGAGGATGGAAATGATTGTCTTATTCTATACCTGCGTATTTCTCTGTGGGCTGCGATTGGGTGCCTGATAGGCGGGGGCAGGGGATCTAACTGTTGTCTGTCCAGCGCTGTGATTCCCCTTGGTTTGAGTACTGACAATTCTGCCAGCGCTAGCCTCACCTATCTGGTTTGTGAGTATCACGTATAACTCGAGGCAAAATTTGTATCGTTACATTGTTGTGTAATGTTCTGTGCATCTACTGTGGGAAATCAGGGTATTTACCCGACCACATCTAGTAGCGCACCTTCATGTTTGTGTATGTATGTTTCTCCTGCCTACTTCCTAAGTTCCGGAGAAAGACATGGGTTATATAAGAGACCTGATCCATCCTTTTTGAGGATGGAAATGATTGTCTTATTCTATACCTGCGTATTTCTCTGTGGGCTGGCGATTGGGTGCCTGATAGGCGGGGGCAGGGGATCTAACTGTTGTCTGTCCAGCGCTGTGATTCCCCTTGGTTTGAGTACTGACAATTCTGCCAGCGCTAGCCTCACCTATCTGGTTTGTGAGTATCACGTATAACTCGAGGCAAAATTTGTATCGTTACATTGTTGTGTAATGTTCTGTGCATCTACTGTGGGAAATCAGGGTATTTACCCGACCACATCTAGTAGCGCACCTTCATGTTTGTGTATGTATGTTTCTCCTGCCTACTTCCTAAGTTCCGGAGAAAGACATGGGTTATATAAGAGACCTGATCCATCCTTTTTGAGGATGGAAATGATTGTCTTATTCTATACCTGCGTATTTCTCTGTGGGCTGGCGATTGGGTGCCTGATAGGCGGGGGCAGGGGATCTAACTGTTGTCTGTCCAGCGCTGTGATTCCCCTTGGTTTGAGTACTGACAATTCTGCCAGCGCTAGCCTCACCTATCTGGTTTGTGAGTATCACGTTTCCATCAGAACTGAAGCAAGCCAAGGTTATACCTTTGCCTATCAAAAGATCTGTCTGATGTTAATAACTATAGACCCATTTCAATATTATCCAGCCTTTCCAAACCTCTTGAAAGACACGTGCACAAACACCTTTATCAATATTTGGAGAGTCGCAGTCTTTTGCACGTATTTCAGTCCGGCTTTCGCCCCAAGCATTCTTGTCACACGGCACTGACAAGACTTATTGATGCGTGGCTAGCATCCATGAATAACTCCCAAATAACTGGGTCGATCTTTATTGATTTTAAGAAAGCTTTTGACCTTGTAAATCATAACATTCTTTTGTCAAAACTTCAAGCATATCTCTGCAATGCAGGTGCTGTCTCATTGTTTACTTCATATTTAAGCGGAAGGAAGCAAAGAGTACTGTTAAATGGATCCTACTCCTCGCATGGTCTCGTCAAAAGCGGAGTGCCTCAGGGCTCTGTCCTCGGGCCATTGCTGTTCTGCATATTTATCAATGACCTTCCACTGCATATTAGTTGCCGCGATATTTCTTGTGACATGTTTGCTGACGACTGCACACTACATACTCCTCACAAAGATGTAGCTGCAATTAGCACGCGTCTGCAGGAAAGCCTGCTTGAGGTCACCGACTGGTGTCATTCCAACTCCATGTCCCTGAATCCGTCAAAAACAGAATGTATGGTTATAACCACACTTCAAAAGCACCAGCTATGCCCGCTCTCTCTTAGTCTGTGTATAAACGGCAGCCCAATTGAGCAAGTATCACACCACCGCCTCTTGGGGGTCACTATAGATGATCAGCTTAAATGGCAACTGCATATTAATAATGTGTGCAAAAGGGTTTCCAGCGGCCTGTATATGTTGTCAAAATTGAAAACAATTACTGACACAGATGCGCGTCTTCTTTTCTACAATGCTCATGTCAAATCGCACATAGACTATGCATCAACAGTGTTGGATGGTTCTAGTGATGTACATTTGAAGAGGCTGAACTCCCTACATAGGAGAGCTGCTAAGCTTATATTTCCCGATCCCGAACTCTCAACTGACGAAAAGCTTAAAACTTTAAAAATGCTCCCTCTATCCCATCACTTTCAGTTCAATAAAGGTGTATTGATGTACAAGCTGTACAAGCAATCATGTCCACTGTACTTGAGTTCTTTTTTCTCAGAACGGATATCTGTAGCTTCTAGACATGGACACCATTTCAAAGTACCCCTGCCGCGTATTGATTTATTCAAAACCAGTTTGTCATTCTCGGGAAGTTCATTCTGGAATTCTATTCCTGCAGAAATCAGAAACGCAAAGACGCTCACCTCATTTAGGGTCAGCCTCTTCAAACACCTAGAATCTCTGACGTAATCTAATCAGTACAGTACATGGATAACTTGCGCGTGTGTTCAGATGTGTGAATGTGCGTGTGTGTGAGAATGTTTGTGTGTGTGTGCGAGAGAGAGAGAGAGAGAGAGAGAGAGAGAGAGAGAGAGAGAGAGAGAGAGAGCGTCTCTCTTTTTTTTTCTTTTTTTTATATATATAATATACAGTGGACCATAATATCTGAGTGTCAAGAGTACATTGAATACTGCATGTTCTATGTATAATGTTTTTGCCTTCATATGTGTATACGCGATATTTTTGGGCGCGCGTTCACGTGTGTGTGTGTGTGTGTGTGTGTGTGTGTGTGTGTGTGTGTGTGTGTGTGTGTGTGTGTGTGTGTGTGTGTGCATGCTGTGTGTGTGTGCGTGCTGTGTGTGTGTGGGTGTGTGTGAGAGAGAGAGAGAGAGAGAGAGAGAGAGAGAGAGAGAGAGAGAGAGAGAGAGAGAGAGAGAGAGAGAGAGAGAGAAATGAAATGAAATGAAATGAAATGAAATGAAATGAAACTTTATTTCTCAACGGATAAAGTAATTAGCACGTGTGCCATTTTTCATACTTGCCGTTGCTACTCTACAAACACAGGATAATAATTGTAATACTAATAGTACCAAATTACACAAAGAAAAATTAGAAAACATTAAACATGAAGAGACATTAAACAAAATTCATTCATTCATTCGGTCATACAAAAAACAAACGAAAAATAAAAAGTACACGCAACGCGCGCACACTGACACATACACGCTCGCGCGCACACACAGACACGCGCTAATGATAACTTGACCTATATACGAAGCAAATCATTTGGATCATAGTGAAAATTCACTTCAGACAGCAAAATTATTTGGATTATAATAGAAAGTTGAATTATGTAATTAGGCGATTATTATTAGTATGGACAAACCATACGGCAGCATGCACTGATTATACGATAAGCACATGTTTGATACGAATACTTGTGGTAGATTATGTATCAGCAGACAAGTACTTGAGGAGGCATTCCTTGAAAGAGGAGAGGGAGCTAGCGTGTGTTATACATGTTGGCAGTGTGTTCCAGAAAGATGCGCCTGAGAAAAATACACTGGTTTTAAATAGATCTATCCTGGGGCGAGGTGTAATAAAGTTTCGTCTTGAAGTAGAATAACCTGAACTTGCCTTGGTAAAGAGCTTACAAAGATATTTTGGGTGAATCTCATTCCAGATTTTATACATAACCACACCCTTGTTTAAGAGGTGATGCTTGCTAAGAGGTAGCATTTTCAGTTTTTCAAGTCTTTCATCAGTTGTTAGGGCTGAATCAGGCAGGATAAGTTTCGCTGCTCTCCGATGCAGGGAGTTAAGCCTCTTTAAGTGTATGTCACCGCTGCCATCCCATATCGTGGACGCATAATCGATGTGGGATTTGACATGCGCATTGTAAAATAACTTGCGGGCATCAACATCGATAAAGTACTTCAACTTTGAAAGCATAAAAACATTTCTAGCAACAGTTTTACATACAGCATTTATGTGTGATTGCCACTTCATCTGGTCATCAACAATTACACCAAGTAATCGGTGTTCCGTGACCTGATTAACGATGTCATTATGGATAGTCAGGCTGAGTGTAAGTGGCTTGAGCTGGTGCTTCTGACGGGTTGCTATCGTCATGCATTCCGTTTTGGAAGGATTTAAAATCATTTCATTGTTTGCGCACCAAGTGGAAATTTCGCTCAAACCCTGCTGCAAACGGCCATTTAAAGAATCAATACTCTTGTCCGGGGTGTGAATTGTGGCGTCATCAGCGAATAAATCACATGAAATTTTGTCGCTAGTCAAATGTAGCGGTAGGTCATTTATAAAGAGGCAAAACAGAAGAGGCCCTAGGACTGAACCCTGGGGAACTCCCCGTGTTACTAATCCGCTTGAGGAGTATGATCCATTGACCATGACGCGCTGCTGTCTGTCGCTAAGATATGAGGCAAAAAGTGGAGTTGTGCCATGGTGGTAAAGAGATTTCTGGCTGTAGTTAATTGAGGAAGAAATGCATTTATTGCCAAACGAACTACCGAAGTACACATTTAGCTTGGAAAGTAGAAGTTTATGGTCCACAAGATCAAAGGCTTTTCGTAAGTCAATAAATACAGCGCCGGTAAATTCGCCCTGATTTATTGAGCGTAGCCACACATCAGTTAGACGTACTAGGGCCGTGTGACAGCTGTGCTTTGGTCTGAATCCCGACTGAAGGGGGTGGATTAATGTATGATTTTCTAAATATTCCAAGAGATGTTTATGGATATGCCGTTCAAGTGGTTTACTAAGGATGGACAATAGTGAGATGGGGCGATAGTTATTAACATCAGTCATATCTCTTGTTTTCGGGAGGGGTATAGCCTTGGCTTTTTTAAGTTCTTTTGGGAAAATATTCGTTTGAATGCACAAATTATAAATATAGGTTATTGTTTCAATAACATAAGGAATAGATAATTTAAGTATTTTGGGGCTGATTTCATCTGGCCCGGACGATTTCTTATTCTTCATTGAACTAATTGTCCTACCGACTTCGTGCACTGCCAGTGGTGGAATCACGAAAGGATCAGATCCTGCAGTTCGCGTTCTACAAAAGTCAACTAGTCTGTCTGAGCAAGAGTAGGGCTGAGAACTTGCTTCTGAAGGGACAAGAGACTCGGCAACTGAGAGGAAATGGTCGTTAAACATGTCTGCAGTCAGATCAGAAGGGATTAAAGGAGATTTATTACACTTGCCTCCAGTCACTACGGCCATAGCGCGCCAGAGCGTGGACATGTCTTTGTCTTGTTTAATCAAGCGATCAATGAAAGATTTTTTAGCCTGTCGCACAAGAGATTTTACGCGATTGCGCTCACGCTTAAATTCAGTGAAGCACTTCTGCTGTCTCAGATCATCTCTCACCCTCATGGCTTGAATGATGTCTTGAGTAAGCGTGGGCCACGGCGGGAGTGATGCGTGTTTGACGCGTCTCGTCCGCAGGGGCGCATGTTTATTTAAGATCTTAAGAAAGATGGTATACCAAACAGACAGAGCGCTGTCAGGGTCAGATGTACTAAATACTTCATCAAAAGGTGCGCTGTTAAGATCAAACAGAAACTCGCTTTCATTAAAACTTTTAAAGGAGCGATAGGTGATATACGTATGGCATCCTTTCTTTGCTTTAGGGAGTTTAGTAGACCACGTACAGCGGATGGGAAAATGGTCGCTGATACTAAGGTTACCGACAGATACATTATGAACAGACTCTGGCTTGGTTGTGTATATATGATCTATGAGTGTGGATGTTGTTTGTGTGATCCGTGTGGGTGAAGTGATTAACTGTTGCAGACCCAACAACGTTAACGTAGAGTCCCACGCATGGTGAGGCTTTAGCATGTCTATGTTAAAGTCTCCCATGAGGATGACATTGGAGTTGGGATTACAAGCTTTATCACACATACTAAGGAAATCATCATACCACTCAAAGTTCGCAGAGAGAGAGAGAGAGAGAGAGAGAGAGAGAGAGAGAGAGAGAGAGAGAGAGAGAGAGAGAGAGAGAGAGAGAGAGAGAGAGAGCACATATATACATATTTGCCTTTGCTGTATGAATTCTAATGTACTTAATGATTTTCTGTGTATTGCTTTACTTTGCATTTTTACTCATTTTATATTTTTGTGCGTACGCGGTATGCGCGTATGTCTGGAGTGCGTGTCCGAGAGCATGTGTGTGTATGTGTGCGTGTGTGTCTAAGTGCGTGCGTGTGCAAGTTTGTGTTTGTGTGTGTGTGTGTGTGTGTGTGTGTGTGTGAGCGTGCGTGTGCGTGCGTATGTGCGGGCGTGCGTGCATGAGCGAGTGCATACATGCGTCAGTGTGTGGTATGTGTATGTTTACACGTCTATGTCATTTATGTAGTAGATGTAGCAACGGCAAGTTTGAAAACTGGTCCTGTTACCAATAACTTCTACCGTTGGAAAATAAAGGTTCATTGTTCATTGTTCTCTCTCTCTCTCTCTCTACTCTCTCTCTCTACTTCTCTCTCTCTCTCTCCTTCTCTCTCTCTCCTTCTCTCTCTCTCTCTCTCTCTCTCTCTCTCTCTCTCATTCTCTCTCTCTCTCCTTCTCTCTCTCTCCTTCTCTCTCTCTCTCTCTCCTTCTCTCTCTCTCTCCTTCTCTCTCTCTCTCTCCTTCTCTCTCTCTCTCCTCTCTCTCTCTCCTTCTCTCTCTCTCTCTCTCCTTCTCTCTCTCTCTCCTTCTCTCTCTCTCTCTCCCTTTCTCTCTCCCCTTCTCTCCCCCCTTCTCTCTCTCCCCCCCTTCTCTCTCTCTCCTTCTCTCTCCCTCTCTCTCCCTCTCTCCCTCTCTCTCTCACCCTCACCCTCTCTCTCACCCTCTCTCTCACCTTCTCTCCCTTTCTCTCTCCCTCTCCCTTTCTCTCTCCCTTTCTCTCTCCCTCTCTCTCTCCCTCTCCCTCTCTCTCCCTCTCTCCCCTCCCTCTCCCTCCGCCCCTCTCTCCCCCCCTCTCTCTCTCCCACCCCCTCTCCCCCTCTCCCCCCCTCTCTCTCTCTCTCCCTCTCTCCCCCCTCTCTCTCTCTCTCTCTCTCTCTCTCTCTCTCTCTCTCTCTCTCTCTCTCTCTCTCTCTCTCTCTCTCTCAATGTAACGATACAAATTTGCCTCGAGTTATAGATACTCACAAACCAGATAGGTGAGGCTAGCGCTGGCAGATTGGGTGTCTGATAGGCGGGGGCAGGGGATCTAACTGTTTGTCTGTCCAGCGCTGTGATTCCCCTTGGTTTGAGTACAATTCTGCCAGGGCTAGCCTCACCTCTCTGGTTTGTGAGTATCTATAACTCGAGGCAAATTTGTATCGTTACATTGTTGTGTAATGTTCTGTGCATCTACTGTGGGAAATCAGGGTATTTACCCGACCACATATAGTAGCGCACCTTCATGTTTGTGTATGTATGTTTCTCAGTCCTGCCTACTTCCTAAGTTCCGGAGAAAGACATGGGTTATATAAGAGACCTGATCCATTCTTTGAGGATGGAAATGATCGTCTTGTTCTATACCTGCGTATTTCTCTGTGGGCTGGCGATTGGGTGCCTGATAGGCGGGGGCAGGGGATCTAACTGTTTGTCTGTCCAGCCTGTTTGTCTGTCCAGCGCTGTGATTCCTCGTAGTGATGTTAAAAGTCAGTATGCTTTCAATCAGTATCTATAAACGGATTCTAAAACCTTGGAACTGACATCAAAACTTCTCAGTCTCCTAAGAAGGTATAGAATGTATTTCTGCTCTCGAAGCTTAGACATATTCTTAGTACAAAGCGCTGTACGTTGTTCTGTTAAGCACAAATTAAAGGCCACTGTGACTATGCGTCCTCTTTGTGGGACCGTGAATGCACTGAAACAAAATCAACTCACTGTATCGTCGTTTAGTCAACATCGTTATTTCAAACCCTACTTCCACAGACGAAAAAATAAAATCTCATGGCCTGCTTTCCCTGAAAGAACAACTCAAATTTAACAAATGCATCTTTATGCACAAAATATTACATTCCCTAGCCCCCCCCCCCCTCCCTCCAGGCTATTTAACTTCAGTCGTAGCTATCAGCTTAACCCGAGGAATGGCTTTCTTCATTTATTATAATAATAATAATAATACATAGTTCTTGTATAGCGCTGTTCTCCAGGAAAACACCGTGGACTCACTGCGCATGCACAAAAGCACACCCTCTCTCTCAGACACACGCACGATTATACACTACTTTAAACCACCCCATCTCTTCCCAACACCTTACATTCACTTCCTCTAGGATCAGAATAAAAGGCAGTCAACAGTTAACTAAAGATGAGCTAAGTGTTAAATGCCCGACAGAAAATAAAAGTCTTTAAGTGAGCTTTGAACTGTGACAATATGGGCAGATTCCGCATTTCAGTTGGCAGGGAGTTCCACACACTCGGGGCTAAAAAAGGTGAAAGAACGCTCCCCGACAGTTTTCATGTTAAGCTTCGGGATTTTATAAAGTTTTACACTTGAGGAACGGAGGGTGCGTGATGGCTGATAAACAGACAGCTTGGCAGAAAGCTACGGCGGGAGAGATCCGTCAAATTTCCGATAGGCGAAAATTGCAATTTTGTACTGGCAGCGGAATTTTACGGGCAACCAGTGCAGCTGCTTCAGTAGAGGCGTAACGTGGTCTCTCTTTCGTTTCTTCAAGATGAGACGCGCCGCATTGTTTTGAATCATCTGCAAGCGTGAAATCTGATCCGCCCGTAAACCTGCCAGTACAGAATTGCAATAATCGAGCCTAGACGTAATGAATGCATTTATAAGTCTTGACGCCGCATTTATCCCGGCCCAGGATATACATATCAACCCTTTTATTTCCTGGTAGTTCTTTCTGGAACTCATTTCCTCTAAACATCAAATCATTTTCAAATATAACCCCTTTTAAAAATGCTTTGCACACTCACCGCCAATGAGTGTGACTTCACAGTTTAGTTGATAAACATAACACTACTGATAAAACGTAAATGTCAAACATGTCTTTTCCGCCATACATTTGCTAACTGAACGTCTATTGTGTTGGCGGTGTCGCTATAAGCTGTTGATGCTGCCGATTCTATGACATTGTCTTAAATGTGTATAAGATTAATGTTATGCGCCAATTTATTTCCCTTGCTTTTGCATCGGGGGGGGGGGGGGGGGGGGGGGGGGGGGGGGGCAGTTACAAATTCTTCAACGGGAGGTGGGTTTGTAACCACTCCATAAAAATTTCCCCTTCTTTGACACATGTACTGATATTGTTACGTTTGTGGTTGCGTTATTCTGTGAGAGCATGTGTGTATTAATCATAGGAAAGATCCGATATTTATCTGAGCTATTTTGGATACGAATCACGTACCTTTAGTAGGATTTATTCTCGTTCGCATGGAGAGCGGAATTTACTTTGTTATAATACGCTAAGATTAGACCTGACGTTTCTAGCAAAGTCGCACGGAGAGTCGCGGTCGATTTTTGTGATGCGTGGTTTCGCTGCGGATAGACCAGAACGTTCGAGTGAAGTCTTGATCTGTCTAGTGACCTCACATGTGACGTCAATTGATTGTACATTGCTTAACGTCCCGACAGCAACAAGGCTTTCTCAGGACGTACATGTGACGTCAAAGTGTCGGCAACATTTTGCAA
Organism: Semisulcospira habei; assembly: GCA_036245525.1. Taxonomy (NCBI): domain Eukaryota; kingdom Metazoa; phylum Mollusca; class Gastropoda; family Semisulcospiridae; genus Semisulcospira; species Semisulcospira habei. The sequence goes on along the minus strand of BTPG01000008.1, from coordinate 61,545,753 downwards.
CACTGTATAAAAGGCGCTTAAAATAACAGTGGAACCTGGTAGCTCATTCTAGTAAATTCAATTTCATAAGTTTTGGTTACTTTTTCCTTTCTGATTGCTTGTGTTGTTCGAATTTGCTAGATTATTCTCAGTGGATGATCCTATAAAAGACCATGAGCAATCCAGACCAAAAAGGTGACTGTCAAGCGTGTAAAATGCAAAGAAGTACCCAACGGAGAAAGAAACACGGGTACTTTGTTTCTGTACAGTGTCCTCTCTGTCCCACACTAGACAGGGTGGCTCGTAATGTAATATTACTACCAATACCCCGAAGAGCACTGTTGCCGCGCTTGCCCACTCTGCACCGGTACAGGAGCGGTGGAGCTTGACTCAGGATTCCGGAGTACTTGCTCTGGCGATACTGCTGCTGTCGCCCCTCGAACGTCTGCGACCGACGCGCAGAACGTTGAATCAGCCTGCTGTAGCCCAACGTCAAAGCACTTGCCAAACAGGACTGGTTAGCGAAGGCATTCCAGCTCCTGACAAAGGCCACCGCGCAGACGATGGTACAGCTCCTGATGATGCGTCACCGTTGATGATCATGGAAGATGAAGAAATCGAAGAAGTCGAAGAACTCGAAGAGATCCGAGAAGTGCACTGAAAAAGGCGCACTGTCATTCAAAGTGCCAATACACAGTTAATTCTGGAATAACACGCATTTCCTGCATTTATTCACAAACCATGTGAGTTGTGTCTCTCATCTCACCCTGTAGAGGTTATCTTCCTGCTGGTACCCTAATACCCGCCTTGGCCATATTAAATAATATAAAATCATGATAAAAATGATTTCTATGTACATTTAATATTCACCATGTCTACATTATTTTATTATACTAACATTAATCTAACACAACTGCTTTTGTATAATAAAATCCCCACCGCTCAAAAAAACAACATTATCAAAATATTCACACGTACATACAAATATATGAAATAATCACCAATACCCACTCCACATGACAATCTTATTAAATTACATCTAGGACCTAATACAAATATATATATTTGGGAAAAAATATCCACTTTAATTAATTTTATTAATAGAACCAAAAAGAACCCGCACTTGGCCCTTTAAATATACGCACTCGGCGACAACCGAATATAAATAAATAAATCCGAAACTCACTGCATTACAACCCAACCTAACAACATGGTTAAAAACTTGATTAAAACATCACTGAAAAAATAGATGAACACACTCTTCCAAACTTATGTACACATTTACACACCCGAGAGTACAGCAGCTCACTGAGTAAATAGCATGAATATTTACCTTTCACTTGTGAGTCCTCCGGCAGGACGAGACAAACAAGACGAACACGAACCGGAGGAGTCTTCTGTCGAGCAGCAGCCGTCGTCACTTGGTCTCTCGGACACCCAAAACCAGGAACACTGGCAGTGGTATTGCAGGGAGGGTAACACAACCCTCACACAGCTTGTCAAGGGCTCCAAACAAGGCCGCACCCTGACCCAGACCCTCACTGCGCTAGCTAACTCGACTGACTGACCGTACTATCCTTCTGCTACCTCGCAGTTTAACTTTACTTCTGAACACTGTTCGGTTAAAGCTACTTGACGAAAGCGTGCAACCGCTGTAATCGCTCACCGTTAAGCTAGCTGCACGGGCTTTACGCTTACAGTACCTTTATCAACTTTTCTAACCTAAGGCTATTTACAGAGGTCGGCGACCTCGATATATTACAAAAAAACGACTTGGGGAAAAATAAAAAAAAACATGTCACATCCGTTACGTGACAGTCTCCTAGGGTGGTCTTTCAGGCGTGGTTCGCCATTTGCTGAAGGCCGCAAGCAGCCGTGTCGTTCTTTTTGTAACGGCCCTGTGATACGGTTCTGGTCGTCCCGGAGCCGGTGTCCGAGGAAGGAGAGAGAGAAAAGGTTGCCAGTGAAGGAGAGAGTCAAGCACAAAGTCTTGTCCATTTGTCATGTTTCTCTTTCTGGCGCTGGACCCACTTATCTCTCAGAGCTCCTTCACTGTTATATCCCTTCGAGGCAATTGCGCAGTTCGCCTGACAATACAATGCTTCGTATTCCTACAGCAAGGACTAAAGGATTTGGGCAGAGATATTTTTCTTACCAGGGCCCATCAGCCTGGAATGATCTTCCTAAATCATTGAGACACAGTGAGTCTAGTGCCAGTTTTAAACACAGCCTTAAAACCCATCTTTTCCCATCTTGATTATCAGTGTTCATTTAATTAGTCATTTTCTGTTCTTCTGTGTAATTGTACATGTGGCTTCTTGATTATCAGTGTTCGTGTAATTAGTCATTTTCTGTTTTCTGTGTAATTGTACATGTGGCTTTGTCACCTTTTGTGTAATATTTTCCTTGTTCATATGCACGGCGCCCAGAGCATCTTACCATGAATAGGCGCCTTATAAATCTTCCTTATTATTATTATTAGAAGAAGAGCTGCGACTGGCTTGTCTTGTTTGTGTTTGTCTTCATCCCAGCCGGGGCGTCTCCACGGATAGCGGTGAGTACATCATGCAACAATTCGTTAGTGGCCATCTGCTCGGGGGAGGGGGGGTGGGGTGTGTCTGTGTTTGCTTATTCTGTTATCATTATTATTTTGGTTAGTGCGTACTGGGGGGGGGAGGGGGAAGGGGGGGGGGCAGGTGTAAAAATAGAATGTAGAAGTGAATGCCATCTGTTGTATTTTGTAGTAGCTAGCGTCGAATTAGTTATTGGGATTTAACGCCGAGCAGGCGACTAAGGTCATCTCACTATTTAACGTCCGAGTGTAAATGTTTAAGTGAGTCAAATGGTGACGTGTAAATATGCATTTCGTTGTGTTTAAATTGTTGTTGTGGGGAAGAGGTGAAGGGACGTAAAAGACGGCAATTAAAGTTGCGGGAAGGGTGATGTGATTATTTTGTTTCTTTTGTTAGTTATTTATATGCGTATTTTGCACCTGTGTGTGTTGTAGTGTATCCAAATCCAGTTCCAAAGCCAGAATTAACCAGCTAAGTCCGCCGCCGCGCTGTGCAGAAGGCCTTCGTTGTGAGAGTGGAGGCTGGCTGTGTTGAGCCAGGTCGGGTCGCCCCATTTAGTTATTTCTAACTCGTCGAACGTATCTCGTTTATTTGTAAACTGGTAGAGGATGTTGTATTAATTTTATCTCCTAGTAGCGACAGTGTTGCGAGGAGAGCTTTCTGGCTGTGTCGGTGATATTCTGAAATATTGTATTGTTTAAACGCAGCCTTGTTACGGAAGACATTGTCGCGGAAGCAAGAGCGTAGAGCTGAGCTGAGCTCGGCGGTTGTGCTTCCGTCGAGAAGGTCTAGTAACTGTTGAACTATTAAGTTTGCTTAACTTTTGGTTGTGTTGTATTGAGGATGTTAGTTCCATTACATAGTCGACTTTGTGGTCGAAGTACTGTTATTTAAAGGCAGTCTTGTGCTGTGAAAACTTATCGGGAGGCAAGAGCGTTAAGCTGGCTGAGTTCGACGGTTGTGCCTCCGGCGAAAAGGTCTAGTGACCGGTGAACGGTATAAAGTTTGTTCCACTTTTGCTAGTGTCAGTAAGCATATTCGCTTCATTATATTTGATATTGTGCTATTTGAAATAACGTTACGTTAGGAGCAATGTGCTGTGAGGGACTCTTCCCGGAAGCAAAGGCGCAGGTCTATTGGCGTTAGCGCTGCCGGTGGCATGTAAATTAAGTTTTTCAGTCTCAGTTTTTGGTTGTATTTTTATTTAGGGATATTTGTTTTATTATATATTAATTTTGTTATTTCGTATTGTGTATAATGGTTATTCGGGTTGGGGAGTTTGGACGTGTGTGCGTGTGAATGTGATGCGTGAGTGCGTGGTTAGGATCGAGTGAAAATAGTTGGTTTGTTAGGGTTATATGTAATAAATGTCGTCGTCATTGTTCCTCTGGTGTTTGTGTTAGGTTTGTGTTAGTGTGGGTCGGGTGTGTCTCGAGTGGTAGCACTCATAGCTCGCGCCCCGGAAGCGGGGGTCGTGACAATCAGTATCGTTGTAACTGTCAAAATCCGGGTTTGTAAACACTCTAGCGATGATTCCTGCTTATCCTAATAGCAAAATTAATATAGGGTCCTATAAGCGCTCAACTCGTTGCATTTTAAACTGGATGATTAGTACAACGCATTGTAAATCAGAACGAAACGCAACACTGTGGACTTTGCATTTAGTTTTTCTTGTGGACTCGAGCCCTGGCATATAGACGTTAACATAGGCAGAATCTAAATTTTATTCCGAACCATTGTCTTGCCAACAAGTAGCAGTTGTTCGCCCTACCTTTCTTTCCCATAGGCCTTTCAGGGTCACTGTTTTTGGCTGATGTGAACAAAATAAACTAGCTTAAAACGAAACCTTTGCAATGACCCAGACGAGAATCCAAAGTTGTTTTAGTTGTCAGAGTAACAGGGACTCTTACATTTTCAAACTGTGAGGGTAACATCCTTATGTGCGATGTCTTTTGGCTGTTGCTTACTGATAACATGGACACCCTTTTCGAGACTGTGAATAGAGGTACCTTGCATTCATTTAGTTTCTCTTGTGGACTCGGATCCTCGAGCACAACTCAAAGTAAAATGTGTACGAGGAGATATTTGGCTGCATGTAGGTTTATGACATGTGGATGTTCAGGTGGTTTTTATTCTTTGAGAAGCATTTTTTTCACCCCCTGAAATCTGAAATGGTTAGCCGAGGACAAGCAGAGGTAACCTAACATAAGGAGGAATATCTCCACAACGAGTGGTTCAATTTTGAAGGTTCATATATAATTTTGTTTATAATGTTCAACAGTGCACCACTGTATAAGCCATTCTGAGACTTGAACAGTTCTTCATCGTTATTTGTGTTGTCACCTGCAATTAGCGAACCTGGCAGAACGAACCACATGCAGCAGAAAAAGAAATGAGAAGAAAAAAACTATTTTCAAACTTAGAATGAATCACGAACACGATGCCTCTTTTTCGTGTGGGAAAATGTAGTTTTTACCCAAACATAGCGGCTGAACAAAGTGGCCGAAATGCCACACAGCCATTGAGAAATACCCACTGCGCCATCAGGCATCCACGAGGAACTACTTTTTTAGTATGGTATACCATACGTGTCAGACACTACTGTTGGCATCTTCATTAGACTAACTGTTAAAAGCATTCAATCATTTCACATCTCTCGCCACACCACATCATGCATACATATCTCAGCATACAGTAAAAGTCCAGATATTTGAGTAATTGTTTTTATTTTCAATGCACTTTTTGTGTATACCTTCTCATTGTAAGATCCACTAGCACTTGAAAATCATGTAGTTTTTTAAAATTTAAAATGGAAAAGGTGATTACATACACTTATAAAAGCCCTCCATTACATGCACTAAATGGTGTTACAAACTGTAGGGCTGTTTGAAGGCTGTGAAAAGGCCACAGTAAAGTGACAGACACATAACTGTCACCAAGTTATGCAAACAGTCCAGGATTTTTGTAATAATTCAATCTGCAATTAAGTGCACACTTGTCTGTTCAATTATTATTGTCAATTATACAGATTATAAAAACAATTGTGTAAATTTGTTCTTTCTAATGTCAAATCAGACCTTGTCATTCCATGCGCTAAGGCACACTGAGATTCTCTGCTTCAAGTTTATTAAATGTGTTCCATGTCAACTTCTGATCTCCAACACACAAATAAGAAATTAGGAAAAGAAATAATTCCTCAAACACTATAAAATAGCTCTGTATTCTCACTTATGCAGAAGTTGCAGTACACAAGCAGTAAATTCATTCATTACGCTGAAATGCTGATACATGTACATGTGTATAAACATGACAATTATTTACGCACATACATTATAAAGACGGACACATCCTATACTGTGCCCCCAAAATAGGGCTATTGAGATGTGAACATGAATGGTTTATAATTTACAAAATAAAATGATGTACGCCACTGATTATCCATGGCACTGGCCTACACCATTGGTTTTGTTGTGTGAGTCACAAGTGAGATTGGGAGCAATGGGTATGGTGTTTGGGTCCTGTGGCAATCAATTTATGTGAAAGTCATTCATTGTTTTCGTTCATCGTGTGATAATCATGGTCACGCGTTCCATCATTATCACGGTTTTCCGCTAATCATCAACAAAGTAAAATTTCTATTGGAAGTTAAAACAATCCTAATTACATTCAGAACCACCATCCAATCCAGAGTCTGATCAGAAACTATGCAAAAATTGACAGAGTTACTGATGCAATGTGCTATAGCTGACAATACAGTTTTAATTTTTAAATCCCCAGAGTTTCTGGTGAGTCATTGGTGCACTATAAATATAATACACATTTGAAATTAATAATTAACTATTATTAAAATGTTGTATATAACCCATGTGTATCCACAAAATACAAGGGACATGCTAAAAAATTGCGGCCAACATTTCTATTTCAAATGTACTAATAAAAAAACAGCTTTTGACTTGTACTCTTAAAGTGTCGTCCATATAGCGCAGAATGAAAACACTAGTCAAATGCAAAAGCAAAGCAAAAGACTTGTTTAATGATATGTAAGGAACCTGAGAACTGGCAGAAATGTTTTTTATTGGCTTCCAAATTTTTTAAGTTTTCTGAAACGGAAGCTACAATGAGTACTGGTAAACATATGTCCTGTTACAGGCAAAGGATGACGCTTTCTCGCAAGTCTGTTTTGTTATTATAGATGACCAATTCCCTGACTTAAATCCGATGGCTACTTTGATTCCTTTTTCAAGTGCACTTCCGTTGTGCAGCACATACGTAAACAAAAAATGCAAAGACCAATCCACATAATAAGTGGGACCTTGACCGTTACAACAGGTCAATGAATTGAGCAAGTGTTCAAGAGTCTCAACATAAGGGTTGGCTTTTGTACCAGCAAAATGTATGCATTTTTCACAAATCTGTCAACCGTCCATGACCTTTGACCTCTGTTAGTGTTCAATGTAATTAGTATGCCAAGAAAGGTTTTATCACCAGCTACCTTTATGCCAAACTCGACTGAAAAGTTTGCAAAAATGTTGATGAAAACTACAAATCTATCAAAAACTGGACTTTTCACACACTTGCCAACCTCGTGACTCTTGACCGTTCCAAGGAATCATTTAAATTCACATGCATAGAAAGGCCTTACCATCAGGTATCTCAATGCCAAGTTTGGCTTTGAAGTTGAGAATAGTATTTTAGAAAAAAAAAACAGCTTATGTGAAAATATGGCTTTTTTAAAAACCCATTTCTGGAAACCCCTCCCCCCTCAAAGACCCGTGACCTTAGTGAGGGGAGTACTAAATTAATATACATAGAAAGGCCTTATCATAAGTACCCTTAAGCCAAATGCGAATAAAAAGTTGGCAAAACTTTGATAAGAACTACAATTCTATCAAAAACTGGCATTTTTCACACATTGCCAACCTCTTGTGACCCTTAAACTTTCCCAGGGACTAAATTAATATGCATGGAAAGGTAAGACCCTGAGATATCTCTTTAACAAATTTGGGTTTCAGGTTGAAAATAGTATTTGATGAGAGACAATTTGTGTCAAAATATGGCTATTTGTAACCCCTACAATCTGGAACCCATATGACCTTGACTTTTGAGAGAAGGCACTGTTTAGAAAGGTCTCGCCACAATCTTTGGGCCAAGTTTGAAGTCTGCGGCTTGAATAATCTGTGAGAAAATGCCAGTGTTAAAGTTTAGCACTGACAGCAGATGCCATACAGATGATGCATGGTCCATTACATACTCACTTGCGCTATTGCACGTGAGCCCAAAATGATGATTAGTTTCCAGTAAACTGCAAAGTAGCTATTTGACACTAGACAACCAGTTTTAACAATAGTACATGTGACCATGACTATCACAACACAAACTAAAACAAAATGGAAACAATTTTCAATAAAATAACCTGCATGTGACTTTTATCATGGTTCCCCCCCCCCCCCAACCCCACATTCATGGCTCCCAATCTGACCGCATACCCTGCACAACAAAAGCAATGTTGTGAAACTATAAGCCAGTGTCATGGCTTATTCATAGCGTCAATTTGAAAATTATCAGTGATTACAGGTGAATGAAGTCTTAACGCCCCCCCCCCCCCACCTTTCTTTTTTATGTCTTGTTGCACAGCATTCACGTACACAAAACACACGTATTTGGTTGCTTGTTTGTACATTGTTAGTCTCTCTGCAGACCTGGTCTGAAACACGGATTCACATGACTTCAGTGATTGGCCAGAATGATAGGGTTTTCCCGTGCTATTTTTAACAATTAACAAGAAAGGCGAAGCCATTATAGCTCACGTGTATGACCGATTTACATATGTGTGACCTTTGTGACAAGGGCTGGCTTCTGCAGCAACAAAATCCATGTTTTCTGAAAATGTAAACATTTTTCACACATCTGTCAACCCCCCGTGACCCATGACCTTTGTGATGAGTCGATTAAATTAGTATGCATAGTAAGATCTTATCATCAGCTATCTTTGTACCATATGTGGCTGAAATATTTGAAAAATGTTAGTAATACCTACAATTTTATCAAAGTCGGCATTTTACACACATTTGCCAGCCTCTTGTGACCCTTGACCTTTCCAACGGGTCATCCAAATTAGTATCCATAGATAGGTCTTACAATAAGGTATCTCTGTGCCAAATTTGGGTTTGAAGTTGTGAATAATATTTGAGAAAAAACATCTTTTGTCAAAATATGGCTATTTTTTTTACCTATTTCCTGAGTTCTCGTGACCCTTGACCTTTCTGAGGGATCAACCAATTTAGTGTGCATAGAAAGGTCTTCCCATCAGGTATCTCTGTAGCAAGTTTGGGTTTAAACTTGCGAATAGTATTTGAGAAAAAACATCTTTTGTCAAAATATGGCTATTTCGGTTCTATTTACTGAGCCCTTCGTAACCCTTGACCTTTTTGAAGGGTAATCCAAATAAGTATGCATAGATAAGTCTTACCATCAGGTATCTCTGTACCAAATGTGGGTTTGAAGTTGTGAATAGTATTTGAAAAAACAACATCTTTTGTCAAAATGTGACTATTTTTCACCTATTTCCTGAGCTCTTGTGACACTTGACCTTCCGAGGGATAAACCAAAGTAGTATGCATAGAAAGGTTTTACTATCAGGTATTTTTGTACCAAGTTTGGGTTTGAAGCTGTGAATCGTATTTGAGAAAAAATAAATTATGTCAAAATATAGCTCTTTTGGACATATTTCCTGATCCCCTGTGACCTTGACCTTTGTGAGAGGTCACTCAAACTGGTATGGTTAGAAAGGTCTTGCCACAAAGTATCCTTGGGCCAAGTGTGAAGAATCTGGCTTGAATAGTCTCCGAGTAAATGCCAACCTTAAAATTTACCACGGACGATGGCGGACGGAAAAACGACCACTGGCCCAAAACATACTCACTTTTGCTTTGCACGTGAGCCAAAAAGGTCACTTTCCCTAGAAGTGTGCGAGAAAAATGAACATCTACAGGTACAGTTTGATATAAACCATGATACACAATGTTTTTTATGAAACTGTCTAGTGGGGAAAGCAAAACGGCTAAAAATAGTTCCTCAGGGCTGAGGAAACTGCTCTGTATGAGCACGTCTGTAGAGGGAATTCCATCTGGTGAAAGTTTATGCAAACTGCTTATTTTTCCATTGTTATTGTTTTCATATTTCACATGTTCACTATAAATAACTTCATAGACAAGTCATGTTTTAAAAATAAAATGTTGCACTTTTAACTTTTGGGGTCATATCAAAGGTCAACTTCCACCGACATCATTTGTCACTGAGTAAGCTGAGAAAGGGCATAGTCGTTTGGAAGCGAACAAGGTGGGCTAGTACATTGCTTAATGTCATGTCAAGAACTAGCCTTCCTCAGCACCTGCCTGCCCTGCTTGTGAAAAAAAACCCAAAACAGAACGCTGAATGTATGTAGCCAACTGGTCCAATGAGCAAAATAAACCTAAGAGTAAGATATGTTTGGAACCCTGTACCTTCACCAACAAGCATGTGTGCCAGTATTTTCTCATCATCCGCCAAAATATTGAAAAGCAGGGGTATGGTGGTGACAGAGAGACCCTAAGCTCAAAAGGTTATGGGTCATTTCGGAAAATGATAGCTAATAGTGCAGGGCGCATTCTAAAAATGAACCCTGCTTCATGCTAATTCACCAAACTCTTTTCAGACATACTTAATGTGAATGAACCCGAGGAAACGTCAAAGGGCAAACGTGTGACAAAATGTTTCGTTTGTTTAGAACTTAGTTTTCATCAGAGTGTTTGCAAACTTTTCAATCAAAAGTAACTCGTGATAAGCACCTTTTATGCATACTAATTTAGTTAGCCCTTCACAAAGGTCAAGGATCACAGTGGGGAGGGGTGTGACAAACAAGTTCAAAATGTATAATTCATTACTTTTGCTAGGAGAAATATCAACCTTAACACTTCTTTATTTCTGTGACCAGTCGGAGAAACCGAGGTCATAAAGTCAGACTAATTATGTGGATTGGTCATACATGCGGCCACAAGGGCTTTGCTATTTTTATTTTACTGTTTTGAGATTTCCTTTATAGTTTATATTACTGTTATCAGAGTACATTTTTGCATAGGAAACGAAGGCACTGTAACACAGGCACAGGATGATCGTTGCGTAGTTGTTCACCTCTCAAATAGCACCAAGGTAGGTCACTCTGAGAAACAACATGCCATCGAATCATGTTATTTAGATTTTCCTACACAAAGATACATAAAACAGTGCCCATAAAACCAGTAGTAGGAATTTCCTTCAGTTATTGCTCAACATTTTAATTTCTAAAGAGGCTGCATTCATGTCACTTTCATAGGCGATGCATCCTGTTGCACATTCACATTGTGAGATCGAAAATGCAACAGATCGGGACTGGAAAGACCGTCAGACTTGGCGTTGGGGATAGACAACATTTTTTTTGTTTTTTGTTTTCTAACGATGGCTAAAAAGATTAGCTGATGATAATCAGAAACAATCTGTCTTGGGAATCTTCAAAGGTAGGATTTATTTGTAGGAAAATCTAAATATAACATTAACTCAGCTGCACGTTGGATTCGCAGATCTGATCTACGTTGGTGCGATTTACAACTGTGGTTAAGAGGTGACCAATTAGTGAATTTTTCTCAATGATCATCCCATGCCTGTGACTTTAATCCATCCCTCCATAGATCTGTATGTGCTTGACATAGTCAACGTGTTTGTCAGACTCTGGGTAACTTTGCACTCTCAGACACCACCAACACCTGCCAAGAGAAAAAAAAGGCATTCAGTCAAGAGATAGCACTTATATCACAATACGCATAACTTCTAACACAAGGTCAGCACCTGAAACAGCTGCTGCGTACCTACACCACATTCTTCACTGAACAATGTCTGATTGACTTTACATAAGCTCACACTAACAATGTCAGATTGGTGCATAGGTGTTGCCTACAGAGTAAAAATGAAAGTAATGACTGCGGGTTGGATAGTCTCCAAGAAAATGTCAACTTTTTAGTTACCTACGGACGACAGAACTCGGACAACAAAGGACAGCCACTAGTCCAGTACCAACTGTTGTAGACTAACTGTTGCTATCACATGTGAACCACAAAATAATTTTGGATTAACTATTTCCTGATTATTTGTGACCTTGAACTTCAAGAGAGGTCACTAACATTGGTATGTTTAGAAATGTCTTGCCCAAAGTATCATTGGGCCAACTTCTTTAAAATTTGGGCCAATGGCCTAGAAAGAAGTCAATGAATAGTGTTCGAGAAAATGCCAATGTTAAAATTTACGTGCATGACAGTCGGACGACCATTGGCACATTATACACTTACTTTTTCTGTGGCACATGTACCAGTGAGCAAGTTATAAGTGTGATTTGACTGAAAAGTAAGAAAACATAGGAACTCATAACACACAGCCACTGAGTGTGTTATGTCTGATGCGTGACATACGCACCGTGACAGGTCTCCCTAATAACACAATTTGCATGATGTGTATTCTGTGTCAATATATGCAGCATGCACACTATTTGTAAAGTTTGACATAACAAGCTAGTGCTACTGAAAGGATCAGCCTTATTAAGGCATAAATCCGCCCAGCTGGTATCTACCTGACAGAAATCCACTGTCACAGGGATGAATCAACAGTTTTGTGATGCTGTGATTTCACCCTTTTTTTGATGTAAACTACTCAGTGCGAATCTACAAAACATAACTTCCACCAAGTATTAATCCACACAGGCTTGACTCCATCCAACTAAGCCCACTCGGCACCGGCCTCCACGTGGCGTGGGTGGGTAGTCTCCTCCGTCACTGACTGAGTGGGCTAGCACAGGGGTGCCATCTTTGTCCAGGCTTAGGACTTGATGTCAGCAGATATGTTGTTCAGTCTTTTTCACTGGTCCGGTTTTTGAGGAGCTGTGCTAACCCAAGTCTTACCATGTTGGATTGGTCCTTAAAAATACACGTGAGCTTTTGGTCCTTTGGATCCCAAGTGTTTGCCGTGCTTGGAGACCCGTGTCGGGGGAGAAGAGGATCCTGGTGGCTGAAACACTCCACTTTGGCCTTGACTTCTACCTAAACGGGAGGCTAGTCGTACCGGCCTAGTCAATCGGCTCTTGTCACGTTGAGCCCTATCCCACTGTTGACATGCGGGTTGATATACGGAGCACCATGCTATAGCCTCAGCTGCTGATTAGGTGCTTTACGCCAGTATTCCCCTGCATTCAACAGTGTGATAGAAGGCGGTGGCTCAGACGGTTCAATCGGGCTTACCCCCTTGAGTATATCTTTCGGGCAGTCTCCATTGTGCGTCGGCTGGAGACCCGCCGACAGTTGCACTTTCCCTTGTTGTGCTCGGTGGCGGGCGGGGACCCCGGGGGATGAATATCTCTACTATTATAATATGGAAAAAACAAAAACAAAAACAAAAAACTTGCACAGAAGCGGCACATCGCCACCGACATTGAACATGACAGTGACTCGGACTGTGAGGAGACGACGCCTCAGGCGTCAGCTGTATGGCCTCGCTTTTTCATTGTTCATAGCAAGATGACAGACAAACCTGTTTCCAAGCTGAATCCATTTCTGGTGGGGGAGACCCTCCGGAGCCGTGTTGGCAGGCCTGAGGCCCAGCGCCTCAGGTCTGGTGACTTGCTGGTGGAGTGCCGTACCCGGGCACACTCCAACGGGCTGCTGAGGCTCTCTTCCATTGGAGACACTCCAGTGGAGGTGACACCCCACAAAACTATGAATTCGTCAAGAGGCATAATCAAAGATCAAGCTTTGGCAGAACTGTCAGAAGATGAACTTGTACGGATGCTTAAGTCTCAGGGGGTGACTTACGTCAGGCGCTTCGCTTCCAAGCGAGGTGGTAGGGAGATCCGTCTCCCTACCATCATCCTGACGTTTGGCACCCCAACCCCTCCTACTACAATCTGGGGAGGTTACTACTCCTTGAAAGTGAAAAAGTACGTCCCTCTCCCCCTCCGGTGCTTTAAGTGCCAAAAGTATGGCCATGGGCAAAAGACCTGCCGTCAGGCAGAGGCTTCATGCGCCCGTTGCACTAAGCCCGGACACTCTGCTGAGTCCTGCACAGCCACCCCCCTGTGTGTGAATTGCCAGGGGGCGCATATGACTTCGGACAAAAAATGCCCTCGTTGGATATCCGAGTGCAGGATTCAGCAAGTGCGTGTGGAGAAGGGGCTGTCCTTTTTGGACGCCAAAAAGCTGGTTGAAGGCCCTGGTGCAGCTGCGGCTGCCCCATCCTCTAACACATCTGTGTATACATTCAGTGCAGCGGTGGCAGGCAAGCGCCCCACCAAAGACTTCGCATGTCAAACCCCAACTTCTTGGTTGGGGGCGGAGCCTCGGCTCCTCTCGCCCCTGGAGAGTAACCCTCCTCCGGTGGTGACGAGGAGCCAGGGAACGCAGAAGGCGGACACTGCCAGTCCGGTAGTGCCGCCTTCTGTTGCCCCTAAGCCTCAGCCCCCACGCAAACCTGTTAGTCTGTCTAATCCAAAGGCTTCTGGTTCTGGTCAGCCTTCTCAGGCCGTTAACTCTAGCGGCAGGAACGCTGCCAAGGACCAGAAGTCTAAAAAATCTATGGGACCGCTGTGCGCACGGGCCCAGAAGAAGAACACTGATGTCCCCATTCAAAACAAATATGCTGCATTGGAGGAGCGGATGGAGGGAGTGGAAGTTGTCGTTGCTGATGCGGTGGCAGTTCCACCCTCTTCATCTCCGAAGAACCAGAGGAGGCCCAGGAGCCGGCCCCCCTCTGTTTCTTCACCTCCTTCCAAATCAAAGGATAAAGGGGAAAACACTCTTCACCCCTAGATAATACATAATCATGTACTCTCTGCTTCAGTGGAATTGTCGTGGTTTTCAAGCTCACTTTGAGGAATTACGTCTTTTGGTCAAGTTCTATAACCCCTCAGTAATATCTCTTCAGGAAACATACCTGAAGACTTCTGACCCTGTATCCTTTAATGGTTTTTACGCTTTACACAAAGGCTCTGATTCAGAGAGGCGCTCGGGTGGAGTGGCTCTTTTCATTAGTAGCCAAATTTTATGTAGCCCCGTTAGCATCGACACCTGTCTTCAGGCTGTCGCAGCTCGGGTTACCTTGAAAAAGACAATAACAATATGCAGTGTTTACCTGCCACCATCCCTGCGGGTCTGTAGTACTGATATTTTTCACTTAGTAGATCAGCTGCCCCCTCCCTTTATTCTCATGGGGGATTTGAATGGTCATGCTCACCTTTGGGGTAGTGACCACTATGATGGCAGAGGTCAGATGTTAGAAGATGTTTTTTCTCAACTTAACCTATGTGTCTTTAACGATGGCTCACCTACATACTCGAACTCCGGTTCAGGCTCTAGTTCTGTTCTAGACCTCACTGTGTGTGATCCTTCTCTCATGCTGGACTTTGACTGGAAGGTTCACGACGACCTGTGTGGTAGTGGTGACCACTTCCCAGTAGTCCTGTCATCGGTCAGCTGTGAGGAAGATTCGCCGGTGGGACGCTGGAATCTCACGAAAGCGAACTGGCCTCTGTTCGCCTCCCTCTGTCAGTCTCGTATTACAGAGGAGGTGGTCATGTCAGCTGAAGAACCTGTTTCTTGTTTTACTTCTATTTTGTTGGACGTAGCAGGTGAAACCATCCCTAGAACTTCCACATCCCTCCCTCGGAAGCCGATAGTACCATGGTTCAATGAAGAGTGCTGCAAGGTCCAAAAAATGCGCAAATCTGCTCAGCGACGTGCTTTTCGCGATCCGTCGCAAGCAAATATTTTAATATTTAAAAGACAGCGGGCGAAAGCCCGTTACATTTTTAAACGTGAACGCCGTGCTTCCTGGAGAAGCTTCGTCTCATCTTTATCTTCTAGGACTCCATCCCAAAAAGTCTGGAAGGCTGTTCGAAGAATTAGAGGCAGGGGTGGCTCGGCTTCTATCGGCCATCTTAGAGATGGTGCCAGTTTGGTCACGGATAAAAAGGCTGTGGCCAATTTGCTTGCCTCCACCATTGCCCATCATTCTTCAACAGAGCATTATTCACCTTTCTTCCAGAGAGAGAAGGAGAAGCGAGAGTCTTGTACTTGTGATTTTATATCGGATAACTCGGAAGATTATAATGCCCCTTTTACGTTTTCAGAATTGCAGCAAGCCATGCAGAAATGTACTGACTCTGCTGCTGGATTAGATACCATCCACTATCAGCTCCTAACACATCTGCCTGAGGATTCACTCCTTGTACTTCTCAAGGCCTTTAACCATATCTGGATAACTGGTCATTTTCCGCCCTCTTGGCGTCAGGGTGTGGTTGTGCCAATCCCCAAGCCGGGTAAAGATCCTTCCGACGCGGGCAACTATCGGCCAATCGCTTTGACATCATGTTTATGCAAACTATGGAACGCTTGGTCAACGCCCGCCTGGTGTGGCATCTTGAGTCACAGGGTCTCATCACTGACCTCCAGTGCGGTTTCCGGCGCTTCCGTAGTACAACTGACCATCTAGTCCGCTTTGAGTCTTATATCCGAGATGCTTTTGTCAACAAGCAGCATGTCTATGCACTTTTCTTTGATCTTGATAAGGCATATGACACTACCTGGAAGTATGGTATAATGTCTGATTTGTCGGTCATGGGTTTTAAAGGGCACCTGCCCGTTTTTATTCAAATTTTTTTGTCTAACAGGTCGTTCCATGTCCGTGTGGGCTCCACCCTCTCCGACTCCTTTGAACAGGAGATGGGTGTCCCGCAGGGCAGCATTTTATCTCCTGTTTTATTTAGTATTAAAATTAATAACATTGTAAAGGCCGTTAAGGATGATTCTGAATGCTCTTTGTTTGTGGACGACTTTGCTTTGTGTGCACGAGGTCGAGGGCTTGCGTCCCTTGACAGGCGCTTGCAGCTGTGCGTTGATCGCATCCAGGGGTGGGTGTCTCTCAACGGATTCAGGTTCTCGCCCTCCAAGACAGTCTGTGTGCATTTTACTAACCAGACGAAATTTTTTCCAGACCCTAGTCTGAGCATTGCTGGAGTGCGAATTAAGGTGGCCGAAGAAGCAAAGTTTTTGGGGGTCATCTTTGACAAAAGATTGACCTTCTGCAACCATGTTAACTACCTTAGAACCTCTTGTCGGAAGGCCCTCGACATTCTTTGTGTCGTTGGTCGTACTGACTGGGGTGCAGACCGCATTGTCTTACTTCGACTGTACCGGGCCCTTGTTCGGTCCAAACTGGATTACGGCTCTGTGTTATATGGCTCGGCGTCCAAGTCTGTTCTACAGCGTCTGAACACAATTCATCATCAAGGTCTGCGCATATGTCTGGGAGCCTTCAGGACATCTCCAGTTCCTAGTCTGTATGCAGAGGCAGGGGAGCCTTCTCTCAGGCTCCGCCGCATCCGCCTCATGCTCAGCTACGTTCTGCAGCTGAAGGCCCATCCAGAAAATCCTACCTATGATTGTGTTTTTACCCCGTCGTTTGCAGAGATTTACGATGCCCATCCGGGAGCTGTTCGTCCACTTTCCTTCCGTCCCCCACCCGGGTCTGCCCTGGGGGACTTGGGTGGGGTTAGGCATTTTTCAGTTCCCAGGGTCACCCTGGTCAGCCCCACAGGGTGGGTTTTTCTCTCTATTCTGGGGCATGTGTTTCTGTCTACCCTTTGTCCATTCACCTGTATTTCCCTTTTTAAAACTCTCCCTACTGTCTGCACTGCCTGTAGCTCTTGATATTGGATGTGTGTTGCTAAATGGTCTTAGCTTTATTTAGGCCCCATGTTGTAGGTTTATTTAACGTATTTGACCGGCTGGCGACATACATTCAATTTTCTGTTTAGTTTTTTTTCACAAGCAGTGCAGGCACGTCCTGAGAAAGCCTTGTTGCTGTCGGGACGTTAAGCAATGTACAATCAATCAACTTTCCTTCCGTGTCCGACCTCATCTGCAGGCGGCCGGAGTGGACCTGGACAAAGTTTCGGAATCTCTGCAACACGTCACTCCACCCTGGCTGCTACCAGTTCCTGACATCTTGCTGGACTTGACCACCCACAAGAAAGATTGTACTCCACCAGCCATATACCAACAGAGCCTCAATGAACTCGTTTCAATTTTTCCTGGCTATTGTCGTCTTTATACGGATGGGTCCAAGTCTGAGGATGGGAGGGTGGCTGCGGCTGCAGTGTCCTCTCGCCATCCTAGACGCCCATTTAAGCTCCGTCTCCCTGACCATTCTTCTGTATTTAGTGCAGTTCTGCAGGCAATTCTGCTGGCACTCAGGCATGCCTATCAGTCTCGGGAAAGGAACTTCCTGATTCTGTCTGACTCTCTTTCTGCCCTGCAGGCCCTTCAGGGCGCGGGAACAGACCATCCACTCCTGGTGCAGATTAGAGAGCTCTACGCAGACTTGATGAAGGAATATTATTACATCATTTTTATTTGGGTCCCGGGCCATGTGGGCATCGAAGGCAACAGAATCGCAGATTCTGCTGCCAACAGTGCCCGCAGTGACCCTGTCCCTGACACACAGACTGTTTATAGTGATTTTCAACCTGTGATTAGTGCGTACATAGCCCGCGAGTGGCAGTCCGAGTGGGACAAAGAGGAAGGGAACAAGCTTCATGAAGCTCTTCCTACGTTGTCCGACAGTCTACCTTTCCGCTGCGGCAGCCGCCGTGAGGAGACTATCCTTGCTCGGCTCCACATCGGGCACACGTATGTTACGCACTCTCACTTACTTAAACAGGATGAGCGTCCATGGTGTTTTGCCTGTGATGAGCGGTTTTCTGTTCGACACTTTTTGCTGTATTGTGCTGATCTAATTGACACGAGATATAAACACTTCACAGCGGACTCCTTGAAGGTTTTGTTCCGGGATGTTCCCCTGGACAAAATCGTCAATTTCTTGAGAGTATGCAATATTTTTAATAAGATCTGAGCATTCATAGCCTATGTAAATATTTTTTTATTTGCCCTTTTTCAGAGAGTCTGTATAAGCTTCTTTTAAAGACTTGTGCGACATTTTAGCCTGCCATTTTTAAGCTATATTTACATCTTGTCTTAAGACCTTGCTTTTAGTCTGGCTGACCAGATTTTTACCCATCCCGCCGTGAGATGGCCTTAGTCGCCTGCTCGGCGTTAAACCCAAATAACTAACTAACTAACCATCCAACTAAACACTCTGAACAGATGTAGCACAACTGTACACCGAGTTCATTCACTCCTAGGTGAAGGCATTATGGTATGCTCTCTCACCCTCTGGTCTATTCATGTTGGGTAGATTCATGTAGTAGTAGTAGTAGTATTGTGAGGACAAAATTTGCCGTGAGGCCTTTGCAATTGTCCTTTCTTTCTTTAGTTACTTTATGGTCTGCTATGCATGCAATTTTCCTATAAATCATTCATCATGGGAATAGAATATCTCTTTAAATTTTGGTAATTCGTCCAGCTGGTTTTTGATTTATATTAGGTGCTTTTTTAATGAAACTGGTAAGTCATTCCAAACTGTGGCAACTCTGTTAGTAAAACAAAACTTCCGCAGGTTAGTGTTGCAGTGCTGTACAAATATTTTCCCTTCAGAGTTTCGGGTTCTGTCACAAAAAAGTCGTTCCAATTTAGGTCGTCGATGCCATTATAAATTTTAAAAACTTGGATTAAGTCTCCACGTATTCTACGTCCACGTAAAGAGTGTAATCCAAAGTATTTGAGTCTGTCTAAATAAGTCATATTTCTACATTCTTTGACCCGCTTTGTTGCTCGTCTCTGTACCCTTTCGAGTGCAACTGATTGTCTCTTTAAACCTGGATACCATACAGTGTTTGCATATTCTAAATGTGTTCTGAATAGTGATTTATACAGTTTACTAAAAATGTCCTTGTCTAAATCATTAAAAGCTCTCTTAACTACTCCAACCATTTTGTTGGCCTTATTGATACAGTTCTGAATATGGGGGTCAAAAGATAGAACTTGTCGAAAACAACATCTAAGTCTCTTTCCTCCTCACAAGATACCACCTTTTTAATATCGCTGTCAACTTTCATCAAGTAATCATGTCAGGATTGTTCCTTCCAGCATGCAAGACCTTGCATTTCTCTACATTAAAATGCAAGTCTCATGTGTCGGACCACTTTTGCAAGTGATCCAAATCATGCTGTAACACGTATTTATTGCTCGATTCATTATAGATTTTAGTATCATCTGCCAATATTTTGCACATGCTATTAACACAGTCTGGCAAGTCATTTATAAATATCGTAAATAATATAGGTCCTAAGATGCTTCCTTGAGGTATACCGCTCAGCACCTTTATATTGTCTGATTTTGCATCTCCAACCTTTACCAATTGTTCTCTTTCATGTAAGAAACTTCTAATCCAATTGGAAATATTTCCACATACACCATAGGCCTCTAGCTTCTGAAGAAGCCTTTCATGAGGAACAGTGTCAAATGCTTTTCTAAAGTCTAAGTATATCATGTCAACCTTTTTTGTTGTCAAGTAGGGAAGTTATATCATCCTGTAGTGATTGAGTAACACATGATCGTTTCTTTCTAAAACCAGGTTGGCATTCAGTGTACATATTATTCACAGTAAAATGATTAATGATCTCGTTTTGGACTATATAATCTAAAACGTTACATACTATACACGTTAAACTTACTGGTCTATAGTTTCCTGCATCTGACCTAGTACCTTTTTTTAACAATAACATTTACCTCTGCGGTTCGCCAGTCTTGCAGTACAATACCTGATTTAAGGGAAAATGTAAATTATGTGCAAAGTGGTTCTGCCAACTCATTACACAACTCTTGTAAAACTCTGGGAGGGATGCAGTCTGGACCTTGAGCTTTGAAAGGATTTAATTCTTTTAGTTTGTTCTTGACAATATCAGGAGTTATTACGATATCTGTTATGGTGCACCCATTCGATTTTGAACCTCTACCAAGCAACGGAACATTACTCAAGTTTTCTTCCACAAATACACTTCAATGTTTCTGCCTTTTCATGATCTGCTACAGCAAGTGTGCCATCTTCTTTTTTTAAAGTGCATTTATTCCAGAATTATATTTGGTTTGTTCCTGTACATACTTCCAAACCATTTTGGGGTTCATTTTACATTTATCTGCAATATTTCTTTCATGTAATTTTTATTATGCTTTATTAAGTTATTACAGTCGTTTCTTAAGGTATATATCTTTCATAAGCTCTACCTTCTTGAGTTTGAAGATATCTTTTGTATAACTTGTATTTCTTTTTAATCATTCTTAAAGTACCTTTATTCATCCAAGATGGTGTGGTTCTTTTATGTGATATACTCTTCACTTTTGGGATGTGCAACTCCATACCTTTCAGAATCGAAGACTTAATTAATGCCCAGAATTTTTCCACTCTGCAATTTTCAGGTTTAGTAGTTGTAAAGTCTATATTTGCCATATATGCTCTCAGACTTTCATAGTCTCCCTTCCCGAGGTTAAGGGAATGTTTATTACTCTGCGTCACCTTTACCTTAGGTACATACAGCTGGAAGAGTAAAACATCGTGGTCACTCTTGCCAATGGGATCCAAGTGTTGAATATCTGACATTAGCAACTCGTCATTTACTAAGATTAGGTCATCTAATGCTGACCTCTGACCTTGCCTATGTCTTGTTGGATTTTTCACCATCTGAATCAGGATGGCGTCTCTTATGCACTCAACCATTTGATTATTTTTTCTCACCTGTCCAGGAGCCATCCCATCCTGCATAAGGGAAATTAAAATCTCCGAACATGCAAATTTTGTCATATGTTTGTATCTCCTCGGATCGTAAAAGTTGTAATAGTAAATCTGTGTTTTCAGTTGTGGAGCTGGGGCTTTTATACACACAACCAAGGTTTTTTTCGCCAGAAGCACTCACAAAATAGTACCACAAGCTCTCTTCAAACTTACTATTGTTCAATGTTTCACATTCTTCAGCATTTAACTTTTTGTTAAAATAAAGAGCAACTCCTCTCTTAGGGTTTGTGTTAAGAAACATATCATAATATGAAATGTGTATTCTGAATCCAATGGAGTATATATCTGGGTTTTAGCATTTACTTCGGTAAGACCAATGATATCAGGCTTTATATCATCAATCCTTTTTAAAAGTTCACTCTTTTTATTTAACAGATAATTGAGAGGTTGAATGTTCGCAAAGCTGCAGGCCCGGATGAAATTTCGCCAAGCCTGCTCCGTCACTGTGCTAGCCAGCTCTCAAACGTTTTCACAGACATCTTTAACTGGTCCCTCAGAATCTGTAAAGTTCCACTATGCTTCAAAAAATCTGTTATCATTCCGTCCCGAAAAAGTCCACAGTTTCCTCCCTTAACGATTACAGGCCTGTTGCCCTTACGTCTGTCATTATGAAAACGTTTGAGCGTCTGGTTCTGCAACACATTAAAACTGTTATCCCACCCACCTTAGATCCCTACCATTTTGCCTATCGGGCGAATCGGTCAGTGGAAGATGCCGTATCCCTGGGTCTGCACTGGAACATCTTGAGAAGGCCAACACGTAAGTTAGGGTGTTATTTGTGGACTACAGCTCCGCATTCAATACTATTGTGCCACCCAAGCTCTATGAGAAACTGATCCAGCTAGGTTTTTACAGTTCACTATGCCAGTGGATCAACGATTTTTTGTCAGGTAGACCTCAGGTAGTCAGAGTTGGTCCGTGCAGTCAGGGCGTCGACAGTCAGGTGGATGTAACCACTCATCTGGCTCATGAAGTCGCGTTTCTAAGCCCGTCACACTGAGCACGGGTGCACCCCAAGGTTGTGTTTTGTCCCCTATGTTATATTCTCTTTTTACCCATGATTGTACATCAACGGATGATAACTCCCTTACAGTTAAATTTGCTGACGACACCACTGTTGAAGGTTTTATTTTAAACAACAATGAAACAGCATACAGAGAGAGAGAGAGTAGATGAACTTGTTGGCTTGTGTTCTGACAATAACATTGACCTGAATGTGCCTAATAGTCTAGCAGCTTTTCGCAATTTCTGCAGACTAAGTAGTTCGTCAAAAGAGTAACAATGGTTTGCAGGTACGAAACGAAAGTACTAATGCCATATAGTTTATGCATGGCAACAATATTTGTCCTTAGGATGGAGACATTTTTGTAGAAGTGTTTTTCGAAAGCTATTTTTCGATGTGAGGGAACCAGTCCTCGTACACCGCCCGGATAAGGTGCAAGACATTTTTTGTGCATAACATTGAAAATTTCAAGCATACAAGTTACAAGTTTATTCCAGTGAGTAAATTAAAATCATCAGCAAGTAAACATGCATACATATATACGATAAAATAAGTTTAAAAGTATTATTTTTAATGTGGTAAGCATGGTCGCGTCGCTAGTTTCAAAATGGCGGTCAGCGAGAAGCCTTCTAAAGAAGTCAATCAGACGCGCACGGTTGATGAAGCTTTACTTTGCTCCTGAATTGAAACAGAGATTATTTTCGATTTGAACATCTTATCAACGTCAAATACGTTATTTTTCCTGGTCTTGAAAACAGCCTTTTCCATAGAACTCGGTCTTTTGTGGGAGGAAAGCATATCGAAAGTAAACTCCCTTTGTGCATGTTGTGCAATGTGTCTGCCGACCATCTTCAACATTCTTTGGCCGGATACAACATGCATGTTAAGAAGTACCCAACGGAGAAAGAAACACGCTTAGAAAAGACGGGTACAACACAATTTATTAATATTTCGGGTAAATACCCTTTGTCAAAATAGACAAACAAACAAACATAGAGATTAGCCGCTACTTATCTTCAATGGCAGAAGGAATGTGGCAACTGAAGGAGGTGACGTAAAATAAAAGAAAAGAAAAGGAAGAACAAAAGTGCGGAAAAAGTAAAAATGACGTCAACGAAAAATCGCGTAAGAGAGAGACTCGGAAAGAACCTGAACACGAGAGACAAGAGTGTGTGCAAGCACGTGCAGGAGCGAGCGAAAGAAAAGGCGTGTAGATGAGGCCAGAGAAAGAGAGAGAGAGAGAGAGAAAGAGAGAGAGAGAGAGAGAAAGAGAGAGAGAGAGAGAGAGAGAGAGAGAGAGAGAGAGAGAGAGAGAGAGAGAGAGAGAGAGAGCGAGACGGAGAGAGAGAAAGAGAGAGAGAACGAATGGGGAGTACCCTTGGGCACAAAGTAGGCTGAGTGTCTAATACACAAAGCCTGCTAAACACCAACCCGAAGGCAAACTTTATATCACCTTCAAGTTGAGGACTACCTCGGGGAAAAACGGGAGGACCCCGGGAAAAAAACCCCAGCATTTAGCACGGTACACAACAAGTAATAAGTCATGAAAACAAAGCAAAGAATCAAAATCAGTAAGAGAATATTGGTATAAGTGGAGAGTAGGTAGTTGTGAAACCGTCTTCAAGGGTAACTCAAAAAATAAGGGGGAGAGAGAGAGAGAGAGAGAGAGAGAGAGAGAGAGAGAGAGAGAGGGAGATGGGGGCGGGGGGGGGAAGGGGGGAAGGAGTGAGGAAAAAAAAAAAAAAAAAAAAAAGGGAGGGGGGGGGGGGGGCGGAAGACAATCAGCCAGAGCCACCAACCCCACCCAACGGGCACCCACCAGCCCACAGAAAAACACACAGGTACGCAACAAGACGACCACATACATCCCCAAGGGATGCACACGATCGCCCCGCCCCAAAACCGCGTATCAAACCGTGAGCCGGAGACCCGGTGCCCGACAGGGAAGGGCAAGGGATCCAACTAAACGTTCGGCCAGCGCTGAGAAAGTCCCCAAGGGAAATGTACATATCAACCAGCGCCAACATCACGTAACTGATTAGTGAGTAGTAAATCAGTGAGGTAAAGTAGCAGACACAAGCAAGGTAAACAATGTTAATCTTTCATATTCATCCCGAGTGGCGCCACAGTGCCCAGTTTATTAATCAGAAATTTTTCACGGTCTTTCCTGGCCCAGACATTACTGGCTTGCATAAGCCAGAGGCCTTTAACTCGAATGTCTGAGACGGAGTGGTCGGCCTGATTGAAATGTCGTCCGACCGGTCTGTTGTATTGGTACTTGACAGACTGAAGATGTTCTTTGAAACGGTCGTTGATGGTTCTTTCCGTCTCTCCAACATAGAGTTGGCCGCATTTAACACAGGAGATGACATAAATCACGTTGGTGGTTTGACACGTGAAGTATCTGTCTATGTTGAATTTGTAACGTGGACCATTGACCACGGTGGAAGGGCAAATAAAAGGACACGTCTTGCAATTAGGAACATTGCACGGAGTGGAGCCGGAGGCTCTGGTGGTATGACGAGGCTTGAGAGTAGAGCGAACAAGCATGTCCCGCAAATTAATATCCCTCTTGAAAGCTACCAACGGAGGTTCAGAAAAGATAGCAGCAGATTCTTGACTGGATGACAAAAGACCCCAGTTAGAAAGAAGGATTTTACGCACCGGATTGGTGTGGGGATGGTAGATCATGGTTACGATAGGTCTGTCACTATCAGCGGTAGGTTTAGTCTGCAGTGTACTCGCGCGACTAAGTTTTTGAACCGTTTGGAGAGATCCTTGAACAACAGTATGTGGGTAGTGTCTGTCGATGAAAAATCCAGCCATTTCTGCACGTGCTTGCACACACTCTTGTCTCTCGTGTTCAGGTTCTTTCCGAGTCTCTCTCTTACGCGATTTTTCGTTGACGTCATTTTTACTTTTTCCGCACTTTTGTTCTTCCTTTTCTTTTCTTTTATTTTACGTCACCTCCTTCAGTTGCCACATTCCTTCTGCCATTGAAGATAAGTAGCGGCTAATCTCTATGTTTGTTTGTTTGTCTATTTTGACAAAGGGTATTTACCCGAAATATTAATAAATTGTGTTGTACCCGTCTTTTCTAAGCGTGTTTCTTTCTCCGTTGGGTACTTCTTTGCATATTACACGCTTGGCAGTCACCTTTTTGGTCTGGATTGAACATGCATGTTGTTCGTCTGTTTTTCAGCCTAACGGCTCTAAGTGCAGGTCTGCTCTTTTTTTTAAATTTTATTAGTGGAGATGGGATTTTTAACTGGTCAAACACACTCGTATCCGACTGGTCTTAAGCACAAGCCAGGCAGAGGGAAATCCATCTCCGAACCGTTTCCATCAAAATCACCATGTTCAGCTAAACACCTAAATATAAAATTTTAGTTTTTGCAACCAATTCAACCAATCCGAACTCAAGTACTCACAAGGACTCTTATGATTAAGCTTTATCAGGACTGCATGAGACACAATACAGATAGTAGCCCTCTCTATTATATTACATGTTTTATTTATTTATTTATTATTGATTCATGTATGTATTCACTTACATATTTATTTATTATTTATCCTTTTAATTATGGATGGAAGGAATTCCTTGATGCACATGATCACTATAGTGGTATGGCAGTGTTCACCAAGGAGAGGAAATTTGTTTTCAATATGCATACATCTGTGCATGTTCATAATCTATCCTTTACTTAACATGCATATTTATAGGTCCCAGGTATCCCCAACTTATTTTATTAATTTATTATTTTTTTGTTTGTTTGTTTGTTTGTGATGTATTATGTTTGCACATACACATCAGCATAAAATGATTGATTGTACATTGTTTAACGTCCCGACAGCAACAAGACTTTCTCAGGACGTGCCTGCACTGCTTGTGAAAAAAACCAAACTAAACAGAATATTGAATGTATGTCGCCAGCTGGTCTAATACACTAAATAAACCTAACTAGACCCTTTAGCAACACACATCCAATATCAAGAGCTACAAGCAGTGCAGATGGTAGGAAGAGTTTAAAAAAGGTAAATACAGGTGAATGTACCAAGGGTAGACAGAAACACACGCCCCTGAATAGAGGGGAAAACCCACCCTGTGGGGCTGACCAGGGTCACCCTGGGAACTAAAAAGTAGTTAACCCCCACCCATGTCCCCCAGGGTAGACCTGGGTGGGGGACATCAGCATACAAGATGAGAACATACATATACACATATATGATGTGAACATAACATGTACACATATATGGTAATAGGTGCATACCACCCGCTCCCCACCCCACATACAAAACCACAGAACACCCATTAAAGGACATACACATCTGTGCATGTTCATAATATATCCTTTACTTGGTATTCATATGTCCTAGTTATTTAAATTTATTATTTATTTTTATTTGTTTGAAAAGTAGGTTTTGTACATATGCTGATGTTCACATACACATATATGGTAATACTGCCCACTCCCAACCCCACTCCACAACCAGAGAACACCCACCAAACGACACTTACATCTGTGCATGTTCATAATCTATCCTTTACTGCGCATTCATATGTCCCAGGTATCTTGACTTACTTTATCTTTTTTATTTAACCGCCATGAGATGGCATTGGTCTCCTGCTCGACATTAAACCCAAATAACTATATATTTAAATTATTTATTTATTTTGTTTGCTTGTAATGAAGGTTTTGTACATACACATCAGCAAACAAGAAAATATACACATATATAGATGGTAATAGGTGCCATACTGCCTGCTCCCAACCCTTACCTAAATACACACATAAAACCGCAGAACACCTACCAAAGGAAGGACATGCACATCTGTGTATGTTCATAATTTTTAATCTATCCTTTACCTAGCATGCATATGTCCCAGGTACCTTAGACTTACTTTATCTTATTTATTTAAATTATTTATTTATTTTGTTTGTTTGTAATGTAGGTTTTGTACATACACATCAGCATACAGCTCAAGAACATACACCATGGTGCCCCTGTGCATGTGGCCACCAGTACTATTCTGTCAGATCTGTCACACCCAGCCAATCATCTCTTCGAGCTTCTGCCCTCTGGCCGGCAGTTTCGTGTTTTTAAAGCCAGAACCTCTCGATTCAGATGCATTTTTTTTCCAGAAGCTGTCCTCAATACATCACCATGCACGGAACAACGTGATTCCATGATTTGTGACATATGACTGATTTGTGTTTAATATTGCGTTTATCTATCTTTTTTTAGTGCTGTATATAGGATGATCGTCAACTAAGTGTATGACATGATGAATGCCCTACAAGTGAGGACATATTTTACTGTCGCCATGCCACACAAAAATCCTTGTAACGTTTTACTTGGTGAATAAATGTCTTATGTCTTATACACGTACATGGTAATAGGTGCAGTATCGCTCGCTCCCAACCCCAATCCAGTTACACACACAAAACCGCAGAACATCCACCAATGTACATCTGTGCATGATCATAATCTATACTTTACTTAGCATTCTTATGTCCCAGGTATCTTTGACTTACTTTATCTTATTTATTTAACTGCCGTGAGATGGCCGTAGTCTACTGCGCGGCGTTAAACCCAAATAACTATTTATTAAAATTATTAATTTATGTTTGTTTGTAATGTAGGTTTTGTACATACACGGTAATAGGTGCCATACCGCCCCACTTTCAACCCCAGCCCACATACAAAACCACAGAACACCCACAAAAGACATGCACAATTGTATACTGATGGGCATTAGTGGACTGTAAAATCTATATATAGAGACTTCAGGTTAAGCAAGTGGCTTGTATTGACTGCCTGTATTTTAGCTGCCCACCTACAAATTTCATGTGTACAGTTAACCACACTGCACATGCAGCCATCAGTTCTGTTTAAAGTACTGTTGGCCTCATGCACAGGGGCACCAAAACTTAGAGATAAGGCCACACCTGATAACAATAACAGTACTAATAATAATATGCATACTCAGCCACTAGTTCTGTAAACAGCACCTTTGTAAACAGTACCAGTGGCCAAATGCACACATACATCATGGATGTTGCTACCACTGATCACTTCAAACAATAGGCTGCCCAGTTCACATTTTGATACCGTGAACTAGCCTGCCCATGCAGTCATCAGTTCTGTAAATAGTACAGCGGTACCAAACTTAAAGGTGAGGCCAAAACTGCCACCTCAAACAAAACCAAACGCTACCTACACACACATATCAATGATACAGTCAACCTCTGTGTGCGTTAGGGGGAACACGCTTAAAGTATGGGACTGTAAATCTTACAGCGAAATGTCAAAACCAGTAAGAAGATAATGTAACAGCAACAAGTACATGTATTTTGTAAACCATTCAAAACATGACAACTCATCGAGTCTAATGGTGTTATGAGTGGGTGATGGAAACACTGAAAGAAATAGTACGTGTACATTATAAAGTATGTGCCTCCTCCCCCCCCCCCCCCCCCATAACTAGTTGTTTATCATAAAACATAGATATCTCATTCATTTGATCACTTGACTGATTTATTAAATCATCTCTGTGTCACCTTTCTCCGTTTTCTTTCTCGTTTTAATCCCAATATATATGTCTGTGCTAATGTCAGCTGCTAAGAATCCTTGCAGCGAACTGCAAATGTCTATATGCAGACAAACTGCAAATAACACAGCAGCAAAATAAGTTCCTCTTTTGTGCAGTAGGCTACTGCTAGCAAGATAGGGTTCAATTTTAAACAAAGCATTGCATGAACTTCCAAGCGTGTTCACATTGTGCTGTGTATTTTTTTTTTCAGTGTGAAGTGTACTGTACCATCAGTGATCACTGAGACTGCATAATTGGCACTGGCAGTGATCGCACATCACAACATAGCTTGTCAGTGCAACTGATTAAAATAAATGTTACTGCTGCATAAAATAATTAATCAAGTTCCGAAACTTTGCTCAGCCATGACAGTTAAAACGAAGTGGTGTGGCACTCTTTTTCTTTTACAGAATGCAGCATAGGTTTTGAAGATAGCGTTTGTGTTGTGGGTTGCGTTTTGTTTTGGTGCTGTGTTGTCGAAATGAAACGGGCAAAGCGATGGTAAAGTGAATGGAAATAAACGTGACAAACCTTTATCAAGCCGTAAAAATGCACACAGCAACTTTATACGTTTGCTTTTTTTTCTTAAACAAACAAGCTTATGTAGAACAAATCAAAAAGAACCCGTCGGCACACCGAAATTCACGTCCGCGGAGGTCGTGGCATCACGTGATGTTTTGATCACGTGATTTTGGGATACCTTATTTTTGAGAAACGATATTAATTTTGAGTTCAAGGCAAGCGTTTTCGTAATTGTTTCTTCTCTTAATATATCTAAGTGTGAAAATATTACTTAAAAAAATGAAATCCTTTTAAGTGACATATAGTGCATACTACCACTGAATACAGGAACAATGAGACCCGTGTAAACTACTGATCCCTTGTAAACATGGCCGCGACAGTCCTGGTTTCGTCTGCAGCCATACTGGAAACAAAATGTGCTACAGAAAAATGTCTCCATCCTCCGGCGGTTTAAAACGAGTGCGCACTGCTTTTATTCATACTAGACTTCATTTTGATATACCCAAACCTTTGTTACTCTCTAGAAAATCACTATCTCGTAAACGGCTGATCGTCTATGAAGGGCAGCTGCTAGACCGATAAAACGAAAGAAATGGTCATGGATTTCAGGAAAATCAAAAGTGACATTGTTCCCCTCACTATTCATGGTAGCCACGTTGAAATTGTTGATTGTTTCAGGTTTCTCGGCACCCACATCTCAAACGATCTTAAATGGGAGGAAACAAAAACGTTGATTCCTTTGTGAAAAAATCACAGCAACCACTGTATTTTCTCAGACGTCTTAAAACGTTTGGTGTCAGCAGACAAATTTTGACCAACTTCTACCGGGCAGTTATTGAAATTAAACAGAGAAGTAAACACTACATCGAAAATCGTAGATATCGATTTGCCCTCGTTAGAGTCCCTCTTCCACAAAAGAATGCTATAAAAAGGCTAGATCCATCCTCCGAGATGTTACCCACCCAGCCCATGAGTTGTTTGAGATGTTGCCATCAGGGTGCCGTTATAGAGCAGAACACGCACGAGTCGTTTTAAAAACAGTTTTTACCCAACTGCTGTCCAGGCTTTTAATGATGCAAACAAATGCCAAACCTGACTCATCCGTCCCACTGTTTAATGTAATATATATACAGTATTGCCCAGCTATCAGCACAATACTTCATCTACATGGCTGTGCAGAACACACATTTAGTTATGGTGCGGTCGGGTGAAACTATGCTATCGGTGGCAATTAATCATTAGCGCGCGCCTAGTCCTACTGACTGGAAGGACTTTTTATGATACTAGAAGAGAATGCTTTTCCAATATCCTACTACTAAGTGTATCTGCTGTCAAACATCCCGCAGGGTATGTAGAAAACTGAGAATGCAGAGTTAGAGAACATTACACACAGGCACAACACACACATCATTAGTCCCGCAACATAGATTATAGAAGGAATAGTTGATGCCGACAGTGACCTAAATAGCCTGCTGGCAGCGGGGAGTGACTGCATACCACAGCAGCAGGTGCCTGGCCAAACTAACGCCGTGTAGGCCTGGAAATAGGGCTAACTGCACTGCTGTGTCTATGATGCAAATGACGTTTCAGTTTTATATTACGATATGTCCTATGTAATTTGTGCTACTGTGAAATCGTGTTTATTGCCTTTATGCTTAGACCACAATAGTTACTAAGGCATACGGTGTGTGTGTGTGTGTTTGTGTGTGTGTGTGTGTGTGTGTGTGTGTGTGTGTGTGTGTGTGTGTGTGTGTGTGTGTGTGTGCACGTGAGTAGCTTAATTAAATTTTGATGTGTTTAATGTTCTTCCTTTTATGTTGCGCGGCACCGCAACGATTTCTGAATGTATTGTTACATATGGCAATAAAGTTCTATCATCATCATCATCATCATCATCATCATATTACTATAAATGACGGTGCAAAAATTGGAATCACTTAAAGAAAGAAGACAAGACGATGAACAAGAAGAAAGATGACAAGACAAAGAGGAATCAGAAGTTTCTGAAGATGAATGTCTAGTATCGTTTTCAGTATATGTACACTTATTTACAATTGAAGTTTTTATTTGTATGGGCTATCATACTGTCAATTGTCTGCCCCCGCTTGCGTGGCAGCTGGTTTATTTCCTCAAAATACGTTACCGATGGCATTACTGTATGGAAGATACATTTAGCTAAACGATTTCAGCCTAAAATTTGTTGTGTATAAAACACAACCAGGGAGGCAACTCCAGGGAGCCGTCCTTACCAAGGGCCCCCGAGTAGCCTCCCTTCCCTCCTCATCCGGGCACAAGTGCCGTGGAGTCAACCATTCGAACACTTAGCTTCCTAGCAATAGGTTGTGTTTTCGTGCTCAGCCTTAGAATCCTTGGATTTTCTCTCGGTTACTTCGTTTCTTCTCCCTTCTTCTTGGATTCTTGTATTTCTTCGTGGTGCTTTGTGCTTCCGCTTGGACTACGGGTGTAGCGGTTTAGCTTTGTGTGCCTTTGTTTTTCAGTTTCCGCGCGGGCTACACGTGGTTGGTATGGCGGATTACCGGTCCTCCCTGGGTCGGTCTTTTCTCCTCGCTTGTCTTCCGTAGTTTGAGGATATGGCCAGGAAAGGTCTCGGGGCATGCTTCGGCCGCTCAGGTTGCTGACTGGTCGACGCATTACTCGGATAAAGGTTCAGTGGTTCGTTCGCAGCCGTTTTTTGTGACACCGGTCGTGAGTTTCGCCCACGTGGCCCTTGGTTTCTTGGGGCCACGTGCTGTTTTCTTTCATGCGTTTTGTTTTCAGCGCGAAACTCGGTACTTGCCCTAGGTGTAAAGAGTTCCAGTGGCCCTCGGACTCTCACACCTTGTGCCTTCCTTAAGGTTGTAGGACACACCTGTTTTGCGCATCTTTTCTGCGCATTTAGATACCGCTATCTTGCGTCTGCCGTGACCTGAGACTAGAGGTCACCGAAAAAAAACGCCGTACGGCAAGTCGTATTGCAAACAAGCTCAATTTATCGATAATTGACAAAAGATATATACTGTCTGAAATAGGTGTGTAAGCTGACTGTTTCTATGCATAAAATGTTGTGTTTCCTCAGAAATAAGATACTTTTGCATAAGTTGCGACAAGTCATCGAGCGTCAGTAGTAACGCATAACCATTTCTCAGAAGAAGAAAAAAAAAATGAACGGGCCGTATACGTGGCAGCCAGGAAAACAACAAAATCTTCAGACAAGGTAAACTAAAGTAGAAAAAAGTTTTATGCACCGCCGTGAGATGTCACCTGCACGGCGTAAAACCCCAATAGCTAACTGTCCTTTTATGCATGGAAATTCAGTTACAGCCTACCTGCAATGAAGAAGACTACATTTTATTGTGGGTTGACAGGGGCATGCATTCCATGTATGTCAGTCACCACCTAGAAGTAGAACATTTCCATACATTCTCAGAGAGCCTTTACTAATACGGTGGAAGGAATGTAGTCCACATTGTAGTGATATTAAACCAGTGCCAGTGCTTATTATTTAGGAAAACATACTGTGTGTAGTAAAAAGTCCTGCTAAGGGAGAATTTTGCATTACTAACTCAGTAACTGCTTTCAGTACTTAGTAACTTAGTTTTCTCATCCATTCTCTGTCTTATGAAGGCTATATTACAGATTAGGAGATAGGTCCAGCATTTTTTTAGTTCAAGGATGGTGCCCGAATAGCTTGGCGGATGAGACGCCAATGATTCATGTAGCGACATGATTTATTATTAGCTCCGCATTCGTACTTGACATGCATACAAAACCTTCTGTTCAAGTGCCATAATGATCAACACGATTGATTGTGGGCGTATACGGCAAGACAAGACAAGACCACCCTTGAACTATCATAGTCACATTTATTTCAAGCAGTGGGTGTATCAGGATTAAAAGGGTTACCTAGTAAAACGCTACTTTGACTGAAACCCTAATATTTGTTAACTACCATTTTGGATGACCGTAGAATGTGTGAAAAATACAAATTTGACTAGTACAAAAGCAAGCCTTTATCATATATGTTGAGACTCGTGACACTTATTTCAGCTACCTTTTGGAAAGTTCACACAGGTTGTGAATCAGTTATGCGCATGAGGCGTACAGACGTGACTTTGCCATTGTTGTTTGTTCTTTGCGGTTTACACAGTTTTTGTCGCATTTATTTTGAAAGTAATAATCTGCCCCTGCATTTCATTCACGCAAAGTGAAATTGTCATGCTGCCGAACAACACAGTAATAATCATGTATTTCATTTCAGGCTAATACTGCTGTTGACCTCTCGCTGTGGAGTCTCAGTACTTTCACCCAGAGTACATACTTGCAAACAAGCGCAGAAGTATGACGTCTACACCAACTGACCAAGGTCACACTCACAGCGCAAGTGAAGTGAGGAAAGGTGACACTTATTCTCCTGGACTCAAGGTAAATCATACCAGTAGATCTGTGATGAGAATCAGGTGCAGAACACAACACAACTATGGTGTGAATGAACACATCATACTGTAATGCCTTTCATTGGCTCATGTGCGAAGCAAGTGTAAGGCTATGTTCTGGGCCATTGGTCGTCCATGGTAAACTTTAATGTTGGCATTTTCTCGGAGACTATTCAAACCACAGTCTTCAAACGTAGCCGAAGGATACTTTGTGGCAAGACCTTTCTTACTCTTAGCCTACCAGTTTGAATTCAGGCCAAGGGTCATGAGAAATCAAGAAATAGGTAAAAAAAAATAAAGACATATTTTGACAAAAGATATTTTTTCTCCAATACTATTCACAACTGTACATAAGCCAGCCCTTTACTTATGCTTAGACGCATGGCACTTAAATTTCAGTCACCTTTTGGAAAGGTCACACAGTTCAGATTAAGAAAATGATCAGTTTTAAATGCACACGAGCGATCCAGGCTTCACCATTCTTGTTTGTGGTGTTCACAGTTTATTTCACATTAGTTTGAAGGTAGTAATGTCTAAACTAAATGTAGGGACGAATTGGGGGGGGGGGGGGGACTCCCCCCACCGGCCCCGAATTGTGCATGGCCCCACGAGCTCCTTAGCATCCGCGTTATCGCGGAATTGTTTATATTACAGCGTTCTAAATGAACTTTAGAATTTTTTAGTGTGTGTACGGGTCCCGCATTTTTTGGGAAACAATAGGCGCACAGGCCTCTTTTCGTGTTTGTCCTTGCTAAACTACAACATTCTCAGAGAGAAAAAGAGATATGAAATGAAACTTTATATTAAGAGAGAGAGAAAACAACAGCCTAGTGATAATAATGTGTAAAATGGTTATAACTTAATAGTGTATACACGGCCAAGTGAAGACACAGTCGTACTATCCGTGAACTGAAAAACTCGAAAAGCTTTTGGTCAGGGAGTCGCAGGAGCAAAAAAGGAGGGGAGGAAATACGGTCCCGGCTGGTTTGATATGTGCCAGATATCTCTCACGACAGCTTGATGATAACTGACTCGCACTCATACTTGCCGGAATTCAGGGACCTTTTTTTTCTCTGTCCGTTGAGTTATAGACTGTATAACAAAGTCCCTGTTTGTGGAGTTTGGAACCGACCCACCCTGAAATAAGATCAGAAGTGAAATTGCCATGCTGCCGAATAACACGATAATAAACATGTATTTCATTTCAGGTCAGTGCTGCTGTTGACGTCTCACTGCAGAGTCACGCCCAGAGGGTATACTTGCAAACAAGCACAGAAGTATGATGCCTACACCAAGAAGAGGCAAGAGCTAGTCAGGTCATGTTTGCTCAAAGGAGAAGGCCACAGCTAAAAGCAGGCAATTCCAGTTCCAGCGGATCAACTAAAGTGAGAGAAGGCACCACTTATTGTCCTGGACTCGAGGTAAAGCATACCGATTGATTTGTGAATAGAATCAGGTTCATAACAAAACACAACTGGTTGGGATAAACACATCACACTGTAATGCTTTCTTTTATGTTGAAGATGGTGTAGTAGTAGTACCAGCATTCTCAACAACACCGAATGCTAAAATCACTTGCTGTCAACAAGTGGCACCATATTGCATTTGATTTAAAAACTAGAGGGTTGGGCAAGTCTCTAAATACTGTCGTTTTCTTTAATAAGCACTTAGTGCATACAAAAAGACTAGAAAAATCTGAATACTACCCATTTGGTCCAGTGTGTGCTGTTGCTAAACAGCAATGCGTTGTGTCCTGTTTGAGACAATTTCTGCAAGTTACACTTTGAATATTGATGCTGATTCTAGATATATGTATACACCCTTTGTGGTCATTTCAAGCTCAATGGCGTCTAATTTTTGGCGCAAGTGTGATAGCAAAAGTAAGTGTTTGTAATGGGTCATCCGTCAACTGTCTGTTACCTGTGGGCAACTTTAACATTGGCATTTCCTCGAAGACTATGCAAGCCTCAGACTTCAAACTTGGCACAAGGGTACTTTGTGGTAAAATAATTCTAAACATACCAATTTCTGTGACCTTTCAAAGGTCATCTCAAGTAGTATTTTCAACTTCAAACTCAAACTTGCTATGGAGATACCACATGATAAGGGTGACAAAAGTTAGTTTCGGGTAGAGTTGTAGTTTTTATCAATGTTTTTGCAAACTTTTCAATAAAATTTGGCATGATGATAACACTTTTCTGTGCTACTAATGTAATCAGCCCCTCACAAAGGTCAAGGGTCACAGAGGGTTGACAAATGTGTGAAAAATGAAGGGATTTGGAAAAATACTCAGGTTTCACTGACAAAATCCAGCCCTATACTTATGTTTAGACATTTTCAGAGACCTGTTGGAGGAGTCAAGCCAAGGTAAAAAAGGACAGACATATTATGTGGATTGGTCATACACGTGAACCATAAGGACATTGCCTTTCTTGTTCATGTTCTGACTACTGTCATATTATGCATGTATGTACTTTGTATAAATACTTGCAAATATGCACGCAATATGTGCATGTCAGAACTTTTTTTGATACAAAATTATCTTTTGCAGGTTGCGAAAGATGAGGGAATAAGAGTTCAGCGGGTACATCTCTCCGCGATGGCCAACCGACGAGAAGGCAAAGGCAGTGAACTGATTGTCCTGTGTAGGAGGGCAGACGTCCTGTTATTTTGATGTCCATCCACCAGGCTGGCCACTATGTCAAGGTTTTGGACAGTCACATCATTCGCAATGCAGCAAAAGCCTGTGCCTTACTGCCTGAGCTGATGCATAGCCATATATTAGGAGCAGGGCAAGCAGGCTTTAGGCCTGGCTATTCAACTGCAGACACAACAGCAGTGGGGCAGTGACAACAAAGTGACAATGACAAAACTCGAGAAAATAGAAATAAAGAGGGAGTGTTTCCATAAGCCCGACATAGAAGCAGCGGGGCGACAAAATTGTAACGTGCAGTCGAGCAGTTCAGGGGCTATTGTACAGTGATGGGGGTGTGCTTTGTGTGTTTTCATATAACAATGTGACAAAGCGATTTGACACCCATGTTGTAATTTGTAGTGCAGTAAAAAGGTGAAAAATATCTGTATTTTGACCAAAAAGATGTTTTCTCAAGTATACACAACTTCAAACCCAGACTTGGTACAAGGTGGTAAGAACTTTTCATGCATACTAATTTCGTATGCATGAAAGGTCAGAAAGGTCAAGGGTCACAAGAAATCGGGAAATAGGTACAAGATATCCATATATTGCCCAAAGATTTTTTTTCGCAAGTATTCCTAACTGTAACCCTAAACTTGGTAAAGAGATACCTGATGGTAAGACCTTCCTATGCATATTTATTTGGATGACCCCCTCAGAAAAGTTACTTTTTGTCACTCTCCTGTCATGTCGCGATTTGGAAATGCAGCTTAATATGTATTAGTTTTTGATTATCCAAAGAAAACCCCTTTACTGACAATGTGTTCATTTTTCGAAGACATTTCATCATATGAACAGGTCTTTATTGTGACAAGTTCCTAAATGCTGGCATACATCAGTCATTCAAAATATGTACTCCACAGCTGACACTTATGGGGTAGGAAACAGTGGTACAGATAGATTTTGTGCAGCATCGGTGTGAGACAAGGAGAAAACTTATCACTGCTCCGCTTTGCATGATTCAAAATGATATACAGGGCTCATTCTGAAAATGGTCAGTGGCCTCAGAGTATAAAACCCACTGTCATTAAACCCTCAGCTTAAAATGTTGTGCAAATGTGGACTTGCTCAATGAAAAACGCAATACTTCTCAAGAGTGAGTTGACCATGCAGTTTTTGCATTACCCTCCAGCTGTCACAGCAGATTTAAGTGGTTGGGTGATAACTGATCATAGGCATATGATATGTACTGTACTTTGTGTTTGTTTTATTTTTTTCTTCCACTGTCAATCTTTGACTTTCAGCTGTGTGGCTTTACTTATCGTATCAGAATTGCTAACCACATGGTTCATTTCACAAGTTTTACAGATGTACTGTACATGACGCATGCCTGCAAACAGAATGATCTGACTATGATCGGTGTCCATTTGTGATTTGTGCTAAGGAACATGCGTACAGTGTAGTAATAAGGATAATATTTCATTTCTGAGCACATTCATGTAAGTTCTTTTGTGATATTTTTCATGCCCCAGCGGGTCCAAAATTAAATAAAGTAAACTGATGCCAACATTGTGTACAGTGTGCTATGCAGCAATCAGTTGTGACATGATAGCCTGCACCATGTTGAGTTTTTGGAGAGCAGCAATGGTATTGCTTGGATTACGGGCCAGCATGGTGCAGACTCTGTTGTAGACACTTTGCCAGCGTTATATGGTCGATTTTGTATCAAGAGCAGTACAGGTATTGTTTGGTGTGGATGCCTATATTATGCAGACTAGGTGACACAGTGCATTGTACCCTTGTTATTCAGTTGTTATGGTATTTTGTGTTGACATCAGCATTGTGCAGTGCAAGTTATGGGGCTTGAGACTGCATTTCACTTTGTTGTGCTGCAATTGGACACAGTGGTACTGGTAACAGTATTGTTTGATTTTCATGCCAACATTGTGCACAGTATCTGTGTAATGTAGTTTGGTACTGCATTTCACTGTTATTATGTTGTGGGATGTGCAATGTTGAATTATATCAGGACTACAGTGATGGTACATGGTCTCTCTCTCTCTCCCCCTCCCTCTCTCTCTCTCTATATATATATATGAGCAAAATAATATATGTAGTGGAAGGCTCTAAATGATAAGTCTGTCATTCCTTCTCTCCTATCCCCCTTCTTTTATATACTGTGCAGTTGGCTCCCAAATAAATACCTCATGAGCAAGTGGTTGCCGGTGTCGGTCTCCGTTGGCATGCACACAACTAAAAATGACATCAGCTCCACTTTTCTCCCAAATAGCTTGTATACAGTCAGCACTTTGTCAATGTAAATGTGAATAATGTTACATGTAGTTGAAATATGTTCTGCAGTAAAGCTGTATTTTGAGGGGGAGCTGGGTGGCTCGGTGGTAGTGTAGTGTTTTTGTTTCCTTATAATTTGTAACCAAAAACTGCTGGGAAACTGAGATTCAGCTAGAGAGATAGGTACATCCACTACCAATCTGTTTACAAACATCTTTCAACCAGAGATGTTCATCGACCTGCTTTCACGGAGACACCAAAGGAGCATGTAGCATTTCTTGCAGCAGGTATATTAAAACAAATTCACATCAATTAATATTTGTAGATGATGCCAGTAAAAATTATTTAAAAAAAACTGTCTGTGACAACACTCTTTGGTGTGCTTTTTCATCAGTGAAGCTGTGAATGATTGAATGAATGTAAACATGCTCACACAATGCCTGGCTGAAAAAAATGAATGAACAAATGTACCGAGGTAACCAGTGTGCATTTTTATCCAAAACTGAATCCGGTTGTTTGGTTTATGGTTTAACATTCACATTACCACAGTGATGATAATCGCATATTTAAAAAATAAAAATAAAAAATAACGCGTTAATTTTTTTTTATTTTTTTTTTGCTTAGCGAAGTAGAAACTGTATGGGTTTCAAATGTGAGCAGGAAAAAAAAAAAATCGCCATCTACGGGACTCGAACCCTGGTCACTGCGTGGCAAAGAAAAGTACCTTACCACTGCACTAACTAAATTACTAAGAAATAGCTCGTGCATTTTTCATCCCGTATCTGCCGTTGTTGTTTGTTCCAGTTTACTGTCACAAATAGTAATCGAGGACTAGCAGTTTGGGCGTAGTTTGCAACAGTTTGGGCTTAGGTTTTCCCTTGTAAGTTTGGCATAGTCGTTTTCCCTTACCGGCTACGGCGGAGATATGATCTGCCGGAAGTCAGACATCGCTTGTATCCCTTATTGAATACGCACTCGAAAACGACCCAAAGTGCCCAATTTTGTGCGGGACCCCATATTTTCTTCATAATCAATGTGATAGTTATAACATAAAGTACGACTTTATCGAATAAAAAGGGCCTGAGCAATTGCCCAACATTGCAAACACTTGTAATGTTATTGATAACATCCGGGCAATTTGCGAATTTACAACATACATTTTTTTAGATTTCACTTAGAATTCCAATTATCAGAACACACTTTTTTTTACGAGAAAATACTAACATACTTTATGAAGTGACCGAAATGTTTCTTTATCATTTTAACACACTATTCGATAAATTTTTATTGTGTTCTGAAATCGGCTATTTTGCGTGTTTTTTCCCGTGGGGTACCTCAGAAAAACGGCTGTAACTTACAAATATGCCCGGGACCATGAGTCTTTCAGGGTGGCAATAGCCTCCAGACTCAAGGCTCTCAAAAAACCCTATAAGCGGCAGTTTTCAATTAAAAAATGTAGGTATAGTATACAACCTTAAGGCCCCGCCATACGTACCGTTTGTGCCCCGATTTTGAAGCCGATTCCGATCCGATTGCGATCTGCTGACGTCAATTATCCGATCCGGTCCCAATCGGCTGGGAATCGGGTGTCTAAAACCTGCTCTATTTTTCCGATCCGAATCGGCCCCGGTTGTAAGCTTCAACCAATCAGAGCGCGTCTCGCAAAGCATGTCGTTTCAGTTTGCAAATGGCGGAAAACGCCTGTTGTGATCAGTACCACCGCCGTTGCTGATGTTTCGCACGCCTCTTCCCGAATATGATGCAAAACTGCTGATAATGCAAGCACATCATCCTCACTGTCAAAACTAGCAGCCATTTTGCAGAACAATGAACAGGTACGACTTTGATCTTCGGTTCAAACCGGTCGGCTAAACAAGTCGGGAAATGTGTGGCAGTGCACACGTTTTTTTTAGTCCGGCACGATCACCTACCGATTCGAAACTGATCGGGAATCGGCCTCAAAACCGGGCATGTGTAGCGGGGCCTTTACTCAGGCTGCTCTTCCGCACGTCCGTGCGAGAGATGTTCCTTGTGGAAGGAAGAACGGTGGTTCCAATTGTAAAAATTTACCAGCGTAACCGGCCGTCTCTCTCCAGGGAACCCCCTCGACCGCAGGCTTCCTCCCCGCCCCCTCGGCGGGCGACTTCTTATATCGTGGGTCTCTCTTCTCGTCACGCGCGGCATGCCGCGCCTTGTCGTTGCCCCCACGTTTCGTGCCACTTCCCCCGGGCCGCGGAAACTTTATCCAACGCTCAGTGCGCCCTGACTAATGGCCGTTGGTCCGTTCTAAGATACGCTCGCTTAGACACTCTCGTTCGGCCTCGGGGTCTCGCTCCCCACGGCCTCACTGATTCGGCGACCCGAGACCCTCGCTCTCGGCCTGGGCTCTGATGTATGGACGGAGACTAGACAAGTCCCAGACTTAGCCCTAGTCTTAGACTTGTTACGTAGGGACTAACTCAGGCATACATTTCCGATGCATGAACAGTAAATTGAGTCAGACTTTGAGGTCCGAGACTGGATAGGGTTAGTCCGCGACTTTACACCTAGTAAATCGTGGGCTTAAATTTTGGCTGTTTAGTCCCTGAGTTAGTCTCGGATTTGGCCTAGTCTCAGTTCATGCATTTCTTTCTAAAATGTTAGTCTCATGCTTATGAAGATAGTCTCGGGCTTAGGCTCTGGTCTCTGTTCATACATCAGACCCCTGTTATCAAGACAAAGCGGATAGAAGAGTTCAGTGGGACCCTCTCTGGCTACAGCACAAGTCGGCTCCCCGCGAACGAGAGCAGCTTGCCGATCTGCAGTCCAGGCAAACGTGCGACGGGACCCAGCTGTACTACTGCACAGGTCTTCTTCCCGTGACTTTCGGCGCTACGTCGCCCTTCAGCGCGGTGCCGCCTCCAGCGACAAACCACGGGACTTAGCTGTGCTACAGCACAGCCCTTCTTCCCGCTGCCATTGACCTTCGACAAGACCTCTTCACGTGACGCATGGAATTCAGCCGCGCTTCTGCGCGATGCTTCTTCCAGCGACCAACGACGGGACCCAGCT
Source organism: Semisulcospira habei (assembly GCA_036245525.1). Lineage (NCBI taxonomy): Eukaryota > Metazoa > Mollusca > Gastropoda > Semisulcospiridae > Semisulcospira > Semisulcospira habei. The sequence continues at coordinate 61,503,872 of BTPG01000008.1, read as the reverse complement.
GTGCTTCAGCACAGACCTTCTTCCCGTGACTTACGGCGCTCACCGCGCTAAAGCGCGGTGCCGTCGCCAGCGACCAGCGAGACCCTTTCGGTCCTTGTGGCTGGTTTGTGCACAGCCGACCCACGTGGCCCCTTCCTTCGTCGAACCACGTCCCGTTTTCTCTTATGCGCTTTGTTTTCTGTTACAGGGCTGAGCTCGGCACTAGCCGTAAGGTGCCAGTAGCCCTCGGACACTCACACCTTGCCTCCCTTCCTCGGGCGGCTCCTCAGCACGTTAGTGCGAGAGGTGCGCTTCGTGGACGGGAGTACGGTGGTCCCAGTTGGGAGTTTTCCAGCGTTCTACCTGTCAGCCTCCCTCCTTCGCGACTGGCGGCCTCCCCGCCCCCCTCGACGGGCGACTTCGGACTTTTTGGGGCTTCCCCCCCCCCCCGACCTCCCGCGGCATGCCGCATCTGCCTTGCCCCCACTTCCGCGCCCTCTCGCCGGGCGGCTGAGACCTTGCCCGGCGCTCGACGTGTCCGGACTGCCGACCCTCGGTTCTTCCTACGGTATGCTCTCTTCGGCGGGACCCACCCTGGCTGCGACGCAGGTCGGCTTCCCGCGCCCTTCAGCAGCCTGCCGGTCTACAGACCAGGACTGTGGTCAGCAAGCGACGGGGCCCAACTGCGCTACAGCACAGACCTTATTCCTCGTTCTTACGGCACTCCTCTGCGCTACAGCGCGGTGCCGCCACCAGCGATTAACGACGGGACCCGGCTGTGCTTCAGCACAGACCTTCTTTCACGTACGTACAGCGCTCCTCCGCGCTACAGCGCGGTGCCGCCGCCAGCATCCTGCGACGGGACATAGCTGTGCCACGGTACAGACCTTCTTCCACGTACTTTCGGCGCTCCTCAGTGCTACAGCGAGGTGCAGCCACCTGCCACGAGTCCCAGCGGTGCTACAGCGCCGGCCTTCTTCCCGTGTCTTGCGACGCTCCCCCGCACTACGGCGCGGCGTCACCAGCGGGACTTTCACGGTCTTCGGAACAGGTCAATGCTCCCGATTCAGCGCCCTTCATTGCTCTTCCTTCAGGTCCCTGACCCTGCTAGTGTCGTCCACCTCGAGGACCCCGAAGACTCCCTTAGCCTCCTCCCGGTGGGCTCGACTTCTGCTGCTGTCCCTTCGCCCGACCCTACTCGCTTGGGGCCTTCCTTGTCCCTGGTTCCCACTTCCGCGGGTGCGTTGGGTCTCGCTCGTCCTTGCGGGGCCTTTCCCCTGCGGACACATGCTGGCCGACAAGCATCGACTTCCTCTTCCGACGGGACTGGTTGCGGGACATTTTCAGTCGTTTGCCAGCCCGCTTCATCCAGTAGACCCAGCCGCGGGGATGTTGTTTGGAGGCCGGCGAGCCCTTCAGCGTAGCTCCCCCTGCGAGCTCAACAACACGGTGATCCTGGGCCTGGGGCGAAACCCATCTCCCTTGAGCGTGTTCGCTCCCTGCCTCGACCCCTGGCAGGCATACCCGGCTCGGCCTGGTCCTGCGCCCGCTGGCCTCTGCTTCTAGAGTCGGCGAGCCCCTAGCCACCCCCTTAGACCCTACTTGTCCCCTGTGCGGTGCGATGGTTCCGCATGTCTCCCATCGAGCTCCTCCTTGGCCTCCTTACCGGGCGTTACCAGGCAGACCTGCTCCCGTCTGGCTCCAGCTTCCAGAGTCAGCAAATGGCGCGTGCTCTCGGTTGATCCTTGTCTGAGGCGCAGATGCGTAGGTCCCGCGCGCGCGTGTCTTCGTGAGCCTCGCGGAGCTTCCTTCTGACGTTTGTTCCCGCATCCGGTGTCAGCTCGCTGCGCGCGTCTTCATTCGTTCCAGCTTCTCTTCCGGTGCAGCGTCTGGATTCAGCGGGCTGCATTCGCTCGCAGGGGACCCGGCCTGTGCTTCAGCACAGGTTTGATGGACGCCCGCCGGCATCAGCCAACGGCCGTACCACGTGGAAGACACCGTTTCTCGTCTGGTCACCGAAGTTAAGCAACGTCGGACTCGGTTAGTACTTGGATGGGTGACCGCCTCGGATCTCCAAGTGCTGTTGGAAAGAATGCGGCATATACTCTGTGTGCCCGGCCTGTGCTCCAACACAGGGTCGATGGACGAACGTCGGATACAGCATGCGGCATATACTCCTCGTGTACCCGGCCTGTGCTTCAGCACAGGGCTGATGGAAGACAGCCGCAGGCGGCGCGCGACATGCGCTCTCAGTGTACCCGGTCTGTGCTTCAGCACAGGGCCGATGGATGACCGCCGAAATCAGCATGCGGTTTGTGCTCCTCGTGACTCCGACCTGTGCTTCAGCACAGGGCTGGTGGACGACAGCCTCAGGCGGCGCGCGGCATGCTCTCCCAGTATACCCGGTCTGTGCTTCAGCACAGGGCTGATGGACGACAGCCGCAGGCAGCGCGCGACATGCGCTCTCAGTGTACCCGGCCTGTGCTTCAGCACAGGGCCGATGGATGACTGCCTAAATCAGTATGCGGTATGTGTTCCTCGTGACTCCGGCCTGTGCTTTAGCACATGGCTGATGGACGACAGCCGCGGACGACGCGCGGCATGCGCTCTCAGTATTCCCGGCCTGTGCTTCAGCACAGGGCTGATGGACGACAGCCGCGGGCGGTGCGTGGCATGCGCTTTCAGTGTACTCGGCCTGTGCTTCAGGATGACCGCCAGAATCAGCATGCGGTATGTGCTCCTCGTGACTCCGGCCTGTGCTTCAGCACATGGCTGATGGACGACAGCCGCGGACTATGCGCGGCATGCGCTCTCAGTATTCCCGGCCTGTGCTTCAGCACAGGGCCGATGGACGACAGCCGCGGGTGGTGCGTGGCATGCGCTTTCAGTGTACTCGGCCTGTGCTTCAGGATGACCGCCAGAATCAGCATGCGGTATGTGCTCCTCGTGTAGCACAGGGCTGATGGACGACAGCCGGGGACGACGCGCGGCATGTGCTCTCAGTATTTCTGGCCTGTGCTTCAGCACAGGGCCGATGGACGGCCGCCGGAATCTGTATGCGGAACGTGCTCTCCGTGGACCCGGCCTGTGCTTCAGCACAGGGCTGATGGACGGCCACCGGAATCAGCATGCGGCATCCACTCTCCGGGGATCCGGCCTGTGCTTCAGCACAGGGCCGATGAACGGCAGCCGCAATCGGCGCGCGGCAGACTATCATTCTGTGTTCCCGGTCTGTATTTCAGCACAGGGCCAATAGACGACCGCCGGTCCCGGCAGGCGGCATGTGCTCTCCGTGGACTCGGCCTGTGCTTCAGCACAGGGCCTATGGTCGGCAACCGCATTCGGCGCGCGACATGCACTCCCAGGATTCCCGGCCTGTGCTTCAGCACAGGTCTGAGGACCGGCCGCCGGAATCAGCATGCGTTTGCGCTCGCTATGGACCTGGCCTGTGCTATTGTGGCGGCTGTTGGGTGGCGGGCCAATTCCACCTTTACCCGCTTCTTTTTTTTATCGAAAAATACTTACCGATGGCATTACTCAAATGTCCCTCCCACCTGCCCCGCTTGCGCCGGAGCGCTTTAGCGTTCGAATGGTTGACTCCCCGGCACTTGTGCCCGGATGAGGAGGGAAGGGAGGCTACTCGAGGGCCCTTGGTAAGAACGGCTTCCTGGAGTTGCCTCCCTGGTTGTGTTTTATACACAACAAATTTTAGGCTGAAATCGTTAAGCTAAGTGTGCACAAGAAGAAGTTGGAGAGAGAAGACTGCAAGACTAAACATGGAGAGGGACACCACCAAGTTGTGGAGACTGACCAAGGCGTTGAACGATGAGGGCACAGGGAACAGAAGATCATCCTGGAAGAAGATGGAAAAGCACTGACTGGTAGGAAAGCTTCAAACATGTTCGCACAGATCTTTGCGAAAAAAGTAACATCACTCTCCCACAAATGCTTGAGAAAGAAATCAGACAGGAAGAAAGAGAGAGAACAAGAGATGCAATCATCCATGATGCAATGAAGAAGGACATCACCCTTCCAGAACTGAAGATGGCCATCAAACAGCTGAAGAAGAAAAAATCTCCAGGTCCAGACAGCATCTCAAACGAGATCTTACAACACCTTGGCAACACTGCCTTAACGAAGCTACTGGATATCTTTAACCACAGCTGGAGAGGAGGACAGGTACCCCAGTGCTGGAAGGAAGTCAGGATGGTCCCAATTTTGAAGAAAGGGAAGAATAAGTCCAAAGCCCTGAGTTATCGCCCCATTAGCCTGACAAGTTGTGTGTGCAAGACCATGGAGCGCATCATCAACAAGCGCCTGCAGTGGTACCTGGACTCCGAGAGCATTATCGTGCCAGAGCAAGCCGGCTTCAGAAGCCACAAGAGTACAGAAGACCAGACAACACACCTTGCACAGGTCATAGAAGATGCCTTTCAAGATCAGAAGGTGACATTAGCTGCCTTCATTGACCTACAGAAGGCTTTCGACAAGGTGTGGAAGGATGGTCTCCTTGTGGAACTCCTTCGCAGTGGCATCCAAGGGAATATGTATCGGTGGACCAAGTAATACCTGCACTATCGCAGAGCCCGTGTGACAGTAGATGGGTACTGTGGCCAAAAAGTGCTGCTGCGTCAGGGGGTGCCACAGGGGGGAGTCCTGTCACCGACCCTGTTCATACTCTTCATCAACGACCTTGTGCCAGAGCTACCAAAAGGAGTCCACGCAGCCCTGTACGCAGATGACCTGGTACTCTGGTGCACAGAAGAGTATGCAACAACTGCTACATACAGGATGCAGCTACGGCCTTGGACAGGCTGACAGACTGGACCAACAACTGGTGTGTGACCATCAACACAGAAAAATCATCAGCCACACTCTTCTCTCTCTCTCCAACAAAGCAAAGGCTGGCAACCTAACACTGGGCAACACCCCACTGCGGTATGACGACCAAAATACATACCTAGGCGTCACACTTGACAAGAGGCTGACATGGAAGCCGCACATTTGGAACGCAGAAGCGAAAGCTAGAAGAAAGCTGAACATCATGAGGAAGCTGGCTGGAACACAATGGGGAGCCAATGAAAAGATCCTCAAAAATGTATATCAAGGCACAGTGAGACCACACCTTGAGTACGGATCCAATGCATGTGCATGGTTGACGGCAGCCCGGTCACACCAGGAGACCATTGACAGAGTTCATAACCAGGCACTGCGTATCATCACCGGTGCAATGAGATCCACACCAATTGAAAAGATGGAAGAGACAACAGGCATCCTACCCCTGCGCATGAGAAGAGATTGCAAAGCCTTGATACAGTCCACAAAGGTTAAGTCTTCCAAAGACCATCCTATGAATGCCAGGATGAAACAGCCAACCTCAGGGAGACTGAAAAGATCAAGCTTTGTGAAGGAGACGAGAGCTCTGCAGAGAAAACACCAGGCAAAGCTCCCTGCGCAGGTAGAGGCTCTGAATCCTGCTAGTGACCTTCCACCCTGGGAAAGTAAGCCAGAAAACATCACCATCTCTTCCACAGTACCCTACATCACCACCAAAAATGAGCACAGCACTGTGAGCAAGAAAGCCCTGACACTGGCCATGCTCGAAGAAAAGTATCCCCAGGAAGCATGGATACGGGCATACACCGATGGATCAGCCACAGATGCAGTTCAGAATGGAGGGGCTGGGGTGTACATTCAGTACCCAACCGGAAAATGGCAGGCAGAGGCAGTATCAACATTTCTTCACTGCACAAATTACAGAGCTGAGGTGGAAGCCCTGGTCCGTGCTGCAAACACCCTTAGTGGCACTGCAGACCCTGATGCCCAGATTGTCTTCCTGACTGATGCCATGTCTGTCCTTGAGGCAGCAACAGCAAGCAAACTGCCACGTCTGCAAGAGACACTGCAAAACATCAAGTGTACCAGACTGGTGATGCAGTGGATCCCTTCACACTGTGGCATCTACGGCAATGAAGAAGCTGACAGAATGGCAAAAGTGGGTGCAGAGAAAGAACAAGACGAAAATGGAGTCAGCTTCACAGAGATGAAGACCATCCTTAAGTCTGTGTACAGACCACCACAACGGCCCCTAGACAGTTACAATCAGCTGTCCAGACAAGAGCAGGTGACCATCTTCCGTCTGAGGACGGGGCACAACCGTCTCAATTTCCACCTGCACAGACGCTTTCACCTCGTGCCATCTCCCCTGTGCCCTTGTGGAGAAGCAGAGCAGAGCACAGAGCACATCCTCCAGAACTGTGGGAACCACCAGCTGCTGAGGGAGGAGATATGGCAGAAGCCCGCCACTCTACAAGAGAAACTGTACGGGCCTGTGGAGGTGCTACAGAAGACCACAGATTTCATTTTGAGAGCCAAACTCCAAGTGTGAGGGCGTTCGAGAAGAAGAAGAAGTTATGCTAAGTGTATCTTCCATACAGTAATGCCATCGGTAAGTATTTTTCGAAAAAATACATTATAGAGAAAAATACATTTTTCTTGGTGACGATCTTCAAGGCTCTGTAGTCTATCATCACATTTTCCTCCCCTCCCTGCACCCTCTCTCGCATCTCCTCCCTTAGTTCCTTATTTTTTTCTCTTTCCTTGGGGGTACTGTCATTGTTGATATAAATGCGTGTGTTGGGGGTTTGTTTTTATTTAGATAAAAAATCCCCTTCAATATCTTTTTCTTGGTTTCCTCAGTCTCAACAGTCTTGGTCTGACATTTTGTCCTATTTTAAAGGTTCCCAACCTGACTGGCCTATCTATCTCACCTGCATCCACATCTGGCATCTTTCTCACCAGCTTGCGCACCCTGTTTCTGTCATCTCTCATTCTTTCCTCGCTGTCTCTCCATCACTCTCACTCAGATTCGCCACAATTATGTTCAACTTTCTCTTTCCTCTCTCTTTTTAGCTTCCTGCATATATTCCTTAACTTTTTGTTCAATGGTCTCATCAATCCTTTTGTCAATGTTTTCTTTCTTATTAATATGCACACTTTCCAAATATTCCAGTCTGTCAGTCATAGTTCTTAGCAGCTGAAAGATGCCATCCAGCTTGGCCTCAATTTGAGACTTGACAATTACCTCTTTGTCTCCACAAGGTTCACAAGTCCACTGCAGTAGCTTTGAACCCCTGCAAGCATTGAACTGTGCTGTGGTCAAAACACAGCACGATTTGTGGCAGAATTCTTTGCACAAAAAGCACGGGATGCTAGCATCTCCTTGACTATCATCAATCGCATTTCCACATGACAGACACAACCAGGGCGCCTGCATGCGTTTTGCTATTGCCGCTTGAAGAACCTTTTCTCTCATGCTGTGACATCGTGAAAAAGTACCTTTCGTGTGCCTGAGGTATGAAGTAGGTAAGCACCCACCAACAAAGAATACAGAATATGAATTAACTTACCTTCGAGGTGGTTATGTTAGTCAATGTTTGTAAGTGAAACAAGTGCAAAGAACTCGGAAAGTTCGTCCTGACAGACGATGGAACACCGTGCAGTCAATGAGAGGTGTGAGCGATCCCCAAAGATCAGGTGGACGATGATAACTAGCAAGACTAGCAAAAATATTCATGTGGAATGTTATTCCCCAGGACACAATGACTCAATCCAGCCTTTCTAACACAATTTTTGCTTTTAGGTACTGCTGTAAAACATATATAACGCCAAAACTTTTCTCAATTCACAAAAACCTGTACCTGCTGGCAGGAATGTGCCTTCTTATAATATTTTAGTAAAATATCTTGAAGAAATCTGAAATGGTCACGTGCAAAATAGATCAACTGATATTGTCTCACTACTTACCAGATCTTAAAACACTGGTGGATTCGATTTTTTGCTGCAGCAACAACTTGAATCCAGTGTTTTTCATTTTCAATTAACAATCCTATTAGTCACGCTCAATAAAAACCCAATTAAGCTCTCTAGTAAATCTTACCTGTACACAAGCTGTAAATCATCTCTTTAGAACTCATAAGTGTGTGGCATCGTTGTTCGTCACATCCTGCTGACAGCAGAGTAATGCGGCAGATGAAATGTGGTTCTCACCCAAAACTGAAATACACCACAATAAATATTAGCAGCTGTGTATTAACCAGTGGAGAGGGGGGTGGGGAGAGGGGGGTACCATCAAGAATAGGGGTAGCCATTGTATTCCTTGACATATCCCCTCACCCCAATATTTTGAGAGAAAAGATTTTGTGAGAAAAAGATTTTTGAAGAAATAAAATAACAATTTACTTTTTTAATTAAATTCTTTGCTTTTCAGAGGGAGAAAAGATTTTGGGAGAAAACGTTTTGGATAAAAAACTAAAAATAATAGATATTTTACACATCATTTGCTTGCAACATTTGACCTTTCCAATGGGTCATCCAATTTAGCATGCATAGAGGGTTCATTCTGAAAAAATTAAGCACATGGGTCATTGGCCCACAGAGTACAAATCAAATGGGTCATTTCTTAAAGGGATGGGCCAAACGTGTGAGAGCACCTTCCCACTTACTGCACAGGGGGGCTCAGTGCGTGAACACCTTGTCACCAACTACTGAAATATTGAAAAAGCTAGGGGGTGGGCTGGGGGTGTATGTGGGCACTTTCTCGCAAGTCACAGAAATACTGATAAGCAGGAGCTTGGGGGGAGGGGGAGGGGGAAGATGGGTGGGCCTTTAGAAACACATGAAAAAAGGGCCCATTGCCTACAGAAACCTATGGGTCATTGACCCCTCACCTCAAAATATTCTGGGTCATTTGGGAAACATTATGTGCCAATGGTGCAGAGTGCGCTCCAAAAATGAACCCTGTGCATAGGAAGACCTTACCATCAAGTATCTCTGTGCCAATTTTGGGTTTGAAGTTGAGAATAGTTTTTGAGAAAAAAATCATCTTTTTTTTGAAAAGCTAGGGGGTGGGGTGGGGGTGTATGCGGGCATCTTCTCGCCAGCCACAGAAATATGGATAAGCAGGAGCTTGTGGGGGGGGGGGGAGGAAAAAAGATGGGTGTGCCTTATGAAAATAAAAGGACCCACTGCCTACTGAAACCTATGGGTCATTGACCCCTCACCTCAACATTTTCTGGGTCTTTTGGGGGAAATTATGCACCAATTGTGCAGGGTGGGCTCCAAAAATGAACCCTGTCAGCATAGGAAGTGTCTCTGTGCCAGTTTGGGTTTGAAGTTGGAAATAGTGTTTGAGAAAATACAGCATTTTTGTTTTTTTTATAAATCAAAATATGGCTATTTTAGACCTATTTCCTAAACTCATGTCTGTGCAATTTGCTTCGATCTTGAGAAGACAAATGACACTACCTGGAAGTATGGTCTAATGTCTGATTTGTCGGACATGGATTTTAAAGGGCACCTGCCCGATTTTATTCACTATTTTTTGTCTAACCGGTCGTTCCATGTCCGTGTGGGCCACACCCTCTCCGACTCCTTTTTTTTAAAACAAGATATAACCATTCATAGACTATGTGAATTTCAATATTTTGCCCTTTTTGAGAGTCTGTAAAAGTTTCTTTTAAAGACTCGTGCGACATTTTAGCCTGCCATATTTTTAAGGTATATTTACATCTTGTCTTAAGACCTTGCTTTTAGTCTGGCTGACCAGATTTGTACCCATCCCGCCGTGAGATGGCCTTAGTCGCCTGCTCGGCGTTAAACACCAATAATAATAATCCTTTGAACAGGAGATGGGTGTCCCGCAGGGCAGCATTTTATCTCCTATTTTAGTTAGCATTATAATTAATAACATTGTAAAGGCCGTCAAGAATGATTCTGAATGATCTTTGTTTGTGGACGACTTTGCTTTGTGTGCACGAGGTCGAGGGCTTGCGTCCCTTGAGAGGCGCTTGTAGCTGTGCGTTGATCACATCCAGGGGTGGGTGTCTCTCGACGGATTCAGGATCTTGCCCTCCAAGACAGTCTGTGTGCATTTTACTGGCTAACCAGACGAAATTTTTTCCAGAACCTAGCCTGAGCATTGAAGGAGTGCCAATTAAGGTGGCCGAGGAGGCAAAGTTTCTGGGGGTCATCTTTGTCAAAAGACTGACCTTCTGCAACCATATTAATTACCTCTCAGAGTGGACAGGACTGAAGCTGGTCGATACGCTGAGAATGGCAGAGAACAGAGAGGAATGGAGGGAGCTGGTTGCCAAGTCATCAGTGGTGCCCCAACGGTCGGCAAGACTACGGGATATAGACAGATAGATAGAATCTCAGATCAATGCATCCACAAATGCATCCACTCACTGATACACTGTTTCTTCTACAATGCATTAACTCGTTTGACGCACTGCGCCTCTCATACAATGTACATACATATATCCTAACACCGTCTTTTATACTATTACAGATTTTCGGAACAATCCAGCAAATTCACACATCATAACCAATCAGAAAAAAACGTAACTCAAACTCATTAATAATCATGACAAAGAACACTCTAGATCTGTGTACAACTTTCTACAAACTTCGACGAATTCCAGAAAATCCGTGAATTCCGTAATTGTTACTAACTGTTGCGAAACCTGTTTACTTTGACGTCATATCTGAGGTCACTAGAAAGATCGCGACCCTGCTCGAACCTTCCAGTCTAATGTATGTCAAACTTAACAACACTGTAGCGAAAATACGCGTCACAACAAAAATCGATCGCAATTCTCCGTGCAAAAGAAAATTAATCCTACTAAAAAGGTACGTAATTCTTATCCAAATAACTACTGAAATGAATATCGGATCTATATGATCAACACACACATGCTCTCAAATGAATAACACAACCACAAACGTAACAGGTAGAATGTGTGGTTTGCGGTTTGTAGTAAAATTTATTGTTGTGTACGAAAGAGTGTCTTTGGTTTACGTGGATCGTGTAACGCCTCTAAGTGCATGCCACATGCAAATGCGCACACACTTAAAAAAATAAATCGAAATTTTAGCCTCGAAATGGCACAGCTATTGTTGAATGCACTTGGCTTACACTATAACTTCCTTCTCTCAGTGTCAGAGTTAGTGGAAACTTCTGTGGCCGCCTGACAAGGAACACTGACATGGGATGATCCTTGCGAAATCGACCACCTATAAACACTGAAATAGCACTTACAGGTGATGGATTTTGCAAGAAGCATCCTACGTCACAGAGCTATTTATTACTATTTGTGTTATACAGAAGTGGTCGATTTTGCAACGATCATCATAGAGGGAGAAGGGGGGTGGGGGATTTGCCCTAAAATCGTGATGCGTGATTGGCTTTTTTATCCGTTCTGCTGATTCGTGACGGCAATTTTTTTTCATCTTTATGATCAGTGAAAAGAAAAAGTTCGTCGTGAAACGTGAAAGCCGAAATAAGATTTTCGTGGTCCGTGAAAACGTGCTGACTATTTTGTTAAAATTCTGTTTCCGGGCTCTTAAAGAATGTTGTGAAAGCTGTCTCCGTCCACCATCAACACAACACTCAGTCCTCGCGCATCCCCTCCTCTCCCTCCCCTTAGCTCATTCCCCCCTCACCCCCCCCCCAAACCCCGCTCCCCCCCCCTCCCCACCACCACCACGCCCTCACCGCGTTGTTAAAGTTTTGGGCCAGCGAAAAGGCGTTATAAAAGTGGGCCTTCCCTCTCCATCGTCTCTTTCAATCGTGAAACGTGAATGCTACTTTTCGTGAATCGCAAAATAAATCGTCCCTCTCTTCATACACCCTCCCCCTTCTCAACCCTCCCCCCCCCCCCCACTTCACCCCTACACCCCCTCCTGTGTCGGTGACAAAAAGCCGATACTTTACCCCTTGACTGCTGTGAAAAACCGAACGCGACCCAACTGCAAGAGACATAGATCCTCATGAGCCCCCGCAATTGCGGGGGCTCATGAGGATTTATGCCTCTTGCTGAGACACACTTGTATCCATTTCCCTTAGTTGGTCGCTGAATAAATGAAGATTTATGAAACAAAATATACGTGCAATGGCAGGGAAGGGGTTAATCGGTATTGCAATACAGACGCCACAGGATGTTGTCACTTTAAGCTGTAAGGGTTGATCGTGCCATAATCGTTATTAACTTCCGCAACAGACTCTGTTCAATCACTTTTAGCGGCAACCCCGCGTTGTGTGTTATGTCACAGGCATGGGATGATCGAATGTGCTATTTCCTACCACCCGACTTACAGAGTTGATCGATTACGCAACGATCATCCCACGCCTGCGTCAGTAGGCCATTATTGAGGGAGACGCTCATTTGGACCACCACCGGTGTCAAAGGACCACCGTGCACATGCACAACACACACGACGCAATATATTCTCTTATGCACACCATTCCGAACAACGGCATCGATCAGCACTTGTATCTGGTGGATTAGTTCGGTGATTAACCCTTTCCTGCTACTGTACGTACACTGTGCGTGCATTTATGTCTGTGCAAACTCATTTCATTCAACGTCAAAAGCCAACACCGTCCAAGAATTTTGGATGCAAATTGGTCTCAGCAAGAGACATAGATCCTCATAAGCCCCCGCTGTCGCGGGGGCTTATGAGGATCTATGTCTCTTGCAGTTGGATCGTTTTCACCTTTTTCTCGCCAGTCAAGGGTTTGATCCGTTCAGTCCCAGCTGACGCAGACTGTTATACAGAAGGGAAAACCCCTAGATGTCCCAGGAACATGCATTCAAAGTGGTGTCAGCAAGAGGCATAGATCCTCGTGAGCCTCCGCAACTGCGTGGGCTCATGAGGATCTATGCCTCTTGTAGCTGAATTGTGAAGTTCAAATTTACTCGGCACTGAACGGGTTAAAGTCAACGGCACACGGACCTATACTAGTTTAGGGACGATTTTATTGTTAACTGTGGGGTCACTGCCCTGGAGGCGCACCAAAATGGCACACGACTGCAGTTTTACTAAATCGCAGTTTACTATAATGTATATAATTATTCTCCTGGATCGTTACGGTGCTATCCTGGTGTTGCGTCAAAATGAAAACTGATAATATATTAACCGCTTGGCTGTCAGTAGCGCGTTTTTGTAGGAATCACCTCCACAAAAAGCGTTACCGACAGCCAAACGGTTAATTAATTTTATGTTGATTATTTGCGAACCAGATCAGTTTAACTCCGGCAGGACACACACACACACACACACACACACATATATATATATATTATATATATATAAATGTACGTATGTAATTATACTGACGAGCAAAAGAAATGCGACATTTTTGGACTGAATCATCGTAAACACAAAGGTGCTGACGAGCAAACGAAATGTGACATTTTTGAAATCATCGGAAACACTTCGGATTCTAAAAATGTCGCATTTCTTTTGCTCGTCGATATATGTACAATGGCAGACTATGCTTTTACCTAGTCACCTTAGCTTTAGTGTGAATTGTTTCAACCAATGGCACTCACACTCACTGCCGGAACCGAGAGGCCTGCTCGCATCGAGACCGTAGGTCCAAGACTTGTACAAGCCGATGAAGTCGGATCATGCGTCAGAGTTTGTATCATCGTTACTGGAGGACATCTGCAGTATGATTATGCGTCTGGGATTTTGTATTGCGTCATTATTAGTCGTATTTTCCTAAGTGTATCGGTTCAGTTGTTTTCCGCTTCGTGGCTTGCTTAAAATTACCGAAGAAGCAGACATAGGCCTAGTCCCTGTAATCACAAATATAGTTATTGTTGGGCATTCCAGTACGAAAGCCCTGGAAGTGTGCGACCAATACAAGGTGTACGATGTTTAGTCTTAACCCTTATCCATTCGGAATACACCAGTGTATGAAATAAGTTTGACTAAAATAGTTCAAGGGTAGTGTCAGAATAACTTGGCGCCTCAGCCTCGTCTAGGTGCAAAGCTATTCTGGCACCACCCTTGAACGAAAGCCATTGGTTTTTATCTGTAAGTACTATAATGTAGCTTGCATATGGAAGTGAACAAATTTGAAGCTTTTAGCATCAGTATCAGTGATATGGGTTAAGCATGCTGCATCAAGTGTCAAAAGTTGAGCAGTACAATGCTTTTGTCTTATATGTTCTGTCAATGCAGATCAACGCACACACGGTATTGCTCGGCTGTCTATTGTGTCACAGAGGGTGCTGCACAGTTACATTCGTCGCCGCTCTTTTCACACTCATTCAGAGAGAGAAAGAGAGAGAGAACATCGGGCCGATGTAGGCTGCAGTTGGCCTGCGTCACGACTGTGCGCAGGCCAGCTGCAGCCGACATCGGCTCGATTACCTTTTGCGTGCTGAGAGAGAGAGAGAGGAGAGAGAGAGAGGGGCAAGCATAAGCGTGTATCTAGGTTACTAAGATAACATGAAAGAGACCCAGTGATAAAACAATTATCATATGTCAACAGTTTAGGTCACAATGTTTCTGGTAGTGTAGCGTTAGAGGTACAGGAGATGGAACATGTTTCATGCCTGTAGATTACATGCTACAAGTACCCAGTGCAGATAAAATGTGAATTAAAGCAATCTGATACATTGCGAACTAAGACTTTTCTATGCTGCATTTCACAAGCCACATGAGCAGACACACTTAACAGAGACCTTTGATCGTTGTGTATTATATTTAAAGTAATATATGTATTACTTGAAGCATATGTATTATTTAAATTACGATATCAGCAAGATTGTAGTGAACATGTCAATTCTGTCCATGGCTTCGTTTGACCTGTTTTGTCACACTTTCGTGCATTGTGTTATAGCACTGAGTATGAGCACTGTGCGCGCACGAGGGGGCTGACTCGCATTTTCGTATATCAACACGCAATCGTCAGGCGCCTAAGACGCCACGCCAATGCCTTAACTCATTCAGCCCGACGCACGTATTTCCCAAATTTTGCAGGCGTCATCTAACGACTACGATCATGTTGCAGGAGATGGATCGACCATGATGATTCAAGGGTAGTGCCAGATTAGCTTGGCGCTGACAGGCGCCAAGCTAATCTGACACTACCCTTGAATTATCATGGTCGACCATCTCCTGCTGTAGTGCGTCAGGACTGAATGGGTTAACCGCACTAAAAGCTGAAGTGGCACTCGTTTGGTGTCACAATACGCACACTTGCGTTTGTGAACTGAACAAATGCTTTTGATCATGCTTGATAGCATACATGGTATTTGTACTGGTTTATCATGATGATTTTGGACCCGACTGCTCTGGACCGTCAGGTCTAAAATTAGTGCGGTAAGGTCGGTAGTCACGGAACAAACACACTTACACGTAATTCCAATGACAACCCCTTCATTGCCATTGGACGCAGATTGTATTTGGAAATCATTGTAAATTCAACGTCAAAAGAACATGGATACAAAATGGTTTCGGCAAGAGGCATAGATCCTCATGAGCCCCTGCAACTGCGGGGGGCGCATGAGGACCTATGCCTCTTGCTGCTGGGTGGTGTTCAATTTTTCTCGACAGTGAACGGGTTAAAATGTACATATGTTGTAACTCTGTCACGCCGTATCTTCGATTAAAGATCGCCGAGCGTACTATCAATTTTACCTGAGAGAACTAAACTTTCAAAGAACCCAGGGCCAGTTGCATGAGCGAGCTTAGTCCTGCACCCAGCCACTAAGCAAGGTGCGCCGCTGTAGCGGCGCACCTTGCTTAGTGGCTGGGTGCAGGACTAAGCTCGCTCATGCAACTGACCCCCAATCCTCCTTTTCCCGTCGCATATACGCATGACCCACCGCGGCGGCTAAATAAGTTAGGGGTCATTTAGAAGTCAGTTTACCCGGGTAAAATTGAGAGTATGTTCGGCCCGCTTTAATGCTGGCGCCCTCCTAATGTTAACGCATTCCGGAGACGTGCCGCCTCCGGATACGCGACATAAGCCGCGTATCCGGAGGCTGCACGTCTTAAATGAGTTAATGCACGACCCATCCCCACACCAACGACATTAATCATTAAAAAAAAAAAATTTAGGAGCCTTTCCTTTGTAGAGACACAGTGGCAGAAAGTAATAGAGGGCTGAATAGTGCATTAACTTTGCAGAGGGCTGTGTGGCGCCGTGTACGACTTGTCTGTCGGGGTAGAAGGGTGAAACGGAGGGAGAGGGGGGAGGAGGAGGAGGAGGGAACGGTCATGCACTTTGAAACCAATCCAGTTCCCCAAAAGTAAACTTGTACACGTATATAAAGGCCAGTGCTACGGTTAGAAATCCGTCATTTAGAGGATTACAATTAGTCCGCCAAGTCAGTGCACACCAACTAGCTCAGATTACACTCAGGCTGGACGGAAACGTTGACACAGGCGCGTCGAGAAAAATGGTCACTCTCTTCTACTTGCTGTGCATGCTGGCATCGCTAATTGTTTCCGGCGCTGTGCGTTCCCCGATAGCCCCAGTCTATCTGGATCGTGCCAGGCGCTCGGACGACACTGATCCACTTCAAGTCGTGGTGGACCAACTCAGCCAGCAAGTGGTGCAGATGCAGGCACAGATTCAGGCCAATAAAAACAACATGGGTGAGTATGTACAAAGTCTTTTTACAGTGGTTTCTTTCGCGTACAAACTCTTATGTCCATGCAGCCACCGGTAATGCGTACCCAGATTTCTGAGAGGAGGTGTAAACTAGCTGATAGAGGCGTAGAACGTCATGGGCCCCAGCAGATGAGGATCTTGAGGTTCTATGCCTCTTGCTATTTCTACATTGTACGCTTCCGAGTAAGCAATGGTCCTCGGGCCCACGCGGACGGCCGCAGTGGGCCTGATTACAACGACTGTGCGTGGGCCTACTGCGGCCGTCGTGGGCCCAAAGGCGTTTTGCTACTGGATAGTCTGAGGAGTTGAAACATTGTATTTTTCGTCTAAAGTGTTCTTATCTGAAATAATTTTTCATATTTCAAGTCTTTTTTTATTATTCCTTCTTTTCAGGCGAGCACATTATAACAAGGCTAACAACCTTTTTTTAAATAAAAAATTCGTTTCTTTATATTTATTTTATTTTATTTATTTATTTATTTACTTATTTTTTACAGGCGAAAACATTGTAACAAGGCCCCCCTCCCCCCCCCCCCCCCCCCCGCATTCCCCCCTTCTCTCCCCTTTTGCATGCAGCCACCGGCACTATTTTACTCCTGTTATCAAACTGTTTAATTCATAGTCACCGAGAGCTAAGCAATCGGTGACTATGAATCAAACAGTTTGAGAATGGGAGTTGTTCAGTGACTACATGCACCAAAGGGGCAGCTGGGTAAGGGAGAGGGGGTGCAGAGGGGGTAGGGCGGTGGAGGGGGATGGGGATACAATATAAAATCTATTTACATATACATCTTATGGTTTTACGTAATTTCACCAGACAATCTGCAGCAGGCAGTGGGGTTCACAGCAAGGTGGAAGGATACTGGATGCACCGAATGCACCAACTTTGGCGTCGGTCAGGTGATCAAGTTTGATGACATCGTCTATAATGCGGGGAACGGGTACAATGCGGGAACTGGAGTCTTCACTGCTCCTGTGTCTGGAACTTATGTGTTCTTTTTACAGGTACGTTTTAAAACCACAGTACAGACAGGTCACGAAAGATGGATCAAACCGCACGAGAGCTACAACTTTTTAAAATAATTGTTTTATTCACTGATTTATGGATGGATTGAATCAATCAATCAAATAGATATTCAAGGCTGTGTGGGGGCTCACGACGATCTATACCTCTAGCTGACACCAGTTTGTATACATGTATCTTGGACGGTTGTAACTTTTGGTCGTTGAATGAACACAGATTTAAGAAACAAACCAAAAAATGTACGTTCAGTGGCTGGGAAGGGGTTTATGTTGAATATTTTACTATGAAATTCTGTGTTCCTCCTTCTATCTCTAGACTATGCGCCATCAGGAGGACACATACAAAATAATGTTGTCCATCATGAAGAACAACGTCCTCTTCGCAATGGCTCACGCTGGTTACTCGGCTTGGGAGAACGGAAGCACCCTGGCGGTGACCCACTTAAACCGAGGGGACACAATTCACGTGGAGAACTATTTTGGCGGTCAGTTCTGGGGAGGGTTATACACCACGTTTGCTGGGTTCCGCGTTTCTTCGCTTTAAGTTTAACACGCCCACTGCGAAACGACCAAAACAATACTGACGAGAAAATGAAATGCGACCCCACTGGAATCACCGGAAACACCAAAGTGTCTCCGGTGATTCCAGTGGTGTCGCATTTCTTTCGTTGTTCAGTACTACATATGTCTGAAATGAAGCAAAGCCATTGTACAGATTCACCGATTGTTGTAGTTTTGTGCTCGTCACTTTGTTCCAGCACAAGGCCGGGTTACATTTCCCCAGCAGCAAATCGTCTTCGGGCCCAGGACGGCCGCAGTTGGCCCGCGCACAGCCGTACGCAGGCCCATTGCAACCGTCGTAGGCCCGAGGATTTTTGCTTACTGGGTTGCTGTCCTTCACCTTAGGAGTTTCTCTATAACCAACAACACACACACACACACACATACGCACGCACGCAAGCACGCACACACACACACACACACACGCGCGCACGCACGCACGCACGCACACACACACACACACGCACGCACGCACGCACGCACACACACACACACGCACGCACGCACGCACGCACACACACACACACACACACACACACACACACACACACACACACACACGAACTGGTCATGTTGTCTTCAGTGTCTAGAGAAGTACTTCGGAAAGTTTCAGAAGTACACATTGACATGACTTCATATGCTTTTAACTATTTCAGCCTCAGTGCCGTATTTCCCCAATTTCGGAGTCTTCATCTAGCGAATATGTACCAGTTGAAGGATAATTCAAGGGGAGTGCCAGATTTACTTGGCGTCCGAAGGAGGCAAGCTAATTTGGCACTACCCTTGAATTATCATTGTCGATCTATCTTCTGCTTTAGTGCGTCGGGGCTGAATGGGTTAAGGTTGGTTAGCAGGTACTGTGTTTGAGGAAGCAGAAGAAGAAGATTAGCAGGTACTTCGGGTGGCGCTACTCTATAGCGTCGCGCTTACCCGGCGAAGGCAGCCCAAATTTCCTCCCCTAAGACAATAAACTTGTTTCAAAAACCAAAAGAAGCAGAGTGTATCAGCTTGTGAGACTGTTTTTTTTTTCATTGTCCGAGTGTGTGTGTGTGTGTTTGTGCGCCCGTGTGTGTGTGTGTTTGTGTGTGTGTACGTGTGTGTGGGGGAGGGGGGGAGGAAGGGTGGGGGTGGGGGTGGGGTGGTATCTGTGTGTGTGTGCGTGTCTGTGTTTGTGTGTGGGGGGTGGGGTGGGGGTGGGGGAGTGGGGGTGGGGGTGGGGTGGGGTGTGTGTGTGTGTGTGTGTGTGTGTGTTTGGGGGGGGGGGATTGTGCGTGTGTGTGTGTGTGTGTGTATGTGTATCCGTGTGTGTGTGTGTGTGTGTGTGTGTGTGTGTGTGTGTGTGTGTGTGTGTGTGTGTGTGTGTGTGTGTGTGTGTGTGTGTGTAGGGGGAAGGTGGGCAAGGCAAGAGAGCAAACGCGAGCATGTGTCGTGTGAGGTTTAAGAACAATGTTTGTGCGCGCGCGCAAACACACACACACACACATACACACACACATAGACACACACACACACACACACACACACACACAAACACACACACACACACACAGTCACATGCATATATAAAAATGATTCCACCAACCGCACGATCAATTTTGATATTGTGTTGCTGACTTAAGTAAGCCTGGATAAAAGCAATGCCATCAATAGGCAAAACGCCACCCATCTGCAAAGGGCATAGATCTTGATTTAACCCCGCAGACCATAATGTGGACTAGATGCAAGATGTGTGACCCTTGTGACAAAGAGATGACTTCTGCACCAGCGAAATCCATGTTTTCTCAAATTTAATTAGTTTTCACACAGCTGTCAAACACCCGTGACCCTTGACCTTTATGATATCATAGAGTTGACTGAACTAGTATACATAGGAAGGTCGTATCATCATCATCAACTACCTGCGTGCCAAATTTGATTGAAAAATTTGCAAAACTGTTGACGGGGAGGGGGGGGGGGGAGGGTCAAACACCCCCCAAAAAGGGACTTTGTAATGACATTTTTACAAATTTTGGGTCTGGAGGGGCAAGGACCTTTGCAATGAGTTGAGTAAATTGGTATGCACAGAAAGGTCTTATCATCAGCTACCTTTGTGCCAAATTTGATTGAAAAAAAATTGCAAAAATGTTGCTAATACCTACAATTTTATCAAAAATTAGCATTTTACACACATTTGTCAGCCTGTGATCCTTGACCTTTCCGAAGCGTTATCCAAAACAGTAAGCATAAATAGGTCTTCCCATCAGGTATCCCTGTAGGAAGTTTGGGTTTAAAGTTGTGTTTGAGAAAATAACATCTTTTGTCAAAATATGGCTATTTTGAACCCATGTCCTGAGCCGGCTCTTGGTGACCCTTGAACTTACCGAGGGATCAACCAAATTAGTATGCATGGAAAGGTCTTACCCTCAGGAATCTTTGTACCAAGTTTGGGTTTGAAGATGTGAATAGTATTTCAGAAAGAAAAGAAAATGTCAAAATATAGCTATTTTTGACCGAATTCCTGAGCCCCTGTGATCTTGACCTTTGTGAGAGGTCACTCAAATTGGAAAGGCCTCGCCACAAAGTATCCTTGGGCCAAGTTTGAAGAATGTAGCTTGAAAAGTCTCCTACAAAATGCCAACGTTAAAGTTTACGACGGACGACCGAGGACCGCTGGCCCAAAACATACTCATTTTTGCTTCTCACCTGAGCCAAAAATGTACTTTCACATACGTACGCACACACACACACAAAAACACACACACACCACACCACACTACACCACACCACACCACACCATACCATACCATACACTCACACATACACACACATACAGACACACACACACACATGATACACACACACAGTCACATGCATATATAAAAATGATCCCACCAACCGCACGATCAATCTTGATATTGTGTTGCTGACTTAAGTAAGCCTGGATAAAAGCAATGCCATCAATAAGCAAAACGCCACCCATCTGCAAAGGGCATAGATCTTGATTTAACCCCGCAGACCATAATGTGGGATTAGATGCAAGATGTGTGACCCTTGTGACAAAGAGATGACTTCTGCACCAGTGAAATCCATGTTTTCTCAAATGTAATTAGTTTCCACACAGCTGTCAAACACCCGTGACCCTTGACCTTTATGATATCATAGAGTTAACTGAACTAGTATACATAGGAAGGTCTTATCATCATCAAGCAGCTACCTTTGCGCCAAATTTGATTGAAAAATTTGCAAAACTGTTGATAATACATTTAACTACAATTCTTTCCACAAAAAAGGGAAAGCCATTATGGCTCACGTGGACAACCGATATACTTATGTGTGACCTTCTTTGTGACAATAAGTAAATAACTGGCTTTCACACTAGCAAAGTCCATGTTTTCTCAAACTGTAAGTATTTTTGACACGTATGTACACCCACCCCCCACCCACTCCCCACCCTTGACATTTGCAGCGAGGTAAGTAAATTAGTATACACAGGATGGTCTTATCATCAGCAACCATTGTGCCAAATTTGATTGAAAAGTTTGCTAAAATGTTGAAAATACCTGCAATTTTATCAAAAATTGGCATTTTACTATTTTTACACACATTTGTAAGCCTGTGATCCTCTCAGAAGGGTTATCCAAATCAGTATGCATAGACAGATCTTACCATCAGGTATCTCTGTAGCAAGTTTGGGTTGAAGGTGTGAGCAGTATTTGAGAAAAAACATCTTTTGTCAAAATATGGCTATTTTGGACCTATTTCCTGAGCTCTTGTGACCCTTGACCTTTCCGAGGAATCAACCAAATGAGTATGAATTAAAAGGTCTTACGCTCAGGTATCTTAGTACCAAGTTTGGGTTTGAAGTTGTGAATAATATTTGAGAAAAAAATAAATTATGTCAAAAAATAGCTTTTTTAAAAACTTATTTCCTGAGCCCCTGTGACCTTTCCCTTTGTGAGAGATCACTCAAATTGGTATGCTTGGAAAGGTCTTGCCAGAAAATATCCTTGGGCCAAGTTGAAAGACTGTGGCTTGAATAGTCTCCGAGAAAATGCCAAAGTTAAAGTTTTCGACACAGACGGACGACGGACAGAACACCACTGGACCCGGCTAAATAATAGACTCACTTTCACTTCGCACGTCAGTGAGCCAACAGCGGAACACTGAAGTGAATGCGGCGGGTCCTTTTACCATCTGTGACCTCCTCACGTGAACGCTGTAAAAATAAAATCTTACCTTAAAATCCCTCTCAGCACTGTCAACGAGCCGTTTTTTTTTGTGTTTGTATTCCAACAGTTTTGGCGTAGGTTTTCCTTTTAGGCCGTTTAGCGTAATTGTTTCAGTCCCTCCTCCTTTTTCATCCGGACTTGGGACCGGCAATGGCGGAGTTGTATTCCTTTGCAAATATCCAAACGCACATTAAGACTCTAGAATGAAAACAAATTACTACAAGGTGCCGGCTACGCGAAGCACATGGCCCCTAGACTGACAAAGTGCCATGTTGCCACGTGGTTTAAATGCCCATTGATCAATGGTGTCATATAACCGCAACTGAGATGAGCGAAACTGAATTTTTTTCTAAAAACAAACAAACAACTTGAATACCTTATTGGTAGCAGGGGGTACAATGCATAACCGGTTTCTTTGACCTCCCTGAGGCCTACAAGGGTCAGTGTAGCGAACCCCGGTGGTGACCCGGGCAATAACTTAACAGATACTAGCCTCACGTATCCCCCGCCCCCCCCCCCCCCCCCACACACACACCCTCCCCCCCAAGCACACACCCCCTCCCCCATCCCCTCCCCCACCCATTCACAACACACCGTCACATTATTTTTGGGGGTTGTTGTTTTTTCAACTTAATGTGTATGTGTGCTTTAACATTTTTGTATGGTGCAAAATTTAATAAACACTGGCCCGTAACCTTTCGATTATGATTTTTACAGAGGAAATCTTTTAAACATTGCTGCGTTTTGTCCTTCTGAAGCAAAACAGTTTATCATGGCATTGATGTGAGAATCAACATAATGTATTCTGGAAATTAAAGGACTTTTTTTATGGTTTTGGTTACTCTGGAGTTTCAGACAAACAGCAACAGAGCATTTTAAATATTAACCCTTATCATTCGGAATACACCAGTGTGTGCAACAAGTGTGACTGAAATAGTCCAAGGGTTAGTGCCAGAATAGCTTGGTGCCTCTATGCGCCAAGCTATTGTGGCACCACCCTTGAACTAAAGTCTATGTCCTCATCTGTAAGTACTGTAATGTAGCTTGCATAGAATTATGGCAGTGGACAAATTTGAAGCTTTTAGCCTCAGTATGATGCGGGTCAAAAAGTGTGGAAAAATATGAAAGATAGAAAAAGACCCAGACGAAGAAACTAACACTTAACTTATTCTACCCCAGACACACCACAGCAAAATAAAGATCCACCATGATAGTTCAAGGGTGATGCCAGAATAGCTTGGCGCCTATGGGCGCCAAGCTATTCTGGCATCACCCTTGAACTATCATGGTGGATCTGTGTCCTGCACTGCAACGCAGTCTTCTGAAGACGACTTCAACATTTGGGGATTCCGGTCTTGGGGTAGAACGAGTTAAAATGACAGAACAGAACACTGACATTAATTAATTAACTGACAACATAAGAAATCACTTGAAACTTCAGCCTTTATTAGTCTTTCGTCCCAACCAACCATTCTTCCGTTTGCAGAGTTTTAAATGGTATGCAGTATATTACAAAATGATCCAGGCAGACACCCCCCCCCCCCCCATAATAACACTCTGGTAATAAATCTTTACGTTGTCAATGGTTTTCTTATCTTATCTTATTATTGTCTTTTGTCCCCAGCCGGCTGTTTCGTTTTGCAAATCCAAAGGTTATACAGTATACAAAATGATCCAGGCGTCCATCAGATAAAAAAAAAGCAGGCTATACATGCTGAAACCACCCCAATAATAACACTCTTGTAATAAATCTGTATGAAACCGAAAATGCCGCGCGTGGCGGGGAACCTCAATTCATTTCTTTTGTAACTTTTTCAGTCTGTTGCGGACGTAATCCTTAATGTTTGTCCAGCGGCTATGTCTAAGTGCGGGCTCTTCTGCCATTGCGTGCTGTATCTCGGCCTTTCCAGGAAGTTTGTTCATGACGAGGTGTGTCTTGAAACGAGTTTGAACAGCTTTCTCTTCAGCTTCCCCCCATGGTTTCCTTGTAAATCTAGCTTTCTTTCGAACAGGAGCTGACGCAGTACTGTCATCATCAAAACTATCTAGATTGTCATCAGGCTCTGGATGTCTTTTCTCCGTCATGCTCATTGATTCCTGTGTTGTTGACTTGCTACTTGCTTCATTCACAGGTGCTGTTCCACCCGAGACCTCTCTGCCAGTTTCTGATGTGTCAAAGTCAATCTCTTCATCATCGCCCAGCTCAGCTCTAATGCAACTCTCAAAATCTGTCATCCCATTGTTAACTGACAGAAGAATCTTTGCCACTTTTGCCTTTTGAAGGACGTCTTGAGGTTGGCGGTAGATATGGCGATGTATCCGAATATCATGACCAAGGAAATCTGCCAGCTGATCCTGGTCTAACTCCGAGATGGCCATTGACTGAGCCAAAGTTGCAACCTGCTTCCGTAACTGAGTAAATGTGAACATGGCTGGGTATGACACCCGTGCTTCTAGGGCATGGGCCTTCAGAACATCATGGCCTCTGTAAGGCCTCTGACCAGAAGGTGTGGCAAAGATGTACTGGGAATCAGCGAGAGCTGGCACTGATTGCCTCATTTGAAGGATTCTGTCCACAGTTGTCATCATCTTCTTCGTCAGCAAAACGGGAACACTCCTATTAAACTTGCCTCTGATTTCCACTCGCTGAAAATGATTCACCATTTTCTTCTCAACCTCTGTGAGACCTTTCAAGATATCTTGATTGGTGATCGATCCAATCTTAGCATTCTGGAAGTCTGACACCTTCATTCTCTGAACTTCTCCCCCTCGTTTTCGGTTGAAAAGTGATACAGCACAAAGAGTTGCTTTAACCACTGTCGGATAATCTTCCGAAACCATCCTTGTCTCAAGAAGCTGTTGGACCTTCCTCACATCTTCACATGATGTGATCAGCTTGGGTTTGTTCATGGTCATTTTCCCGACCAACTGGGCTGCTGTAGCGGACACACAATCATACCAGTCCCAGTTGAAGACAGAGTCAAACCGCTGTGCCTCAGAGAGCTCCTGTCGCCACCTGTCGTCTGAACCCTGCCCAAGCTGTTTAGATGCCTGTGACTGTTTGGTATGTAAACACTTTTTCAAAGCATGGCCTATGCGCATTGCGAGATTGCCTTTTGTGAACTGATGTGTGTCCTCATCAAAATCTGCTAGCTCTTTTACAGCCAGGACAACATGATCAAAGCTAGTTGAATTGATCACAGTATTTAAACTTGCGATTTTCATTTCTGACCTCACTCTGATAATCTTTAATAGTCTCCCTAACTCCCGCATCCTGGAGCTGATTTGTCCAGCCGTGTGTTCTTCAATGTCCCTGCGGTCAAATAATCTCTTTCCATACTCAAGAAGCAAGGGGTCAGTTCTGATGAGACGGCTTATCTCGTCATCTCTCTGCCTGGCCATGGCCAAGACCTTGTGATAGAAGGAAAATTCAATGTCTAAGGGTATTGGAAGCATTAGGCGACCACGGCGCGCCGCCTCCCCTCTCTGAGTGATCTGAAACCCTCCTGGTTTCTGACAGCAACGATTTGAGTGTACAGAGATCAGCTTTTTTTGAAAGAGCCCTTTGCAATAGCTACAGGCGAGAAGGTCGTCTACCTTACTAGTTTTGGTGCGATACTTAGGACTCAAACATCCTGATTTGTTTTCAAGAACAGCAACGTTATGCATGTAATCACCCTCATCTTGTAGTCTGATCCATGCACGACGTCTCTGCTTTGTCCCTTTTATCATCAACAAAATTTTAGCAACGTCTGCCTCATCTGCATGGACATCTTGTAAGTGCGTGCTCATTTTCAAGACAAGCTTGCCACACAATTGGCATGCATGTTTCTTGTCCCATTTGTACTTTCCTTTCCCTCTCTGCGACACGTGCACACCTGTTTCTTCTGTAAGTGCTCTTTCCCCACTCTTTCCAGCATCATGTTCCTTCTGCCTATCCACATTCTCATTGCCACCCCCTAACGCACACTGCACCTTGCTGGTACTAGCGTCACCGACACCTGGCCACCCCGAACCTGCCACTTTGATGAAATCTAACATAGTCGATACAATACTGTCTATGTCAGAGATCCCAGCAATTGATGCCGACACACCCTCTGAATCCGGTGAGCTCGAGCCAGGAACAAACTCCTCGTCATCACTGCACTCGTATTGGCGATGCGCTGGCACTACTCTCAGTCTCAGGTCCATCCCAGGCTCCATTTACCAACTGGAGAAAGAAAGAAAGAAAGATTGAAACCAAAGCTGCATTAGGACAGAAACAGCCCAATTTTGGTTTAAGGGGCCTTGCACAAGAATAAAAAGAGTAATCCCGTGTATGACCGATTTACATATGTGTGACCTCGGTGACGAGGGCTGGCTTCTGCAGCAGCAGCAAAATCCACGTTTTCTGAAAATGCAAGCAGTTTTCACACATTTGTCAACCCTGCGTGACCCTTTGAGAGAGGTCACTCAAATTGGCATGTTTAAAAAGGTCTTGCCACAAAGTATCCTTGGGCCAAGCTTGAAGAATGTGGCTTGAATAGTCTCCGAGAAAATGCCACCGTTAACTCATTCTACCCCAGACACACCACAGCAGGATACGGATCGACCATGATAGTTCAAAGGTGATGCCAGAATAGCTTGGCGCCTACGGGCGCCAAACTATTCTGGCATCACCCTTGAACTATCATGGTCGATCTGTGTCCTGCGCTGCAATGCGGTCTTGAGAGGACAGGGGCAAAATTTAAGGATTTTGGTGTTGGGGTAGAATAAGTTAAAGTTTACCATGGACGACGGACGGATGACCAGTGGCCCAGAACATAAACTCACTTTTGCTTCGCACGCACGGCAGCCGATAAAATGAAGATGATCATAGAATCACTTTACTTACCAGTTTGTAATTGGGAGCATTCCGCTGCCGTCCATGCACCCTCCTACCAGACGCACCCTCTGTGGCAGAGGCTGGGGGGCTATGAGGCTGCAGCTGACTAATTTGGCCATGGGCCTTGGTCATGTGCCAGGAAGGGGCGTGCTTGTCCACTTCCATAGATCCCGATGGTTTTGGACATCCTGCTGCCATGCGGCGCTGGGTGTGTGCAGAAAGTCCTGAGCCGGTGTGACCAAAACGGTGTTGCTGCAAACATGTCCAATACAACCATGTAAACCATTGACATTTTGAATCAGATTGATTGTACATTGCTTAACGTCCCAACAGCAACAAGGCTTTCTCAGGACGTGCCTGCACTGCTTGTGAAAAAAAAACCCAACTAAACAGAACATTGAATGTATGTCGCCAGCCGGTCAAATACGTTAAATAAACCTAACACATGGGGCCTAAATAAAGCTAAGACCATTTAGCAACACACATCCAATATCAAGAGCTCCAGGCAGCGCAGACAGTAGGGAGAGTTTTAAAAAGGCAAATACAGGTGAATGGACAAAGGGTAGACAGAAACACATGCCCCAGAATAGAGAGAAAAACCCACCCTGTGGAGCTGACCAGGGTGACCCTGGGAACTAAAAACTGGTAATACAGTAAAAAGCGACACTTCAGTTGCACAATCCGAAAGACCTGTTTGTCGAAGTTTGTTCTTCAAATCACGAGGCAGTTTTGCGAACGAAGATTGAAATCTGGCGCCATTTTTTTAAAACGGTCAACTCATACTACAGGTGCATGCATGTGTCAAATTACTTTTCGATCACTGACAATCACACATGTCAGAAAAAAAAGAAACAAAATCGCGTGGCAGATTGACCTTAATGGGTGCCTGACTTGGTCACCCAGAATTTTACACACACCCATTTTGCATAAGGATGGTAAAGAAAGTCACCCATTTCAGTGGTTTCGTGTACACACACACACACACACACACACACACACACACACACACACACACACACACACACACCCACACCCACACACACATACACACTTGAGTGAATGATATTGTAACAAAGTGATTAACTCATTCAGTCCGACGCACGTATTTCCCAAATTTTAGAGGCGTCATCTAATGACTATGCACCAGTTGCAGGAGATGGATCGACCATGATAATTCAAGGGCAGTGCCTGATTAGCTTGGCGCCGACAGGCGCCACGCAGTCTGGCACTGCCCTTGAATTATCATGGTCGACCCATCTCCTGCTGTAGTGCGTCAGGGCTGAATGGGTTAAGTAAGTCATGATTCCCTTGTACTTTTTTTACAGTTGCAAACTTTGCGTAGTAATGACCGGCGATAGATCGCCCGTGACAGTTTAAGGGTATTGCCTAATCATCGAGGCGCACTTTTAAAGAATGTCTCAGCTGTCAATGTCACATTTTAACGTACAAGCGCCAACAGATAATTAGCTATTGTGTTGTTTCACCATGCTGCTGCATTTTTAGTATCTCGGCCTACTTTATAACAATCATGTGAGCTGCCCTGACCCCACAAAACATCGTATAACCTTTGCTACGTATCGCTTTTACTATCTAAATCGCATGTCGCGTATAGAAATCGCACGATACAATAGAAGTGGCGCAGTCTAGATGTAAACCGTGTGGTGCACTTTCTACCCACGACGTACGTAAAGGGACGTAAATTTACAACTCTTAAAAAAAAAAAACTTATCATTCGGAATACACCAGTGTGTGAAATAAGTGTGACTAAAATAGTTCAAGGGTAGTGCCAGAATAGCTTGGCGCCTCTAGGCGCCAAGCTATTCTGGCACCACCCGGCTTGAACTATAGCCATTGGTCTTATCCTTATCTGTAAGTTCTATAATGTACATATGCATATGACAGCGTACAAATTTGACTGAGCTTTTAGTCTCAGTATGATATGGGTTAATAGTAAAGTTTCGTTTTGTTTTTAGTACACAGGTTTATATAAAATGATAAAGGCATTCAAATAAGATTTGGAGGAAATAAAAGTACAAATAATAACGAAGTTACAGGTGAAAATTAGACGGACGGCTTTTTGGGAATATTCCTATCGACGACGCGTAGCCTGCAGGTTAACCAGTTTAGTGCCGAGAACATCTAAACAACAAACAACTGCAAGAGCCTTAGGTTCTCAGGAGCCCCCGCTGTTGCCTGGGCTCGTGAGGATCTATGGTTCTTGCTGACACCATTTTGAATCCATATTCCTGGCAAAACTAGGACATTTTGTTATTGAATTAACAAACAACAAAGAAACAAAATCTGCGTCAACTGGCACTGAACAGGTTAACAGGTTAACTGCTAAGCTATTCTGCCATCACCCTTGAACTGTTATCGTCGATCCGGCCATCCTCTGTTGTTCGCGGCAAAATGGGTCAAGAGACAGGAAATGGCACTTAATTGAAATGTTGTAGATAACGCACTGACCAGTTTAGAGAAGCGTTAGAATTAACTCATTCGAGACGTGCCGCGGCGGCTTTTTAGCGAGGTTTCGTTTACGCCGATTGACTCCCAGCAATCCCCTTTTTGGCCTGGACTCCCAGCAACGAAAGACAGCGAAGTCAGTCATGGCGGGTCATGGTTGGTAACCAGCTTGTTCCACAAGCACAGACAACACTTCCACACATCTCCAAGAGACATAGATCCTCATGAGCCCTGCGGGCTGATGAGGATCTATACCTTTGGAGTGATTTCGCTCTCGTTCGTTGTCGGGAGTCGTTCGTGTCAAACGTAACCTGACTTTTGCCGCGTGTCCGGATGCGGTATACTCGAATGAGCTGATAACTGCTACTTCCCTCGTTTAAGAGTCTTCCGCGGCTGATAACCTACATGATGCAGGGGCGGCTCAGTTACCTCACGAAGGGAGTTCCAACATTTTGTTTAGGACTTTAACCTGAAACAAATGACGCTCCTTCCTTCCAACACATTCCGAAAAAAATGAAAAAGCTGGAACGAGGGATGGAATTGGGGGGTGGGTGGGGGGGGGGGGCGGTGGAGAGGGGGGGGGGGTTAAGGGGTTGGTGGTAAGCATGTGTTCATCTTCTCTCCACCGGCCGAAAAAGAAACAAAAAAGAAACAAAGGAGTGTGTGTGTGTGTATGTGTGTGTGTGTGTGTGTGTGGGGGGGGGGGGGGGGGGTAGGCGGCACACGTATGTGTGTGACGGCAACACTTCTAGCAGATACATTTACAGTTAGGAGTAAGTGAGGGGTCCAAAGAAAGGACTTTGATATAGTATTTCAAAGTATGTTTCGGTGCCCCCCCCCCCAGATCCGCCGTTGTGTTAATGTCTATGGGTTGGACTGAGTGACTGTCGTTTGGTGTGACATTACGTACTATTGCGCATGAAGTGAAGAAAGTTCTGCGTAATAGTATACATGATAAGTTTACTGATCTGCGGGATAGGACCTTTCGTGTGTCCACTGATTATATTATAGCACACGTATGTGAATGGTACGAAACATTTTTTCCTTTTTGCCGGACTGAAGCTGACACGAAGAACTCACTGTCATGCACCCCGAAGCCAATCGAGTGCCAACAGACGCACACCCATTATAAAGGTGTGACATCAAATGAAATATCTACAATTCAGAAGCTTCCCCTCTGCGGAGTGTAGGAACCAAACCAGGTTTTACTCAAGATGCACAGAAAAGCTGGTATAGTAGATCGAGGAAAATGGCCGTTCTCTACTTCTTCGCGTTCCTGTTGGCATCCCTTGTTTCTGGCGCTTTGGGTTCCCCGATAGCCCCAGTCCATCTGGATCGCGCCAGGCGCTCGGACGATACTTATCCACTTCAAGTCGTGGTGGACCACCTCAGCCAGCAAGTAGTGCAGATGCAGGCACAGATTCAGGCCAATAAAAACAACCTGGGTGAGTATGTACATGGTGATTTGTCTGTATTTTTATGAAGAGTATCCCAGTACGCATGCAGCCACCAATGTTTACAGCCAGTCCAGCCTCAGTATTACGCGCATCAAATATACCGTGAATCGGATACAACGCGTTCAGGTCAGTGGCTCTCAAATAGACATCAATGAGCAAAACGTCATCTGACCGTCCAGTGCGCAAAGGTCATCAGTCGGGCCGTCGTCGGCCAGTGACCTTTTGTGCACTGGGTGACTCCAGCCTTAGCTGGCCCGCGCACGACTGTGCGGGCCAGTTTAAGGCTGGATTCAGAGTTTCTGCTTACTGTATGTTTTTAAGTCCCTTCTATTTATAGAAGGGACTTTTTAGGACGGGTCGCGGTGGGGCGAATTTAACAGCATGTCCATAATGTCAAAGGCGGGCAGGCTAAACCTCTAACAATTGAAGTTGTTGACATCCTTCTGTCTCGGAAGACAATGCATATGCGTATATGTGCTTGCTGGATCAGTCCGTTTATAAGATTTGCAGTGCCTGCTGTGACTAATCAGTCCAATGCGAGAGCGGCAGAGTCTGTTGCATTTGCTACAGGTGAAGCCTGTGACTGTTGCTGTGGGCACTGGCTCTTCTTTCTTTCATCTGCGCTGCCTCTTCTCCTCCCACTGGTTTTCTCTCCTTCCCTCGCTCAGCTTTATGCTGGTCTTCACTGCGAGCCGCCAGCTGGCACGATCTGCGGTGGTGGCTTCTAAGTCTGCGGGATTCAGGTTTCCAGCTTTCAGATCACGCTTGCCGACATCTTTGTATCTAAGCGCTGGTCTGCCTGTTGGTCTGATACCGGTGGCGAGCTCACCATACAAAATGTCCTTAGGAATCCGACCATCCTGCATGCGGCAGACATGACCGAGCCAGCGTAGGCTTCTTTGTGAAAGGAGTGCGTACATGCTAGGAATGTTTGCCTGGGCCAGCACTTCCAAGTGATGCCCAAGATTCTCCTCAGGCTGCGCAGATGGAAAGAGTTAGGTCTGCGCTCTTGATGGGTGTACAAACTCCACGTCTCGCTGCTGTAGGGAAGAATGCTGAGCACACAGATCTGGTACACTTTCATCTTATTGTTGGTGGTAAGCAAGCTGTTGTTCCACACTCTCTTGGTCAGACTGTCATCGCTGTTGATGCCTTGCCGATTCTGGAGTCCAGTTCGTTGTCCAGAGAGAGGTTATTGGAGATAGTTGAGCCAAGGTATGTAACGTTTTCCACTACCTCGAGGGTGTGATCGCCTATAGAGATGCAAAGGGTGCTGCTGACATCCTGGCCCATGATGTTTGTCTTCGTCAGGCTGATGGTCAGCCCAAACTCATCGGTGGCGCGAGCGAAGCTGCTGACGAGACGCTGTAGTACTTTCTCAGTGTGGGCAGTCAGTGCGGCATCATCAGCAAACAGCATCTGTCTGATCAGGACCCTGCGCAAGATGGTCTTTGCGCGCAGACGTGCAAGGTTGAAGAGGCTGCATTCACTCCTAGTGTGGATGAAGACGCCATCAGGCATGGCGCATCAGCAGGGAGAAGAAGATGCGAAAAGTTTAGGGGTGAGTACGCAGCCTTACTTCACACCGCTTCGGATCGGAAAGGGTTCTGAGGATGAGCGGTACGGATGATACTGTACGGCACCTTTCATTTCGTCATGTAAGGATGTGACCACCTTCAGAAGCTTGGGGGTGGAGGGGGTGGGGGACATCCGATCCTGTGTAATAGGGAGAAGAGACCTCTTCTGCTGACCAAGTCGAAGGCCTTGGTCAGATCAATGAAGGCGATGTAAAGTGGCTGTCTCTGCTCCCTGCACTTCTCCTGCTGCTGTCTCAATGAGAAGATCATGTCGACTGTTGATCTCTGAGGTCTGAAACCGCACTGCGCCTCTGGGTATACGCGTTCGGCCAACACTTGGAGTCTGTTCAGCACCACGCGGGCGAAGACCTTCCCCACCGTGTTCAGCAAGGAGATGCCTCGATAGTGATTACAGTCACTGCGGTCTCCTTTTTTTTCTTTTAGACCGTAATGATTTTGGCATCCCGCATGTCACTAGGGACTGTTCCAGCACTGAAGTAAAAGCTCATGGAGGTGGTCAAGGAGGACACTCTTTTTGCCAGCCTTGAGAATCTCGGGGGGAGGGGGGGGGGGTGAATACTGTCATTGCCTGGAGCTTTACCACATGCTGAGGAGTCAATGGCCTTGCTGAGTTTGTCTACAGTGGGCAGAGTATCAAGTTCTTCCGCCACGGACAGGGGGTGCTGCTCTCTACTGCAGTGTCAGTGACGTCGTTCTCCCTCGAATACAGCTGCTGGTAGTGCTCGGCCCATCTCTCCATCTGCTTGCCGCGGTCCGTAGTGATATCTCCAGTAGTGGACCTCGGGACGGGGGGGGGGGGGGGGGGGGGGGGGGGGGTGATCTTAATGGTGCTTCTGCCAAATGCTTTTTTCATGCCCTCATACTTGGCGCGGATATTCCCAAAGTCGGCGGAGATCTTGATGCTCTGGCAGAGATTCAGCCAATAGTCGTTAAAGTAACAAGATAAAAATTACGTCAAAAATTACGCTAACCTCGCTGCTCAACGTACATTTGGCGCGAAGCGGTGTATATGCGTATGTATGTATGTGCGTATGTATGTGTGTGCGTATGTATGTAAACAAGAGAATCTCCGATAAGAGAGCCTCCGATCATATTGTAATTGAATGTCTCACTGGAGACATAAACAACCGTTTATAGGAAGTCGGTTGACCCAGAGTCCGTAATTTTTGTCATATTTACTTCAACTTTTGCATATAGCTAGTTTGGAGAAAGACATTGGATGAGTTCGTTAGCCAGCTTTATATCCTTTCAACTTCTTTAGTAAAAATTAATTCTTTTCAGAAAATAATTAAAACACTAAAAAATCTTTACTTCTAGAGAAAGTCAGACAGTGGCGATGACGTAAAAGAGACAACTCCGTCGTCGTAGAGCAGTTTCGCTCCAATCTTGATTCCAAGTTGCTACCTCTCTCCTTCCCCTCTTCCCTACTCGCGCTGCCTTCCGCCCCCTCCATTATGACTGACAGCGAGTCCCCGCCCACCCTGAACCCTGCCGATGAACCGATAAAACCACTCCTCTGCGAGTCAGCCTCTACTGTACCTATAGAGACTCCATCCCATTCATCTAAACCCATGTCGCCAGCGGCGACCTCAACTGATGTCGAGACTGACGGCAAAGCCTCGCCTGCCTCAGGCATCCCTGATGATGTTAACGGACACTGTAGCCCTGTACCATGACCCGCCCCTTGCTACACTGCCGAAATCCCATTATGACGTCACCTTGATCAGTACGCCAAAGGCATGTGTGCACTCAGATATCAATAGTACCCAACGCGTCAACGATCAAGCGGACCTTCCCACCAGCAAAAACGATAGCCGTGAGAATACCACTTCAACTACCTTCTCATCTAACCAGTTGGAAGACATGCTGAGCCAACTAGCAGCCGCCACAGAGTCAATAAGAGACCTACAAACAGAGCTATTGTCTGTGAAAAGTGAGCTGGCTACTATCAAAGGGCAATATGCAACACTTCAAGAAAAGCAAACCGTTGTTGATAGTGCCATCAGGGACACTGAGGTCATGGTAAAAAAATGGCAAGTTAGCCGAAGAAAGGTGTTTAACAGCAACTGAACAGTCGCACCACGCAGCTCTTGAACAACTGATCAAGGACCATGAGAAACTTATCAAAGAACATGAAACAATGAATAGACAAATGAACAAGTTAGCTAAAACCAAGGACACTCAGAGTGCTGAGATCACGGAACTTAAAGTTCAGTTTGATACTTTGTGTCGGTCACTGTCCCCCACCGCGCCCACTCAAACTGCCTGCACACTGACAAAGCCCTCATCTTAAGCGCCCAGTCATCCATTACCCCTCCGGCCCTACCTCAAGTATTGGAAGCTGGTCAGTCCACGCCACCAATCAGCCTTGGGGGGGGGGGGGGATAGCTGGAGCGGGACCGGGACCGAAGGGGTGTCGGCTATTCTTATAAGTCGTCAGCCACCGCAGGACACTGTCCCGTTCACTGTTCGACTACCGGCTAAAGCCAGGATAGCGGGACTACTGATTGGCGACTCACTTACTGCGGGTAGATCGCCGGAGACTGGATCCCAGCGGGGCCACGTGCGTTCGAACCCCTGCGAGGAGTGACAATTGGACAGCTGGCAGTGGCCCTGAGTCATTGCGAACCACGTGCTGACATTGGACATGTAGTGGTCCACGTTGGTACAAATGATTGCGCCTCAGGCCATGACATTGACGTCATCCTGAGGGACTACCAGAGTCTGACGGTAGCAGTCCGCCGTGCCTTCCCGTCTGCATTTGTCGCATTCACCTCCGTCCACAAGGCCGGTGCCCCCTGCAGAAAGTGTGCATCATTAATGAACGTCTGGCAAAACTCTGAGCCAAGAGAAGGTGCACTTTCTCCAAGAGACTGGCTTTTACACGCCAGCAGGCGCAGTGGTTACATCACTGTTCAATAACGACAGACTCCATGTCAATGAGCGTGGTGCTGGTGTCCTGCACCGTCTGCCGGTCAAACAGTTTCTAGTCCTTCAGGCCAGAGTTCACAGGGAATCTGACACACAACAGCCTCGCGACCATGCGCCACCCGTCAAGTATTGAGCACATGTGCTTTT
The DNA here is from genome assembly GCA_036245525.1 of Semisulcospira habei. Lineage (NCBI taxonomy): Eukaryota > Metazoa > Mollusca > Gastropoda > Semisulcospiridae > Semisulcospira > Semisulcospira habei. The sequence continues at coordinate 61,468,164 of BTPG01000008.1, read as the reverse complement.
GACACGTTATGCTCGGACAGTGATCGTACTCAGGTAGTAAATTCTGCTGAGGGCCGGAGACCAGGACCTGACCATCCCACTCAGAATTCAGACGGTACTATGCGCAAACCCTCAGTGACTTTTCCTGCCCGCCGTTGGGAGACAGCCCACAATACTCTGTTCTCACCTCCCATAAACAGTAACAATACACATGACATTGATCCCTCAGCCTCTGGTGGACGTCAAGCTACTGAAGCTGTTGGCATCCAGTCTTACGACGAACAGAGTGCGCCGCCTGCCAATGAACTCACAGGTGCCAAACAGGGCGGGTCGGGTGCTGCTTTTATCTCCAACTTCCCTTTCTCCCAGCCGCTCATTTACCACCGTGCGGAAGCTGGACCGGACCCCCTCGCTTCGTGTTTTCCCGGCAACTACGTACGCCCCTCTGCCGGCTTCTGGCCGCAGGTCACGCCACACGGACTACCTGTGCCACTGTTACCTGCATTCCACCCGACTTTTTCACCGTACACAGTATCTTATCCGCAGTGGCTGCTCCCGTACCACTCAGGTGGCTTGCGGCCCCAAGTCATCTAGTGATTGGATTATGCCAGGGACAGCTGGGTACTGAGTGGTGGTTTTATTTTATTTTATTTTATTTTAAATAAATATGAATTCATAATGACATGTGAACTAGTTTAACAGGACACAGAGTGTGAGGCTTGTTGTTATCTATTTGGATTCTACTGCCATATTTATTGGATTGGTGCTGATTTTGTTGCGATAGACAGATATCTGGACTGAAATTACCGTGCCGAGTATTTTGGCTACGTTAATCTCATTTTGCTTCTGACGCAGACGTCGTCTGTGATATGACTATGTATTTGCAAATGAGCAGCTTTCTGACTGAGCCATAAATGTTTCTAGACAAAGTGTGACATTATGCGGCTATTTCGAGAAGCTGCGTGAAAAGGGACACACGGATTTGTTTCATTGTTATATCCACTGTGCCTGACGGTGAATCTGCACTTTGGAATGTGAAACTAGTAAATTTTGGTTTTTAGTCATGTGTGGACTGAATAGCGCCGGTTATAACTTGAACGTAGGCCTACTCTTTTGAGGCCGGAGTGTGACTGTATAGTGAAAGTTTTCGTGAACTCTTAGTTATCTAAAAAAAAAAATTTCTTCTGTACAACGATCAGTCGTACAGACTTATGAGAGAAAGGCGGATAACTATTGACAATTGACTTTATAAAAAGGTCTTTTGTCGTCGTGTGTACACTAGTGTCTATATACAACGAACAATATGGCGAGTGGATCCACTGGCTCAGCCACTCAAGGACTGAAAGTCGGACATTTAAATGTGTATTATTTATATCCGAAAGTACATGATGTTTCCCTGTTTCTGAACCAGCCGTCACATTTCCACCTCTTTGGTCTCACTGAATCTCGTCTGGACTCTCGAATCACTGACGCATGTGTCAGTATTCCGAATTTTTCTCTTATTCGACGTGATGCAACTTCTCCTGGACATACTGGGCTAGCTGTTTATGTGCACAGCACTGTTCAGCACAGGGTACGCAGACGTCTTGATCTAGAGACCAAGGAGGTGGAATGCGTGTGGTTGGAAGTCAAGCTTCCTAACACTTCGCCACTACTAGTTGGCTTTGTGTATAGGAATCCAGCATCCACCGCCGAGTGGTATGATGACTGTACAGGTGATGGATAAAGTGAATGACACAGGCAGGGATATACTCATTCTCGGTGATTTTAACATTGACATCTCAAAACCCCATTCGATGTGGCAATGTACAACAATGCTGTTTGGACTAAAACAGATGATTACCACTGCAACCAGAGTAACACATTCTTCGTCTACTTTGATTGACCAAATCTATACTAACAACCCTCAAGCTATCACGGAAACTGATGTCCCTTCACTGGCTGTCAGTGACCACTTTCCCATCACCTGTACATGGTCATGTTATGTTCCTAAACAGGGCCGAACCCAGTATTTATACATTACTTACAGATGTTTTAAAAAACTAGATAGAGATAGTTTCCTTCATGACCTCAGTTTTTTTGCCGTTCCATGAAGTTTACAATCACAATGACCCTGATGTAGCGCTCTCACTGTGGCTTGAGCTGTTCCTCGGAGTGCTAAATAAGCATGCCCCTTTAAAAAGGAAACGAGTCCGGTGCCGTGAGCCCCCCACCTGGATTACGGAGGAGATTAAACAAACCATGGAAGCCAGAAACCGAGCCAAGCGGGACAAAGATTTTATTGAGTTCAAAAGGTTACGTAACAGAGTCAAATACCTCATCCGGGAGGCGCAAAAAGCACTGGTAGAGAAAACCAGATGTGGCGGGAATCCGTCTTCAATATGGAAAGTTTTAAACTTACTAACTAACAATAGTAAAAATTGTTCTGCAAATACGACTTCCAACCTTACAGCCGATGTTTTTAACGACCACTTCATTTTAGCCCCGAAATCTTTACTACATGCTGAAGGTTTGGATCAGGTGGAACATGTCGCATCGCAGAAGCTTACTGACTTTTGTAAGCAAAGACTGTCCGCGGGTGATGCTTTTAATATCCCCTGCATCGCTGTACATGAAGTGGGCAGATTTATCTCTAGTCTCAAGAACAAAAAGTCAGCTGGCATTGATGGTATCAATGGTTTTATCCTCGAACTTTCTCTTCCATACATTGTGGAAAGCTTAACCTATATTTACAATCTATGTATTAAAAATAATATTTTTCCGGCGGCTTTCAAAAATTCTAAAGTGGTACCTATACCCAAAACAAAAGACACATCTCATCCAAATAAATTTCGGCCTATATCCATATTATCTATTCTGTCGAAGCCTATTGAGAAGCATGTACACAAACATCTTCTCGAATTCCTGGAAGAAAAGTCTCTTCTGAATAAATATCAATCTGGTTTTCGCCCTAAACATTCGTGTCACACTGCCTTGGTTCATATGATTGACACTTGGCTGCTCAACATCAACAGAAACAAAATGTCTGGTGCCTGTCTTTCTAGACCTAAAAAAAGCGTTCGACCATGAAATTTTATTAGAGAAACTAGACTGCTACTTTAACAATAACAGCGCAGGGACACTCTCATTCTTTCGTTCATATATCATCGGGCGAATTCAAACCGTGTACATCAATGCTACCTTCTCTTCTGAAAAGCGTGTTGAGTATGGCGTGCCCCAGAGATCCATACTAGGACCGTTACTTTTCTGTTTGTTTATAAATGATCTTCCACTTCATATATCCAATCCAAACACCGAATGTGACATGTTTGCCGATGATTCAACTCTTCACGCTGGTGGGAAAACTGTACCTGTTAATATCAAGCAATTCCCTTCGCTCTCCTGCTCCGACGTTTAACCGCCTAAGCTATTTCGGACTCTAAACTTTTGATTCAGTTCCCATTGAGCAAGTCAAGGAATATCGCCTCCTCGGGGTAATTGTTGATGACCAACTGTGCTGGTTGCCCCATCTAACACAACTAGGGAAAACATCTTATCAAAGAAGCTATTTTACTGTCAAGATTAAAATCTATCATTGATACTAAGACACGAAAGCTATTTTTCAACTTCTACATAAAACCTCACATTGACTACGCATCTACTACTTGGGACGGCTGTAGTAAGGCTAACCTTAAGCGGATTAATTCTCTATACAATCGCGCAGTTAAACTGATCCTCCCAATCCCCCTCTCTAACTTTGGAGGAAAAGCTTCAGGCAACAGGGCTCCTTCCTTTACATCAACACCTTACGTTAAACAAGTGCGTACTTATGTACAAAGCACTGAACAGAAAAGCCTCTCTCTACCTGGCTAAGCGCTTTACTGAGAGCGAAAGGGTTTACAGCACTTTGAGGAACAGTCTCGTCATTGAACGGCCCCGAATTGACTTGTTTAAATCCAGCCTTTCGTACGCGGATGCTTATTTATGGAACTCACTTCCACCACATATACAGCAAACGAGACATCTTCCATTGTTTAGGACGAAAGCTTTTAAATACATCTCTGAGCAAACTTGAAAGAAACGTAGATAATATGTCCAAAAGAGCCATGTCAATGATTTCCTGTGGTCCTCCGTTTTGCACTTGTTAGTTTTTACATAAAATCTCTCTTTATCGTAGTGTTTTGCTTGCTCACTAAATTCCTAACATGAGTAGCTGTATCATAAGCGTGCAGTCGCTTTCTATAAACACACTTTACTTAGCAACCCCCCCCCCCCCCCCACACACACACACACACACATACACACAAGAAAACCCTGTCATTTTACTGTGTGTGTGTGTGTGTGTGTAATCTTCAGCGACTTTGGAACTTGTATCGGAATGTAATACAAGTGACCTGTGGGTGTAGCCGCTTGTTTTGTGCTGTTAACATATTGTTTTAATGTTGCTTTTAATGTTGTAGTTTAGCAAGGACAAACATGAAAAGAGGACTGTGCGCTGTTTCCATCCTTGAGAAATAAAGTAGCATTCATTCATTCATTCATTCATTCATTCATTCTCTCTCATACAAACATGTGCGCATCTCCAGGAGGAATAGATCCTCATGCGCCCTCCAGGAGACATGAGGATCTATGCCTCTTGGAGATGTTTGGAGCGCGCGCGCATGCACGCACTAATACGCACACACACATCGATGCGCTTTCAGAAGAGCATGCAGGTGACCAGTGTACTTAGTATATCATGTAGCTAGGTAAAGTCAACCTGCTTTCACACAAATTATAGCAAGACTGAAATTGTACCGTGAAGTTCTAGTTTTGTCACCATTTTCTCAAGCCTATGAAGCGAAAGTGAAACTCATATCACGTAAAATATAAAATTAGGTAAAAACTAAAACTTACGTCATGACAAATCAGGTTTGACACATCAATGACGCGTATGTCCTGCGCCCCTTATAGAACTCACTGACGCATGGGCAATTCCGCGAGACTTTTTCAATAGGAGATAATTCAACATCAGAATCAGATCAAAGACAAAAGGTAGAGACCATTGACAGTGAGGACAGCTCTCATATAGAAGGGACTTTATTGTTATGGTACATCCCATCTTGTTCTTCATATGTTTATGCACGTTGAACACCAAATTAACGTGAATGCGAATAACGCGGTCTGACCTTATGGCTCCCAGGTGCCGCGATATAACTAGGCTGACCTGTACCAGTGGCTGCATGCATAATGAGTTTGACACACAACTGCTCGACGTTTATGTGGTTGGACAATTTTTAACGAAACTTCGGGAGTCAAGGAATTTTTTTTTTTTAAAGAAAATAATTCGAGTTCTGCTATCCGAAGAAGATAGGTTGGACAATATTTCAATGATTTATGAGGATGAATCCAGCATTATTGTTTTCCAATCTGAACATGCAATAACGACTTTTCAAAAATCTTTTTTACTTTTGTCATTTTTGCTTTTTTTCAGATGAATACATTTCATCTTCATTACATTTCACATTTTTTAGTTTGAAGTCAACTTGTTTTTATTTTTTCACCAGACAGTCTTCAGCAGGCTGTGGGGTTCACAGTAAGGATGAAGGAAACGGACGTCCACGGATTGGGGGATAGTCAGGTGATCAAGTTTGATGACGTCATCTATAACGCGGGGAACAGCTACAACCCAGGTTCTGGCATCTTCACTGCTCCTGCGGCTGGAACTTATGTCTTCTTCTTACAGGTATGATGATGATGATGTGCCCAGTGCGCAAAAGGTCATCCGGCCGACGTCGGCCCTATGCCCTTTGCGCACTGGATGTCTACTTGCATTAGCGGTCTCAGCATTCATAAACACGAAACAGAGGCCGAGAGACAGAGGGGGAAAACACCACGTGCAACGTGCAATAGGTTGCGCAAAGGGTCTGTTGCCTGTCAGGTTATTCAGTCTCTTGCGTGGCCTAACATCTGCCCAGTGCGCAAAGGCCGGGCCATCGGGTGGCTTGCGTTCAGCTGTTGCTTTCGCCAAAGTGAGTGGAAAAAAGAAAGAAGAAACGGGCATCTTTTGACACAGAGGATTAAAAAAAAAAAAAACACCCGGACAAACGTGCGATATCGCATGTTTGTTTGGGCTTTTAATCCACTGTTTTTCGTCGAAATACGTGCAGTTTTGACCTACTTCTGATTTCCAAGGTCGTAAGTCGAATGATACTCATCTCTTCATTGAATATTTCAGTCGTAGATTTATGTTGAATGTGATATCGTTATTGTTGAATATTTATTTATTGTTTGTTTGTTTGTTTCGTTCTTTCTTTATTTGCTTCAGACCCTTCGCCACTACCAGGATGTCATCAAAATAGAAATGAACATCATGAAGAACAACGTCTTCCTCACAGTGGTGCATGCCGGTTACTCCCCTTGGGAGAGCGGAAGCATCCTGTCAGTGACCCACTTAAACCAAGGGGACACAATCGAGGTGCAGAACCGGTACGGCGGTCAGTTCTGGGGAGGACTGTACACCACGTTTGCTGGGTTCCGCGTTTCTTCGCTTTAACCCCTTGACTGCCGAGAAAACCTGAACACAATCCAACTGCAAGAGACATGGATCCTTATGAGCCCCCGCACTAGCGAGGGCTCTTCAGGATCCACGCCTCTTCAGTGCTTACACCACTTTGTATCCACCGTCTCATGGGACGGTCGGACATCTTTGGCGTTGAAGTTAACAAAGCTTTCAGAAACGCAGTCTGTGGCAACTGACAGTTTTTAACCCCCTCGCTGCATAAAGCTGAAAATGGCGTCTCTCTCATCGCATATCCGTCGAGTACGCATGTCAGTTTGGCGGAGGTTTGATTATACAGAATGAGACCAGCAACTTGTGAAATGCACAGTTCATCAAACTTGACACTAAAATATTTTGAAGAAGAAAAGCATTTCATGACGCTACATATTTTGTGACAATTTATAACCAAAATCCGCGAGCACATTTCAGTTTTTAGCCTTTACACCGTGAATGAAATAACCTGGCCTTTTGAAATTTGTTCCTGTGTGTCAGCGTTCTAAGAAACATGAACTCAGTGTTGTGGATTAAAGGCCTGAAAAAAAACCTTAATGAAACAGAAATAAGAAGTATCATAAAACGTTTGGCGCAATCCGCACTGTGTCTAGTGAAGAGTCGGGTCTAAGGTACAAAGTGACCTTAAATCCTGCGCAAGCCATTCAGACTTGCTTAGTGGCTAGCGTAGGGTTTACTCATGCAGCTGGCCCCGGAACCCTACGGGCAACCGGGAAAAGAGCCATTTCAGAGCCACTGCATGAGTATGAAATTATCAAGTGTATCTCCTTAACCTATAAAACCCTGACATGCTGCGACAGGATGTGGATCTACCATGACAGTTCAAGGGTGGTGTCAGAATAGCTTGGCGCCTGCAGGTGCCAAGCTATTCCGACACCACCCTCGAACTGTCATGGTCGGTCTGTCAGTCGACAACTGTGACGCTGACCTCAAATGATATCCAAAAAATAATGATTTCATCCTCAGAAGGTAACGAGTTAAAACTGGCTGTTACATGGTAGTCGTAGTCGTAGTATGATGCAATCACACCAGACGCACGCACGTAGGGTTCTTGTAAAGAAACTTCACTCAGCTGCAACTCGTCACACGTGGCATAAGGTTGTAACAGTAAATGGAGTAACAGTTCCAACAATATTTTATTGCAGCGATGCAATCTCAGGACAATGCATCCATGTCACGACTAGGGAGGGACAGACGAGAATGGAAGATAGAACAGAAGTAGAACCCCCAAATGTCCCGACTAAAGAGATAGACGAGAATGAAGGTTAGGAGTAGAGGAGAAGAAAGAGATAGATAAAGAACCCTAGCGTCTTGCCTCAAGACAGGTTACAGCTCAGCACAAGCAACACAACACATTTACTTTACACGTACACTCAGTCAATCTTTATTACTATTACACTATCCCCCCTTTCCTTCCTTCCCACACTTCCCACCGACACTTCCCCTCCCTGCCCCCTACTCCCCTCCCGAAAAAAAAAGAAAGAAAGAAAAGAAAAACGAAAAGGGAAAAAAACTAAAGCAAGGTTAATACTACTTCCACAGCATCAGCATTGCATCGAGTGGTGGACACAAACACTCCACCACGCTACGCAGCACTGTTGCTCCACAATAATAAAAAGTCAGGTCACAGCCCTCCGAACTGACGGCTGAAAAACGTTATTTACAATATACTGTTCATATACAAGAATCATGTAACTACACCAAGGCAGAGTGAGTGACGGAAAGCTGAATAAGAATGGGACCACCGTGGTAAGTCGACGAACGCCTGTGGATCCCTCCCGTCCGGCTTCCTTAACGGTCGTACAGCTTCGCGGGTCTTCTCTCTCAGTCTTTGTGTTTCCCTGGCGCGAGGTCTGGTTGCAATGGCGACACGGCAGCTTCGGCAGAATGGATGAACGCGCGCCTTCCACGCCGACACTCGTCCAGCGAGGCGTGGTTGGTCCTAATGCCCGTCGGCCCTTCAACCGGTCCCGAACCCGAACGTCAAAATGCAAAACAAAAGCAGAAGCCTAAACGGCCCCGTAAGTAACGTAAACCAGAGGGTCCTAAAACCAGCTAACCACCATACCCACCCTGCTTGGTTTACAAAAACACTACCACTAACCATTCAAGCACTTGACCTTCACTCATATGACACGTGCTTTCCAAATCATTCCAAAATTTACACATGAACCAAAACAACGAAAGTTCTCAACCACTACATATAAACCTTCCTAACATTCTCTGCACTTCCACAACAAGCGAATACGTTTCACTAAACAGTTAAAAACAACTAATAATTACAGAACCAACCAATAACGCCAAAACAATACTTCCCCTTAACACCCATCGAGTTCTACCCTCCTTTTCCCCCCACGATACCCCGAGACCTAGCACATAGTACAAAACACCTATAACAACCATAACATGACAAACATCCGCACGCGGGTTTTTTAACGCACTTACCTCCTCTGCGACCCGTCACAAACGCCGACACCCGTAGGCACAATAACCCCAGTCTCCGGCCTCCAACGACCACGGGACTGGACCGGCGCTGTGTCACTGACTCTCACAAACGGTCAGTCACTGACTACCAACAGTCAGCTGGGCAAGACAACCTGGTCTAACCGAGTACAGCTGCGAACTAAACTATTATTCCCTTGCTACCGACAAGGTAAACTCGGCAGTGAACACACTACCGTATCCACTAGCGCGCCCCGCACGTGCAAAACAAGGAACACTAACCCGTCTCTACCAACATGAAAACAACTCACTATTCCTACACTGACCGGTGCTTCGGTAACTTTCGACTACCACTGTCAAAACAGTCACTAACCGTGACAATCCACAAATGCACCAACACTGATGCACTGTCTCCTCTACAATGCATCAACACTTTTGACACACTGCGTCTCTCATACAATGTACACACACAACTTCCTAACACGGGCTTTTATACTATTACAGATTTCCAGAACAAATCCAGCACATTCTCCCAACACAACCACTGAATCAGAAAAGAAAACGTAACTAAAACTCATTAATATTCATCTAAAAAGAACTCTCTAGAAGTTACTACAAATTTCCACTACCCTCTAAGCGCCTTCGAAACAATGTTACGAAATGTTGCCAAAAACTTTGATGTCATATATGAGTCACTAGAAAGATCGCGACCCTGCTCGAACCTTCCAGTCTAATGTAGCTCAAACTTTACAACGTTGTAGCGAAACTAGCGTCACAACAAAAATCGATCTTACTTCTCCGTGCAAAAAACAAACAAACAAACAAAAAAAAAAACGAATGAAAAGGTAGGTAATTGTAACGCATGCAGACTTGCCCCCAGCCGTACGTACAGACTCTCGCACAACAGACCAGACGGCGCATTCACGCGGTAAAACACAACTCACGGGCTTTCTTTCTAACGAAGACTTTTATACAAAATAAATAAAGAAAACGCTCAAAAGATTATCAAACTATTCAAACCACACCTTCCCAACTACCAGCATCTTAACATCACATCCACATACACAATATCAATGCCCTGCTAGGTAGTAGTATCTCACACTCCAACCTGTTTGGTGTTCTCGCCTGGTTCAGTCCTTTCACGTCTAGGCGTGCCAGTCCTTTGTTGTACGCCCCGAATCGTCCCGTCTCTCGTACCGTGGACGCCCTCGTAGCTCGTATCGTATAGCGCAGTCCTCGCTGTGACCCGGGTGTCTCGGCACCGGTCGTTCACTCCCTGAGTGAAGAGATGGAGAGATGACCTCGCATTAGGTCCCTGGTGACTGACGTCTCGGCGTCCGTCGCTCCACTCTCCGACAAGCACTCTGAACAATAATAAAGTCCTAAATCATAACACTTGCTAAACACAAACACATATTGGATAATATGAGACACATTACGTAACCTGGCTGATACAATAACTCATACGTTCATTCACACACACACACACACCTGCTTCATCACCCGACTACTTTCGTAACACCCCATATCTGTCACTACCTTGAAACAGACTATAACCTAACACTCTCGCTATAAGTTATCCCATACGCTGGAAAAGACTATACTTAACCACGTACTGCCTTCATAACGACTTAGGCATACGCACCTCACATTCCTTAGTTATCCATCTCGGTAAATAACTATATACGAAAACACCGGTTACCTCAATGAATTCCAAACCAACATAACTGAACCAAACCACTAAGAACTACACAACTGAATTAACTCCTATTAACGCATACTATCCTTAACGCAAATAACCATCAATAATACGTATAGAAACATACCTGAATTCTAGGTTTCAGAGTCTTGGAATACGGGCTAAGGTATCTCACACACGTCTGTCCACACTGACAGTAAAGCCCCTTACTAACTTGTTTAGACCTCTGACAGACTGAGCTCTCGCCTAAACTCACTAAAAACTCCCCGTGCTAAACGTTCCTTTAAGATTTCAAGTGGTTCTCGTGCCACACAGAATAGTTCTCACAAGGCAAACCGCTAACAAAACTGTACCGTGTTAAACCCACTGTGTGAACCCTATGCGTGAGCATAGAGTTTCATCACAGTAATTCTTATCCAAAATAACTCAGATGAATATCGGATCTTTCCTATGATTAACACACACATGCTCTCAAAAGATTAACGCAACAACAAACGTAACACTAGTCCTCTTGTGCCGAATGTAGCCACTGGTACTGTTTGCAGTGTTGGTGGATGCATGCATACATGACCTTGTTAACCCATAAACTGCAGAGAAAAATGCCTCTTGCTCAGACCAATTTGTATCCATGTTTCTTGGATGGTGTTGGCTTTTGGTCGTTGAATGAACCAGAAACAAAAATGAGCGTACAGTGTACGTACATTGTCAGGAAAGGGGTTAAAATGTGTGATCACTTGTGCCGCCGACCGAAAATGGTGGACTCAAACCCCAAATGTGAGCCGGCATCTTTTCAACCAACCCGCGAAATACCTAGAGCCACGTATTTTTGTCTTATTTGCAAAAGAACTGTGCATTTGGAAGATAGTAATAAAACTCCGTAACCTGACTTGTTTTTTTCAGTATTGTACATGTATACTTATTTTAACGGTTTGTTTGTCAGTAATCAGAATCGGGGGTGGGGCATTGATTGGGGGTGTAGGGAAGGGGTGTGTGTGTGTGTGTGGGGGGGGGGGGGTGGCGTGGATGGTATGCACGAGTCGTGTTCTACACTGAGAGAGAGAGAGAGAGAGAGAGAGAGAGAGAGAGAGAGAGAGAGAGAGAGAGAGAGAGAGAGAGAGAGAGAGAGAGAGAGAGAGAGAGAGATGTTTGTGTATGTGCCGGTGCATACCCTACCTCCTGCCCCCCCCCCCCCCCCCCCCACACACACACACACATACAGTCATACACACACACGCACACACACACACACGCGCGCGCGGGCACACACACAATCCCGCATACACACACACACACACACACACAAAACACGCGCACGGCGCACGCACGCACACACACACACACCACACCACTCACACACACACACACACACACACACACAAACACACACACACCCTCCACCCCCCACCCCTCCACACACACACACACACACACACACACACACACACACACACACACACACACACACACACACACACACACACAAACAAACAAACTACAGTCGTCTGATGATCTGATATCGTACGACTTCCTCACGGGCCGGGAAAACGGGTTAAAATGAATATAAGAAGGCTTATTAAAAGTAGACCGGACAACAGTTCATACGACGTCTTCAAGTATGCTCATTTAGTAGTGAAATCCTCCACCACAAACTCAGTTCCCGCGTCCAAGGCCCAGTAGGCCAAATAGGCTGTCTCAGCACAGGTAGTCGGTTAAAGTCGTTTGCATTGCGGTTGCTTGTAATACTATTTTAAATCTACATTAACACTAGGGTCGAAACTCTACATTTTGGGAATGGTCTTCTGAAGACTACATTACAGGTACAGATCGACTGTTATAGTCGTTGGGCCTCGATTGTCAAACGGGAACACAAGCCGTGAGCGGACACCATCAGACCAGGTAAGACAGCTAAAGGTACACAACTCTGCGAGACGCGAGTAGAAAGACTCGCGATTCCCTTCTCTTGCCATGACTCGGCCCTTCAGCAATCAGCAGTGTTTACAACGAAAACTTCAGTCGCCCCAGGTAAGTCCGCTCGGGCCGTCACGCTTTTATTCCCCTACTTTACATCAATTCTTTGTTTCAGGGGTGGGAATTTGTCAGATAAAGGGTTGAGATTTGCCTCTAAGCGATGGTATACGTGATTGACTGAAATTCTCAACCTGATTTCGTCGATGGCCAGGTATGCGAACCAGGCTACCGGACACGGCTGTACTAGTGTCGTGTGTTTCAGCTGGTGCAAGAGGCATAGATTCTCATGAGCCCCAACATAGCAGAGGCTCATAAGAATCTGTGTCTCTTGCTTACATGAATTGAGCACATTTAATCCTATTCATGTGTTGAGGTGTGTGGTGTGTAATCATTCGTGTTCAAGTCAGTCAAGTTTAGTCTGTCTTCGTTGTATCGCGTGCCCCAAAGCAGGAAGGTATGCTGTACACAGACATAGGCAGAAACCCGTGTAGCCTCCTTAATGCAAGAAACGCAGACGCAGTTGCGATTTGAATCTTAGTATAACAATGAAGACTTGAACATATTCTAATTAGCGTTCAGAGCATATGGCTTAATTGGTCACTCGTAGACCAGGAGAGCTCATGCGGATCTTTCCTCGTACACTTGCAAGCGGTTCGCCTGTTGTTGCAGCCCTTGCGCCAACACCGCATGGCTACCTCGCGCTTTGTGCTGTTTCGCTTTACACTAGCGCACTGACTGACACAGCTTAGGTGATACGGTCGGTATTTGAGTCACGTTGCAGACGTTTTATAGTTTGAATGTCACGTACAACACCTTTGTGAAGGGATTGTCCATAAAAAAATACGTAAACTCCTGACTAGAAGAAAAACTAAGAAAACACTATAAAAAAAACAAACACAGTGACTGATGTCGACATTGCCGTATCCGACTTTGGGAAGTTGTCCTGTAGTATCATTACTGACAGTGCAGTCGAGATCCACCATGATAGTTGAATTTTTGCACCACCCTTGAACAATGATGGGGGAGTACTGTATCTCGTCCGCCGTTTACAATTATAGCAACTGAAATTCGAGACGTGCCGCATAGGCTGCGTAAGCGGACGCGGCACTCCGGCCGAGTAACGAGTAAGTTAACCCGGCTGAGCTGTCCGTAGCTGTTTTTGTCGCGCCGATGGATTCCTGCAGGCCGGAATCATCGCGACAAAAATCGCTACCGACAGCAAAAGGGTTAAAAAAAATAAAACAAACACGGGCCACCGACAGTGTTTATGATACAACCAGTTAACATTCCTACCTATCGATATTTTACTGTCAGTGGAGATGCGGGCCAAAAGGTGATATCAAGCGTCAGTGTACAATGCAAATACAATCCCCACAAAGAAAAACAAAACCGACGCCGCTGAGACGGAAATGACAAGTACAACACGATTTATTAACCCTTATCATCCTTTTATACCCATTGCTTGAAATGAATTTGACTGATAGTTCAAGGGTGGTGCCAGACATCGGCATGGCGCCGCCTCAGCGCCAAGACTATGATGATATTCTGGCACCACCCATGAACTGAAACAGTTGATCTATCTCCTAATCTGTAATGTAGCCTTCATAGGACATTAGCGAGCAGATTTTACAAAATCAGCCTCTGAGGATGTAATCAAATGGGTTAATCGTTTGTGTTGTACCTGTCCTAAACGCCCATGTTCTACTGATGTTAGATTTCTTCACTTCACTGAACGTCGATCATAAACGCTGTACTTCAGTGGTACGCGCCCACACGACAAGCTTTCGTTGTGCACAGAAGACGCTATATAAATGGCAGGAAGTTTTATAAGTGTGTCACAGTGTTGGCTGTATAAAGATCTATAAATAGCGTGCACTGTATAGGGTCGTTTGTCAAAAATGTGTTCAAAGGACGCTCCTACTTGCCAGGCATGTTCTACTATGGCCGATGATAGAAATGTTGTAGTGTCGTGCATGTATTAGATAACTGAGTTTACGTGATATTATGATTGACCTTCACATTTTACACATCTGTTACCAGCGACATTAATTTTGTAATATGCATGGCCTTTTACATTGATTTACTCTGCGCGACCGTCAGCCCACATACACGCCGCGACCGTCAGCCGACAATGATACACGAGGCCGTCACACACACACACACACACACACACACACACACACACACACACACACACACACACACACACACACACACACACACACACCGTGGCACACACACCACACACACACACACCACACACACACACACACACACACACACACACACACACACAGCGTGACAACACACTAACACACACACACACACACACACATACTAACACACATACACACTAACACACACATACACACACACTAATACTAACACAGACACAACACACACACACACACACACACACACACACACACACACACACACACACACACACACACACACACACACACACAGAGGTGCGGGCGCGAAACATTTTATCTTCATTGCGGGTGTGTCTTTTCAAGAAGCCGGATCTTGTATTCGATAAGTGTTTGCGACAGTGTGTCATTTATTATTCGTTCATCTGTCCGTCTGTCCCGGCGTCCTTCCGTCCGTCCGTATGCCCGTCAGAGTCTTTCTGTTCATTCATTCACTCCCCCCCCCCACCCCACCCACCCACCCAACCACCTACCCCACCTGATACATATAATTAATACACAGGAGGCTAGTAAGAGGCATAGATCCTCATGAGCCCCAGCAACTGAGGGAGCTTATGAGGATCTAAGCCTCTTGTGTTTCGGATGTTACTCGTTGTATTCTGACAGTGAAGACGATCATGCTTTACAATCATTTGATCAAAAACTGATTAGTTTGGGAAAATAAAGGATAGGTGGGTATATCGAGTTTCGGGATTTGAAGTTATCTGCACCAAAGGTGCCCGTAATAGTATATCATAAGCCTTTTATTACACCGTGGACCTAATATCAAAGATTGAAAAAGAAGGAGCCCCCCCCCCCCCCCCACACACACACACACACTTGATCGTATTAATTGATTATATAGCTGTGAATGTGTGTGTGGGTGTTAGTGGGTTGGGGGGTGGAGGGGGGCATGGGTGTGTGTGTGTGTGTGTGTGTGTGTGTGTGTGTGTGTGTGTGTGTGTGTGTGTGTGTGTGTGTGTGTGTGTGTGCGTGCGCGCGCGCGCGCGTGTGTGTGTCTGTGTGTGTGTGTGTGTGTGTGTGTGTGTGTGTGTGTGTGTGTGTGTGTGTGTGTGTGTGTGCCGGTCGATAGTTTGCAAACGGCTTAACATTTTGAAAGTCTGTTTTCGTCACAGTGAAGTAATTTTAGTCCTCTTTACGGCACTTGCAACTGCATTTTTGTCCATTTTGTGTGGCTTTTTCTACACGTTCACCCTTAAAAACATCGGACGCGTAAGAATCAGTCGCGAATGCCCCGCATCTGAGGGCACTCAGCCTATTTTTTTTATTTTTTTTTTTTTTTGCACTTGTAGGCAGACGAATCATTTTCCTTCAGCTGCAACAAAAAAGATGGATTCTGAGTGAAAATAGGGATGTTGCCTAACCTCCGAACGTAAAACTGATTGCCTTGATTACTTGCTGGTGGTCTGTTTACGTCAGTGTGTGCGTGCTTGCATGCGTATGCGTTTCTTTGTTTTCTGTTGTTTGCTTATTTCTTTGTTTTTCTGTATTTTCATAATGTGAGTGTGTGTGTGTGTGTGTGTGTGTGTGTGTGTGTGTGTGTGTGTGTGTGTATGTGTGTGTGTGTGTGTGTGTGTGTGTGTGTGTGTGTTGGTTCATGTGTATTTTAAGGTGCTCTGCTGCCGGTGGTCTGTTTACGACAGTGCGTGTTTCCCCCACCCCCCTCCTCCTCCACACACACACACACACGCACACACATTCACATGGTCACATTATGAGCATACAGACAAAACGAAGAAACAAGCAAACACTTGAACAGAAAACAAAGAAACACATATTCATGCAAGCACACATACACACACACACACACACACACACACACACACACACACACACACACACACACACACACACACACACAGACACACACACACACACACACAGACGTAAACAGACCACCAGCAAGTAATCAAGGCAATCAATTTTACGTTTGGAGGGTACATCCCCATTTTTCATTCAGAATCCTCCTTTCTTGTTGCAGCTAAATGGAAAATGATTCTTCTGCTATAAGTGCAGAGAAAATTAGGCTGAGTGCCCCGCTCAGATGCAAGTCATTCGCGGCTGAATCTTACATGTCCGATGCCACGGTTTTCGATGGTAAACGTATGGAAAAGACGACACACAAAAAGTTTTCTGCTGAAAAAAAGTTTTCAGGTTTTAAGAAAAATGAACGCATTTTAAACTGGTGTTATTCACCTTTTAGAATGTCTGGCCAAACATGAGATGTGTGCTAAAACAACGCAGCATACAGAGAAATGTCCGTCTTGCGATTTGTTTATTTTGGGGGTAGGTAGCTTTACCGGGTCACAGCGTAAAGACTACGCAATAGACAAAGGTGCAGCTGAGAGTGCTGTAAAGAGGACTAATAATACTGAACTGTCACTAAATCAGATTTTAAAAATGTTAAGCCGTTTGCAAAATATCGACCGGCAAATCTTTGTATTGGTTTTTTTTTTTTTTTTTTTTTTTTGTGGCGCGCATTGTTTATAAGGACTCGCATGCTTGACCACATACTGCTGATGCGTACTTAAAATTGCCCTTGTATTAGGCGCTTTGAGCGTGTGTGAGGTGTCTTTTAACGACATTGCACCTGTTGAAGGAGATAGATCGACTCGTAATGACGCATGTAGTTCAAGGGGAGTGATAGGTTAGTTTAGTGGGCTGAGTGGTTCGTTTAACTCCTTGACTGACCGGGAACCCAGACTGTTTCTGAAATCTTTGTTAATTCAACGCCAGAGACCTATACATGATGCCTGGGTATGAAGAGGCGTCAACAAGAGGCATCGATCCTCATGGGCCCCCCGCAGTTGCGGGGGCCCATGAGGATCTATGCCTCTTGCAGTTTATCTACGCAGTAAAGGGCTTAAGGGGAAACAAAGTGAAACATGTGTATTCATTAACTCATTCAGCCCGACGGCCGTATCTCCCAAATTTTGGAGGCGTCATCTAATGACTATGCACCAGTTGCAGGAGATGGATCGACCATGAAAATTCAAGGGCAGTGCCAGATTAGGCCAAGCTAATCTGTCACAACCCTTCAGTGAATTATCATGGTCGACCCATCTCCTGCTGTAGTGCGTCAGGGCTGAATGTGTGAACACGTGTTGCGACGGTTATGAAATAAATACACGCATTCATACTTGTGTTTTTATTTCAGTGTGCACTGAAGCGAAGCGGAGGACAAGACACGTTTACAGGAGAGTAGAGTGCAGATGGGGCTTGCGGTGCGTAACTGTGAATGACTTTTCTACGTTTCCCGTCACCTGTGACACTACAACTAGTGCTGTGTTTATAACTCAGCGTGATTAGGGAAAGCTAGATTTCCTCAGTGCGGCGGCACATATCAACTTGTGAGGAGAATTTGTGGACGCTCACAACCTTGCTACATGATGTTGGATGTGGCTTGGCTAAACGAACAAGGCTATGGGCTATTTTCTGTGAAAGTTTGCTTGTGCTCCCACTCACGCTTATGAAACAAAGTACACAATGTGATCAAGTTCTCTTCACTGCTGATGCTCACATCACGCGTAAGACGCTACCAGTCCGTGATACCTTTCTCCACAGTGTCGACCGCTTGGTTCAGAAGAGCGGGACATGGCAAACCGCACATGGTGGCTCATTGTCCTTACACGTTTTATCTGTGATTTCTGATTGGTGAGAGACTATACATCTCCAGTTGTACACACACGTCTGCACAATGCCCAGCGTATGGTCAGCCCGCAACACCCTGTACAAGGTGGCGCTGGTCGTGCTGTTTACCGGACTGCCCATGCACTTGGTGTCCATCCTCCTGCCCTACTGGCTGGAGCTGGACCTTGCGCGGGAGACGGAGGAGGAGAGGGTCAATATTCCCGCCAACTACGGGCTGTGGCAACTCTGCCTCGACTCCAAGGGATGCCAGGGCGTGTACGCTGCAGGTGCTGTTGGAGGTGCGGGGTGAAAGAAATCTAGACATATTCACATATTTTCACTGTGATGGTTGTAGACAGGGAAATATTTTGTCCACTGACTCTGTAACAGAGCGGACATAATGTTCCTCTGTGTACCTGGTCACTCGCCATGACCTGGCACTTCAGACGAGCACAATAACACCAGTAATGTCATGTCGCGAACTGCATTACCTAATTGCTGATTGTGATTTTCAGCAAAGCAACAATAGAGCCCCCCCCCCCCCAAAAAAAAAAAAATAAATAAAAAAAAAAATAAATAAATAATAAATAATAATAATAATAATTATTATTATTATTAAAAAAAAATAAAGGGTGCTGTATTAAGACGTTGAGCTGTACATTCCAAGTTGTCTTCTGAAACTACATTAGTGTCCAGGGGACAGACTGAGCATGATAGGTGTGTCCAGGGGACAGACCGACCATAATAGTTTCAGGGGGGTCCTTAGGTGTACCCTTGAACTATCATGGCTGATCAGTCTCCTTCTGCAGTGTTTCATGGCTGATTGGGTAAATTAATTATATATTGTTCGGAAATCAGGTCAGAATTGCACAATTGTTTCGATGAAAACAGTGGATTAACCCATTTCATCCTGAGGTTGATTTCTTAAAAAAAAATTGTTTCTTATCCTATGAAGGCTACATTACAGATTAGGAGCTAGCTCAGCCGTCTTGGTTCAAGGGCGGTGCCAGAATAGCTTTGCGCCTTAGGCGCCAAGTTGTTCAGGCACCACCCTTAAATTATCGTGGTCAAATTTATATAAAGCAGGATGAAAAGGGTTAATAGTCCGGACAAACATGCGATATCGTATGTCGTTTGTCTGGGCATTTCATTCACAGTTTTCGTCAAAACACGTGCAGTTTTTACCTACTTCTGATTTCCAAAAATCGCCTGTTGAGGCATTGACGTTGTCTTTTGTGGTGCAGGTTGGTTTTTCTGTGTCCAGCTGTTGATGATATGGGCCTTCGTGCTACATATGATTTCTGTCCTCTTGGGGGCCTTGCAAAACTTTCTCTCGCGCACGCGCGTGCGCACGTGGAGGTCGCCATTTTGGCGCAGAGTGATGCATAGAGACTGTGAACTTCCGGAGGACATCGGGTTTGCTGCTGGTTAGTATTTTCCCGATCCATTGTAGTAGTTTTGCGTGCAAGTAGTTGAAATTTGATGGGGAAATCAAAGCTTTCGTATGCTGGACTTTGCATAATTTACAATTAATATACAGTCTTTTTAGTTACTGTAACTAAGCAGTTGAATTTAATTAATTACCTTAACTCATTGGAGACGTGCCGCCTCCGGATACGTGGCATAAGCCGCGTATCTGGAGGCGACACGTCTCGAATGAGTTAACTTAAATCAATTTTTGGAACTGACCATTTGTGGCAAAGATACTACTACCTTAAAGCTTTATTTGTTGTTTATTTCTGAAGGTTTTCTGGGTCAAGCAGCTCACATCGTTTTCATGCTGTTCACCAAGGAACTAGTGTCTGATGGGGCTAAATACTCTTGGTCGTTTGGCTTCGGCTTCCTAGCGACAGGTGGTGCTGTTCTTGCCACTCTCGCGCTGACCAAGGCACGCCTCCAGCCTATTCCACGGCCGCCCGCACCCCAGGTCAGGCCTGTCGAGCTTCAGGACGTCAATTTGAGTATAGCCGAGTCGGAACTGGCAGAGGGTGGGATGGCCGAAACCTATTTCCGGTCACGAGACTCAGGTGACGTTCGCAGACGCGAGTCGCCAGTATCGAGAGCGCCAGAACCGCACAACGCAGGCGCCACCGCAAGGCTTGAGGCAAGTGGTGTGGCAAGGTGATCAAAGTGTTCAAACTTTGTTTAAGCCCTGACGTACTACAACGAAATATTAATCGACCTTGATAATACGAAGGACGTGCCTGATCAACGTGGCCCCTTGGAAGGTACCAAAGCAAATCTGGTACCGTCCTTGGAATCAAACCTTTCTGGAAACTGTCAGACTGAGAGCGTTCTTCCAAATTTCTAGAGCGTCAGAGCGCGAGAAGTTTGCCCCAAGTGTGTTTCCTTCTGATGAAACATATTACGTTCAGACCGGTGTTAGAAAAAAAAAAAAACAAAATTGGCAAAATGACTACTAGGCATGTTTACTCTTCACCGTGTTGGGGAGAAGTCCCCAGATAGACCTACTCGGGCTGAGTACGCCAAAAGTGCAGTTCTATTCAAATGAGACGCCTTACCTTGTCATCACGAGAAAAAGAGCGAACACGATCAAGCTGCAAGAGACATAGGTCCTCATGAAGCCCCCGCAGATGCGGGGGCTCATGAGGATCTATGCCTCTTGCTGAGACCAATGTGTGTCTATGTTTCTTGGACGGTGTTGGCTTTTGGTCCTTGAATGGACCAAAATTTCAGAAACAGAAATATGTACATACAGTGTCAGGGACGGGATTAAATCATCTGATTTGAATAGAAGTGCACTTTTGGCGTACTCCCCGAGTGGGTATGTCTAGGGAGTACTCTTGCAGACGACATGGGATGGTGTGCTTCTATATACTGTGAGTACTTCCGCTGCAGCCTGAACTGTGTGTGTGTGTGTGTGTGTGTGTGTGTGTGTGTGTGTGTGTGTGTGTGTGTGTGTTTATGAAACCGCAGACTCTCGGCATTCGTTTCAAAGCTTGTTTTGTGCGCGGAGCCTCAAACTTTACGAGTTCACGGCTGTGCACCTCAACGACCACTGATGCTTATTTGATGGAGAAAAACCAGGCAGCATGATGATGAACTCCGAAGTGACAGAGCACCTTTAATTATTTTGGTAATGTGACGCGTCTTGGTGGGACGCTCTCTGCTAGACCAGGGCGACCACTCCTTCGTTGACCGCCGTGAGATAGTCTTAGTTGCATGCTCGGCGTTAAACCCAAATAACTACCTAACACTAAGGAGTGGTCGCCCATTTTTAACCCATATCACCCCACGGCCGCATTTCCGAAATTTTGGAGGCGTCACCTCACGACCATGTGCCAGTTGGAGGGAGATGTATTGACCATACTAATTCAAGGGTAGTGCCAGATTAGCTTGGCGCCTCAGAAGGCGCCAAGCTAATCTGGCACTACTCTTGAATTAGCATGGTCAATCCATCTCCTGCGGCTGTGGGACGTTGGGGCTAAACTGGTTAATAGGATGAGGAGGGCATACATCTACAGCTGAATATTTCTCGCAAAGGCAATGTGAAAAATCCAGACGCTTAAGAAACTGTTGCAAATCGAACGTTGCTTCTAGTTTGTATGTACAATTACAGTCTCTATATAATATGGACACATTTAAAAACGTGTTCTTTAGCTGCACTGGGGTCTATGCCATATATTCACTATACTGGAGATCATAATATGTGTGGTGCAGAGTGTCTGAAATGGCTGAACTCGTTATACACATAGCTGCTGATTTGTTGCATTTTACTATTTTCCCCGTTTCTGGTCATAGACCTGAATATATGCACTGTTAAATGTGACTTTCTTTTAGCTCAAAGCCTTAAAGCACGCCGAACATTTCATGAATTTTTCCGGAAAACTGACCTCTAAATGACCCGAATTCTCACTGTTTTTCCAAGGGGGACAAAACTCATCATTGCGAATGTCCAACTTATTTAGTTGCGCGCGGCAGCTCTTGTTCATAACCGGCGAAAAAGCAGGGTTGGTTTCATTGAAAGTTCAGTTTTCCCCGGTAAATTCATGCTTTAAGGAACAAAATTGCATACGAGTACACAGTGTTGATCTGTGATTTTGGACCTTACGGCTTTCAGCCGTAAGGTCCAAAATCACAGACCAGCACACTTTTGTCCGTGCATATCATTAGCATATCATAAGCGCTTTCATTTGCTGTGGCGCTTGTATCGATTATATATTGACGAGCAAGAGAAATGCGGCATCATTGGAATCAAGTATTGCGGATGATTCCAATGATGTCGCGTTTCTTTTGCTCGTCAGTATATTATTATAAAGTTCTCATAGAAATACTTTCGAATTATATTTTTTATATGTGTACCCCTGCACTTTACACTAGCTACTTAACTCAGCGACTATTTCAGCATTCCAATTTGTGATAATTTAATGATGTCCGTATCTTTTTTTCGACACGGGAATGAATCGACCGTGATAACGCATGGTCAGTGCCGACAAGTTGAAGCTTTGTACCTATATGTGTGCCGGTCTGTAATTTTGGACTTTACTATTTAATCCATTCAGCCCTGACGCACTACACCAGGAGATGGGTCGACCATGATAATTCAAGGGTAGTGCCAGATTAGCTTGGCGCCTGTCGGCGCCAAGCTAATTTGGCACTATCCTTGAATTATCATGGTCGATCCATCTCCTGCAACAGGTGTATATTCGTTAGATGACGCCTCCAAAATATTGGGAAATACGTGCGTCGGGCTAAATGAGTTAAGGCCGCAAGGTCGCAGTCACCGACCAGTTCAAATATTTTATTATGTTCGTGGGTCATGGGCCGGACGTGTCCCTCTCACGACGTGCCAGTTTGGGGTCGGACGTGTCCCTCCCTCTCACCACGTGCCAGTTGGGGCCGGACGTGTCCCTCCCTCTCACCACGTGCCAGTTGGGGCCGGACGTGTCCCTCCCTCTCACGACGTGCCAGTTGGGGCCGGACGTGTCCCTCCCTCTCACGACGTGCCAGTTGGGGCCGGACGTGTCCCTCTCACGATGTGCCAGTTGTGAATAGCATGCCGTTCCACTTTCAGGTATGACTGAGGAGAGCTCTGTGAGCAGATGTGACTGAAGTGACTCAGTTTGGTTCTGAAGTTAGAGGGATAAGCATTGTATGGACATGTACTGCTGTCTTGTGTTAAGAGATCACGATATTGCAGACCTGTCTAAGATGGTTCTGCTGATGTGACTCAACGACAACGAAGTTGACAAGGTCTTAATTTGCAATGGCATGATTATACTTTTAATTTGCAGGATATACTTTTAGTTTGCAATGATATGATTATCCTTTTAGTTTGCAATGATGTACGCAATGATATGATATGATATGATATGATATGATATGATATGATATGATATGATATGATATGATATGATATGATAGGGCGGTCCGTGGCGCAGTGATTAAGGCGCCTGCCACCAATGCTAAAGGTGCGGGGTTCGATTCCGGGTTCTGGTGTCGGACTCTTCTCCTCTAGTGTCAGGCCGTTAATTCGGGCGGACCGTCGGGAGTTCTTTCTCCGGGTACTCCGGCTTTTCCTCCCCCTCCACTTTGGTACCGGTTTCAGGTCACTTCAGTCATAAATTTCAAATACATGCAATCAATATTTCCGAAACCTCAGTAGCTGAGCTGACCCTTCGCACCACGTGATTGTCCTGTGTTTGACTTGTACTCTGTTTGTCTTCAGAGTGACTGTGTGTGTGTCACGTGAGCGTGCGTGTTGGGTTCAGTTCGCGACGCATTGAGCCGATTCGCAGAGTTGGGTAAAACGCCTATATAATAACCGGTATTATTATTATTATTATTATTATTATTATTATTATTATTATTATTATATTATACTTATATTACGCTATGCAGACCGTGCACACTGTATAAAACCGAAAACGAGTAGACCAGGATAGTTCAAGGGTAATGCCAGAATAGCTTGGCGCCTGGAGGCGCCAAGCTGAGCTGGCACCACCCTTGAACTGCCATGATTGGTCTGCCCCCTAAACTGGCATGCTGTTTTCAGAGAACAACTCCCGACTTTGAGAATTGTCACTGTGGGTTCAAGTTGTTAATGATCTGAGGTGAACTGGCTGGATTCTTCTTGTTTTGTTTTACGTTCCCGGGCACAGAGCATCCATGATCACCCAGCAAGGCGAGACGATTTCGTGTGTGACTGCGGCTAGCTGCTTTCAATTTACTCCACCATGATGCCACCATGAAACCACATTCCAGCTGTGTAGAGGCTTTTCTAGATCTCTGTTTCAACAGAATTGAAGTTGAGCTTAGTTATTAGCCTGTGCTTGTAAAGTGCGACTGGTGAATATAAGGACCACAAAACAATGCTGGGATTTGCTGTAGGCTTAGTTGAATTTCCGGCTAAAGTCTGCTAAGAATAATAATTATTGCAGCAGGATTGGTTGTATACTGACGTGCATAAGAAATGCTACATTATTCGAATCATCGGACACAATTCAGTTTTTCAAACAGTTCAAATGATGTCGGATTTCTTTTTGCTCATCAGTGTATTTTATGTTGGCGCTGTCTGTCTGGCAAGAATGAATCTTGATTTTTTTGGTGATGTTTTTAATGTAGGTTTTTTTTTTTTTTTTTACTAAAGTGTGTAGTTTTGAATTTCTGCAATAACACCTGAACTTGTGTTTTATAGTGGGTGCTCTCAATCGCTCATTCCTGTTTAGAAAATCGTTTTCTCTAAGAAAATAAAGTATAATGATTGAAATATGAATATCAAGATTTCAAGGGCTTTTTGTTTCTGTGTCTATTGTTTCAGTGGTTACTGAGAATCAGTGCACGAATCATATTGAACGTGCAAAAGGTCCCCGGGCCGACGTCAGCCTGAGCAGGCCCGCGCACAATGGTACGCGGGCCTGATCGGGCGGACGTCGGCTCGAGGACCTTTTGCGTACTGACGTCTCTTGAAATGAGACTTCTGGAGCGACAAAGCGCTTTATTAAAAAAATAACCATTTGTTCAAAAACAAAGCATCGTTGGTGAACCATGGCCACACCGCCAAGGTAATGAGGAGTACCCTTGAGCTGTGGCAAGTGAATGGCAAAATTATCTGCTAGTGATGACACTAGATGCGAAAGAGTTGATTATCATTAATCTATAAGGAAAAAAGAAGTCACATTTATATGTCTTCAAGTTCACTCGCTTTGTATACAATGCATTCGTGAGCCATACATTTAGATGACAGTCAGCAAATTGCTACATTGACGAATTCAAGAGGTTGCATACAATCATATAAGGAGACAGAGAGCCATCAATATGTATGTTTTATTTACGGTAGTTAAGTACATAATTATACCTGTAGTTGACTGACAGCCACATATACGACATAAACACACCGGGAAATTAATAGATTTGGAGGTTTACACACGTGAACCAGTATTGCCTTTATTTCTGGAGGCGCCAAGCTGTTCTGGCACCACCCTTGAACTGTCATGGACTATTGGAGGTGCCAAGCTGATCTGGCACCACCCTTGGACTGCCATGGTTGGTCTGACTTCTAAACTGACATGCCGTTTTCAGAGGACAACGGCTCCCGACTTTGGGAATTGTCACTCTGGGTTCAAGATGTTAATGATCTGAGGTGAACTAGCTGGATTTTTCTTGTTTTTGTTTACGTTCCCGGGCACAGAGCATCCATGATCACCCAGCAAGGCGAGACGATTTCGTGCGGCTGCTTTCAATTTACTCCACCATGAAACCACATTCCAGCGGTGTAGAAGCTTTTCTAGATCTCTGTTTCAACAGAATTGAAGTTCAGTTTAGTTATTAGCCTATGCTTGCAATGTGCCATTGCTGAATATAATGACCACAAAACAATGCTGGGATCTGCTGTAGGCTCTGTTTTCTTTATATAACACACATCTAACAGCACACCCTGTTCAGACGTTGGTACTCTTCGTCTGGCTGGATCCGCCGCTGCTCTTCCTCCTGGTAGCCCCCATCTCGGCCACACATCCACACAGGCCACACGCCCTCCCCATTCCCTCCCTGCCGCATAGCTCGCACAGCGCCGCCCTGAAGTCACCGCTGAGGCAGGAGTAGAAGAGAAAGTTGACGGAGCTGTTGAGAACGTAGATCCAAAAGTAGGCGAAGTCCAGTTTGTAGAGGCTGTCGTGGTCCATGCCTAGGTCCACATAGCCGGATCCCTGTGTGGTGAGACAGAACCATGCTAAAGTAGGACTTGAAAAGAAAAGGGGAGACTACTGCCAGTGTTAATATTTTAGGAAGGTTACAAAGTAAAGTAGGTTATAGCACTGTCAGGGGAGAGAAATGTGCATGAGCGGACCAGTGATCATAGATCTACTGTGGCCAAAGCACGCACAAAAAAAAAAAAAAATAAATAGGAAAGAGGGGGCGCTTTAGGGCTGGCTTAACTGGGCGAGACAAACCCGAACCTCGTCTCGGCGAGACACCCGAGACAGTCAATGCGATATACCCGACCCACCCCTTTATTAGGTTCGGCGAACTCTCCGAGACAAGACCAGACGTGCCGAACCTAATAAACGGGTGGCACGGGTATTTCGCATTGACTGTCTCGGGTGTCTCGCCGAGACGAGGTTCGGGTTTGTCTCGCCCAGTTAAGAGAGTGACTGAAAGCAATGAATATGGAAGCCCCCGAAGGGGGGCGTATCACATATCCACTGTTCCAGCCACTCAGTGCATGGAAATTTAAATCTAGGTCCCCCAAGGGGGGGGGGGGGGTCCAGATATTTAGCCGGTGTGGACAGCTGTTTCGGTCTTGGCGACCTCTTCAGCACACCATCGGCAATACGAGGAGGCAGGAAATTCTGCCTACCTGCAAAGACAACCACATTTTACTGTGGTGTCTGCAGGGGCATACATTCCATGCCACCACCTAGAGTTAAATTTCCATGCACCCTAAAAGAGAACCTACCAAAAGGGGGGAAGGGGTTGCAGTCGATATTGTAGAAATAAATGAAAAGAAAAGGGGAGACTGCCAGTGCTAATATTTTAGGAAGGTTACAAAGTAAAGTAGGTTATAGCACTGTCAGGGGAGAGAAATGTGCATGAGCGACCAGTGATCATAGATCTACTGTGGCCAAAGCACACACACAAAAAAAAAGATAGGAAAGAGAGGGGGCGCTAAGAGAGTGACTGAAAGCAATGCATATGGAAGCCCCCCCCCCCCTCCGAAGGGGGGCGTATCACATATCCACTGTTCCAGCCACTCAGTGCATGGATCATAGATCTACTGTGGCCAAAGCACACACACACACACACACACACACACACACACACACAAAAGATAGGAAAGAGAGGGGGCGCTAAGAGAGTGACTGAAAGCAATGCATATGGAAGGGCCCCCCCCCCCTCTTTTTTTTTGTGTGCTTTGGCCACAGTAGATCTATGATCACTGGTCGCTCATGCACATTTCTCTCCCCTGACAGTGCTATAACCTACTTTACTTTGTAACCTTCCTAAAGTAGGACTTATTCTGTCCTATTCAAAACCAGACCAAAACTAGGAAAAACAACAACAAAAACCCCATTATTTAGCGCCCTTTCGCAGTGCTAAATGCACTTTTTGTCTACCGTATTGAAAATACGGCAGACTTTGAAATGGGGCTGGTCGAAACGCATTCCGGAGCATGCATATGACGTTTTTGGCGTGCGGGACAGATTCTGGCAAAGAACTGAGTAACAAGATAAAAATGAGGTCACGTCTAGCTACGCAAACTTGCTAGAGAACGTCTTTTTGGCGCCAAAGCGCCGCGTGCGCGCGCACGCGCGCGCGCGCGCGTGTGTGTGTGTGTGTGTGTGTGTGTGTGTGTGTTTGTGTGTGTGTGTGTGTTTGTGTGTGTGTGTGTGTGTGTGTGTGTGTGTGTGTGTGTGTGTGTGTGTGTGTGTGTGTGTGTGTGTGTGTGTGTGTGTGACAGCGACTAGAGCCCGCGTTTGAGGACGGACAAGCTTGACATTTAGATATTGTCCCTAAAAGAATTATCTCGAGACCTTTCTTTCGATTTTTTTTTTATTAAGATGCGCATTGGCGAGAAAATGGCCGTTTCACCAAAAAACGGTTTATCCACACTGGAGTCCGTAATTTTTCTTTCTTTTTTTACATGATATTTTGCATATAGCCAGATAAAAGGGAGACATTGAACGAGTTCGTTAACCAGCATTGTACCACTAGAACATTTTGAGTAATAATTAAATATATTTTGAAAAAAAAATATTGTCACGTTTTTGGGATTAATTTCACGAATTATATAATCTTTAAAAAAATGAATCTTTTTTACAACCCCCCCCCCCCCCCCAATCTTCTCATTAGTAATTGCATGATTTTTCATATACGCTATTTACATAAGCCTACAGTCTGTCTCGGCTGTCGGGTACGATTAGGTGAATTGTGACCTGTATGCCCTAGGTGTGAAAATCAGACAATTTTTTTTACATCACTTTTTCGAAGTCATTTGTAAAACAACTAACATAACTTTAATTTTTCTTTTACGAAAAAAAACTCTTTTCTCATTAATACCCGCATGATTTTTCATGTACAGTGTTTGCATAAGCCTGCGTTTGTCCCGGCCTTCTCATTAATACCCGCATGATTTTTCATAAACAGTGTTTGATTAAGCCTGCTGTTTGTCCCGGCCTTGGGGTAGGATTAGGTCAAATTGTGACATGTAAGCCCTAGGCGTGAAAATCAGCAAAGTTGATTCTCTCAGTGACACATATAACATCGAGTCGTCACTATGAACACAGCGTCGTGGGACTAATGTCGTGAAGCTTGAAGTGACGTCATTTCGCTGCTCGTACTATTCTTCTTCAGAATAGCTAAGCTACGCCAGACCACGGAGCTTACGAATGGCGGGAATCGCCGTGTGTCCGTCTTTAATTCTTTGTGCCGGTGTGTGTTGATCAGAGGGTGGGTTAGAGTAGAATGAGATGGATTCCTGTCGCTACACGAGCCCACAGAACGTACTAATGGCGGGAAGCGCCGTGTGTCCGACTTTATTTGTGTGCGCCGACGTCTGTGTTGATCATGGATTAGCTTAGAGAGTAGGGAAATGGATCAGCATAATAAGCCTAAAAATATTAACAACCCTGAATCTTAGTCCTAAAAGATAAACGCATCTGAGCTCCAAACAATACGGTAGACTTTGGGATGAAATCCTCATCTTGTTAACATAATTTTGCGGTACACATTTTTGTAATTTTAATGATTTCTACATTTTTATGTAAACTTCGGTATGATAAATTTGCGTGAAAGTGCAGCGTCCCTGACATATCTTACTTTAGCATTTTGGACTAGCTGACGACTTAATTTTTTTTCGCACACAGCGAGCGCACGTCTTGGGAAGAGATTGTTTAAGCAATGTACAACCAATCAGCCAAGAAACCAATCAACCACACTTAGCATTGCTAGTGAGAGCGTCCAAGCAGCCCATCACTGTGGCGTGCGTCCTCATTAATCCTTTCATCCTAATACACTAATACTTGAAATCAATTTGAGTATGATAGTTCAAGGGTGGTGCCAGAATAGCTTGGCGCCTGAGGCGCCAAGCTATTCTGGCACCATCCTTGAATCCTTCAACTAGAATGATTGATCTATCTCCTAATCTGTAATGTAGCCTTTATAGGACACTATGCATTAAAAATAAAAAATCAGTCGCAAGATCCAATGGGTTAACAGTCGTAAAACCTTGGAAGACTTGTTTGTTGGTGTGTGTGATTTTGGTCCTCACGGCTGTATGCCGTGTCAGCCGTGAGGTCCAAAAATAGAGATCAACGCACACTTGGTCCAATCTCCCAATAAGCAAAGTTCATCACGCCCACGTCGGCTGCAGTGGGCCCGCGCACGGCGATTCCTGCCGATGTCGGCCATATGGTCCAAAAGTAGAGATCAACGCACATTTGGTCCAATCTCCCAATAAGCAAAGTTCATCACGCCCACGTCGGCCGCAGTGGGCCCGCGCACGGCGATTCCGGCCGATGTCGGCCCTATGGCTTCGTGCGCACATGGATTATGTAACGGACTGGGAGTTTCGCTGTCGGATGAAAGGAAAAAGGGGGTGGGGTGGGTGTGTGTGGGGGGGGGGGGGGGATTGGCGGAGAGATGTCGCCGACTTTACACATTTCCGAACAGCAGCGTAGAATGTGGACATAACAAAATAATTAGGTCTGAGGGGGCATGAAAAAAACCCGTCATGCAAGGAAAACAAGACGTAATACGTTACCTGCAGGTTGCGGCAAATGAGCATAGTGATGTCCAGCAGGGAGAACGTGGAAATACACAAAACCATGGCCGTCAGGCGGAGCTGTAGCTGCTGGTGCCAAGAGCGGGAATCGGCAATCAAAGCGCAGCTCTTGTCACTTACCTAAATAAATATTGTACGCTTGGTGAGACTGAAAAGATCGGGTTATGAAGAAGTCAATGGTTAGGCAAAGCTGAAAGCCAGTTTCACGTTCCTCGATCAAAAATGCACGCACAAGAAAAATGACTTCTAAGCGAGTAAAATCAAATAATAATAATAATTTTTTTTTAAACTTAGAAAACAAAAGTATAACATTATCAAATTGTATTGCGCTTTCCTTTCTAAGCGTGTTTCTGTATTTGTTGGGAATTTCCTCACGCTCGACAAAAAACCCCACCTTTTTGTATGAGATGTAGTCGGAAAAATCATTCACATTTGTCATTACACCTGTCTTTTTGTAAGAAGAGGATGCAACGCGGAACGTGACTGTTTTTGCCAACCACATCATGCAGAGTTCTGTCTTGAGTTTTCTCAATAATTTCATTTAACTCATTCAGCCCGGCGCACGTATTTCCCAAATTTTGGAGGCGTCATCTAACGACTATGCACCTCAGTATTGCAGGAGATGGGTCGACCATGATAATTCAAGGGCAGTGCCAGATTAGCTTGGCGCATCCTGCTGTAGTGCGTCAGGGCTGAACGAGTTAACCTTCACAAACAACAGACGTTGCTTTTTTAAAAAAAAAATGTCCTTGATCAGAGGATTTCGACGAAGAATCGCTTTGATCAGAACTGTCGTGAACTGTCGGTGAAACTAGTAGTAACTGCTTGTGAATGCGTTCGCCCTCGAGTGCATGTATAGTATACTGACGAGGCACAAAAAATAAATTTTTGCAATCATCGGAAATACTAAAGTGTTTCCGATGATTCCAAAAATGTCGCGTTTCTTTTGCTCGTCAGTATAATTCTCAGAGTTTTGGTTTAGTGCATATTTTACATCATCAATCGCTCATCCAAAGCAAACACACGTATTCGACCTGCTTTCTCGTGTCCACCCCTCGCGGTACCCATTTGCTGTTCCAAATGCAATGTGTCTTTCCGCCAATGAACGACAGCTAAATTGTGAACTGAGGTAGTGCTTTTGGGGTACTGAATTTCCCGTACCGTCGTTTGCAGGAGTACTCCTTAGAACAGACCCTAACAGGGAATACGCCACTACACTTCTATTTAAATGAG
Source organism: Semisulcospira habei (assembly GCA_036245525.1). Lineage (NCBI taxonomy): Eukaryota > Metazoa > Mollusca > Gastropoda > Semisulcospiridae > Semisulcospira > Semisulcospira habei. The sequence goes on along the minus strand of BTPG01000008.1, from coordinate 61,436,227 downwards.
ATACTGCGCATCTCCGCATTTGATTAGAAGTGTACTTGTGGCGTAATCCTCGAGAGGGTCTGTCTGGGGAGTAGGCTGCTCCCCCCAAAGGTACAGCATGAAAGTACATTGTTCAATCAAAGCTATCAATTTACCTCAGTGATTGTGCACACGGCGAAGAGCAGGACACCATTCAGAGATATCGCCACTACCGCGAAGACAGCGTGCCACACCAGGTAAGATATGAAGGAGCCTTTCTGCAATGTCGCGTACTGCTGATACTCCGGTCCCTGCGAATCAAAACCCGCCTCGCAGGACACGTGGTACAGGCGGAAAGCGTAACCTTCGAATGCGGTGTACGCCACAGGAAGGATGGCAAGCATGGCAAAAATGGCGACCTGTTCAGTGAAATAAAATATGTATGTTTTGTCTCAAATCAGTGATGTCACGTGAGCGCAAAGAAGGAAGGCAAGTAGAAATATAAAAATAATCAGGTATCGTGGAAAGAGTTTGAGCAGATTGCCCCGCTATGTCACGGCGAAGTCAGAGTGATAATATAAAGGACGTCGCCAGACAACTGTGTCTCTCTTTGTGGAAATGTCAGATCTATACATGTGACGCCAGATCTAGTGTTTGGCGAAATTTATTATATTTTTGAAACTGTGTCCATGAATCTCGCAAAATAAGTACGGCTTATTTCTAGATATTTCTGCTCTTCGTCCAGTTATCGAATTGTAGAAGCAGGGGCGGATCAAATACTTCGGGGTGGGGGGGAGGGGGGCAGGGGGGGTCCAACTTTTTTTGTGACCTTGAACCTCATACTAAAGTACTCCCTGACGCTAAACCTTACTTCCAGGCGCCGAAAAAATCGAAAAGCGGGAGTGGGGGATAAGGGGGTGGGGGTAGAGACAGGGAAGGCGCATGCGTGTTAAGACTCACACCATTTGCCAAAACATAATATGGAACAACGGCGGGGGCGGGGGGAGGGGGGGAGGGGAGTGGGTAGAGAGAGAAAAGGCGCGCGTGCGTGTTAAAACTCTCACCATTCGCCAAAATATCAAGGTGGGGGGGGGGGGGGGCTTCAAACACCCCAAAAAAAAAGAACTTTCTTATAGCATTTTCACAATTTTATTTATTATTTTATTTATTTATTTATTTATTTTATTTATTTTTTTTTTTGGGGTGGGGGGGCGGGTTCGGAACCCCTGAAACCCACCAGATCCGCCCCTGAAAAGTGAATTGAAATTACGACTTTTGGTCACATCTGCACGGTCGCGAACACACTTGCAGCTGAAGCTTTTCTTGTGTTCGAGCGTTCCGATAAACTAAATTTCTTCGGGCGGACGTTGGCCTTACTTGGCCCGTGCGGCACTATCGTGCACGGGCCAAGTAAGGCCAACGTCCCCCCGAGAAACTTTTGCCAGCTAGATATTCACCTGTCGTCTGGTCGTGCACAGCGCGGCCACGCTGAGAGGCTTGCACACCGCCACAGCCCGCTGAGCCACCACAACCACAGTCAGAAGGCGGGAAAAGTTGGCGCAGAAGGCACTGAACAAAGACACGATGCCCGATGTGCACGTGTGGTTACTGGAGGCCAGACCCATCGCCGTGCCCACGCCCATCGTCAGACAGAACATGGCGTCCACGACGCAGAGACAGCCGAGGAAGAAGGCACCAGATCTGCCCTTCAGCTTCGCCAGCCAGATGACGGCGGACAGGGAGTTTGTGGCCAGACCCAGACAAAGAACTGCCAACATGGTCGCCAGATTAGCAGTGCTGTGTATTGCTGGAAGCGGCATCTTTCTTTGTCAGCCGGAACTCTTCAACAGTTTTAGTTTAGGAAAACAACTACACCTACGTCGATTCTGAATTTATTATTTTTATTTTTCAAGTTTGGCGGTTTTCCAACCAGTCACTGAGCTTCTACAGAAGATAAGTTGTGTTTTTTTTTTGTTGTTTTTTTACCATGTATTGTTCACTTTTACAGCTAACTCTAAGTCTGCTGTGTGTTCCTCACAAAGTCCAAGTCTACTTACTGCGGCCTCCGGCATTCCTGAAGTGTGTGCTGGTTTGTAATTTTGGACCTTTCGGCTTCGAGCTGTAATATTCAAAATTACAGATCTGCACACTTGCAAGGTCTCTTCAGTCTTTTCCGCTTTGACCCTTTGGCTGTTGGTATCGGTTTTTGTCGCGTTGTTCGGGGTTTACCGTTCACGGGCGGGTTATGGGGGACAGGGACAGCTATTACCTATGGAGTACGATCCGAACACTCATCAATTTGGCCGCACTGCAAATGTGCCACTTTGATTTACCTTATAACGGACATGCTATCTGAACAAGCCCGTCGTTTTGCCTGATTCCGACAAAAATATCTCTACCGACAACCAACAATTCACAAAGAAATGCTAAAAAAAAAAAAAAAAAAAAAATAAAAAAATAAAAAAATCACTAGAGGATTTAAAACGGTTGTTAGCAAGAGACATAGATCGTCATGAATCCCCATAACAGGATCTGTCTAGTTGGGCGGCGTTTATCTCGGCAGTGAAGAGGTCAAATGCATTCACATTCCCTGTGGTGGTATAATGTGAGTATTCTCATACATCCGCATCTGATAACCGCCCCACTTCAGTTTTCCAACGCCCCCACTTCTAACTCACGGAAACGGTCCTGTAGTACGGTACTGTACAATCGTGCGGCTCAGTAGCTCGTTCTATGTGCAGGGAACATAGATGCTCATGAGGCCACGTGTTGCATGGGCTCATGATATCATACGCCGCTTGCTGTCAGTGGTGGACCGCTGATGTATTCTGAGACTGAAATCGGCGCCGGAAGGACATGATGCTGACAGGGAATGGGGAGGGGGGGGGGGCGGGTGGGGCTTGGAAGCATTACATAACACTGGCACTGACTAATCTTCATTGGGTCTGCCGAAAGGGCAACGGACTGCATTGCACCTCAAACTAAAAGATTAACTTTACTGACGAGCAATATAAATGCGACATTTTCTGGAATCGTCGGAAATACTAAATCTGGTCCCTCTCCCCCCGCCCCCCCCCCCCCCCCCGCCCCCCATTCTCCCCATCTACTCCGCTCCTAAAATTCACCCCTTACCCCCGCACGCTTTTGGGGTCGTGCAGTTTACAAGTTACATTACATATTTGTGTATGTGGTCTTCGTCACGTGCACGGCGCCATTTAGTCAAGTTAGCCAATGAAAGAAAGCTAGGCGGAAGTAGGTTAAAATATCTGAAGGAGAAATTTCGGCGTTTTCAGGCATGAAAATTGCTTGCGTGAATCCCACACAGGCGTGAATCCACCCAATGTAGGTTTGTGTTCCCGCTATTCCAGATTTCTCAGTTTGATGGATGCAAGCGAGTGGACCCATGCTGGTCAGATTTGTGCTGGGAAGATTTACGTCTAAATATCGGTAGTATCACGGCTGCGAAAATGTCCTACACTGAGTGGATTCATGCCTGTGTGGATTCACGCTGGTTGGATTTTCACCACGTAGATTCAGCCTGAGTGGATTTGCGCCCAAAATAGCGACGTGGACCCCTTCAGCTTCAGTGGGACAGCCAATGCGACACATTAATTTATTAAGGACAATTTAAGCTGGTATTTCCTAAACGTGTACATGTGTCCTTGTCCAATGTCCCTGTACGTCACGTGGGATGTTTAGAGATGATCCTGTGTCGCTTCCGACGAGGAAGTCAGTTTTGGAGGTCACTTCATTAACCTCCTCACTTTCAGAACACAGTGAACGCCACTTATCTGCGAGAGAAACAGAACCGCATGAGCCCCCACAGTCGCATAGGCTCATGATGATTATGCCTATTGTTGTCAAACATCGGTCCCATCTACATCATGAGATTGCCTCATCCGGGTTTAGCCCCTTTACTGCCGACAAAAATCGAACACAACCCAAGTGCAAGAGGTATAGGCGGATCCTCATGAGCCCCCGCAGTTGCGGGGGCTCATGAGGATCTATGCCTCTTGCTGAAGCCACTTAATATCCATGTTCCTTTGACGGCTGGGGATCTTTGACGTAGGATTTTCCATGATTTCAAAAACATAGTGTGCCTCCACTGGTAGTAAGGGGTTAGCACTATACTGGCTGAGAGGAATCTGTGGTCATCCATGCCTCTTGAAGAACAAGGGCACAGCTTGATGGGTAGTACGGTAGAGCCTGTTTTGAACGACCACCTCATTTTGCAAGAAGAAAAAAAAGTGGTTTGAAAGACATGTGCTTTCCCAAGACTGGAAATTTTGAAGACAAATACACCTGTTATAAGAGACATCACGCCATCATTCTCACAGACTCCTGCCTGCTGCCAAAAATTGAATGGGAAGCCCGGACTGGCACGGGCAATGGCCAGTTTACAAATTCTGTGGGTCTGCTGCCCAGGACATCCTGGAGTCCAGAGCAGTGATACGTAAGGGCAGATTAGACGTGGTGAAAAACCTGAGAAAGTAGCATTTCCAGGAACAGAGCCAAAGGAACCACACAGTCGATCACCTCAGAAGCAGATGTGGGGAGAAAGGCAGTGGGCGTTGAACAGACTTGAAAGGACATGGAGAGATCTATCGTAAACCAAACCACTATTGGTACAATATCGAAAGGAACTCTGGGAAGATGGCTGGGGTGGGGTGCGTTCATGGGTTTTTCAGAGCGTAGAGATCCCATCTTGACTGAACCGAACTGATAAAAGACTATCATCTACAGACACCTAAATGATGATCTTTTCTGACAGGTAATCTCTCATTTGGGTGATCGCTAAAAGCAGGATCTGCTGTTCTAAGAAGAATACAGTGCAATTTTATATTGAACATCATTTTGTTTGATATAGCGGTGCGATAACAGGCAGATGTGGTTACGAGACCCGAATCATATGTCCGTGTCGAAGACGAGGACATTAGATTCGGGTCAAGTAATCACTTTTCCGCACTATATCAAGCAAAATGCTGCTCAATTTAATTTATGTACCCGGTCCAAAACAAAACCTGACCTTCGCTTCTTGTCCTCCACTTTGTGCGACCATGTTAGGTTTACATACCGAGACCATCATGTACACCGAAACAAGACACTATGCATATTCACAAAATGATTTTAATTTTAATTCAGTTTAATTCATAAGTAAAGTTTGGCAATGAAACACCCATATCAGCAATGTGGTTAATAACTTGAAAAAGAAAAAATAAATAGTAGCGAACAAACAAAAAAACAAACAAACAGCAAATACTATCCGAGTTCTTTGCACCTGTTTCACTTACAAAACACTGACTAACAACCACCTCGAAGGTAAGTTTCATATTCTGTATTCCTTTGTTGGTGCTTACCTAATTCATACCTCAGCCACACTTTTCACGATGTCACAGCATGAAAGAAAAGGCTCTTCAAGCGGCAATAGCAAAAAGCAAAAAAGCATGCAGGCGCCCTGGTTGTGTCTGTCATGTGGAAATGCGATTGACGACAGTCAAGGAGATGCTAGCATCCAGTGCTTTTTGTGCAAAGAATTCTGCCACAATGCTTGCAGGGGTTCAAAGCTACTGCAGTGGACTTGTGAACCTTGTGGGGACAAAGAGGTAATTGACAAATCTCAAATTGAGGCCAGCCTGGATGGCATCTTCCAGCTGCTAAGAACTATGACTGACAGACTGGAATATTTGGAAAGTGTGCATAAGAAAGACAACATTGACAAAAGGATTGATGAGACCATTGAACAAAAAGTTAAGGAATATAATTTAATATGCAGGAAGCTGAAGAGAGAGGAAAGAGGAAGTTGAACATAATTGTGGCGAATCTGAGTGAGAGTGATGGGGAGACAGCAGAGGAAAGGATGAGCGATGACAGAAATAGAGTACGCGAGCTGGCGAGAAAGATGCCAGATGTGGATACAGGTGAGATAAATAGCCCAGTCAGGTTGGGGACCTTTAAAATAGGACAAAATGTCAGACCAAGACTGTTGAGACTGGTGGTGAAGACTGAGGAAACCAAGAAAAAGATGTTGAAGGGGATTTTTGATCTGAATAAAAACAAACCCCCAAACATGCGCATTTACATCAACAATGACAGTATCCCTAAGGAAAGAGAAAAAATTAAGGAACTAAGGGAGGAGATGAGAGAGACGGTGCAGGGAGGGGAGGAAATTTTGATGATAGACTACAGAGCATTGAAGATCGTCACCAGAAAAACCAGACCTGTTGGCGCTAATGCAGCACAACAGGATGCTTCTGCCACGCAAGCAGGGGCAGACAATTGACAGTATGACAGCCCACACAAAAAAAACCTTCAATTGTAAATAAGTGTACATATACTGAAAACGATACTAGACATTCATCTTCAGAAACTGCAGATTCCTCTTTGTCTTGTCATCTTTCTTCTTGTTCATCGTCTTATCTTTTGTCTTCAAGTGATTCCATTTTTTGCACCGTCATCTATAGTAATATCGATTACCTGTTAAATAAAAAGAGTGAACTTTTAAAAAGGATTGATGATGTAAAGCCTGACATCATTGGTCTTACCGAAGTAAAAGCTAAAAACCAGATCTATACTCTATTGGATTCAGAATACACATTACCAAATTATGATGTGTTTCTTAACACAAACCCTAAGAGAGGAGTTGCCCTTTATTTTAATAAAAAGTTAAATGCTCAAGAATGTGAAACACTGAACAATAGTAAGTTTGAAGTGAGCTTATGGTACTATTTTGTGAGTGCTTCTGGTGAAAAAATTCTTGTTGGTTGGGTGTATAGAAGCCCCAACTCCACAACTGAAAACACAGATTTACTATTACAACTTTTACGATCCGAGAAGATACAAGCATATGATAAAATTTGCATTTTCGGAGATTTTAATTTCCCTTGTGCAGGATGGGATGGCTCCTGGACAGGGGAAAAAAATAATCAAATTGTTGAGTGCATAAGAGACGCCTTCCTGATTCAAATGGTGAAAAACCCAGCAAGACATAGGCAAGGTCAGAGGTCAACATTAGATGACCTAATCTTAGTAAATGACGAGTTGCTAACGTCAGATATTCAACACTTGGATCCCATTGGCAAGAGTGACCATGATGTTTTACTCTTCCAGCTGTATGTACCTAAGGTAAAGGTGACGCAGAGTATTAAACACTCCCTTAACCTTGGGAAGGGAGACTATGATAGTCTGAGAGCATATATGGCAAATATTGACTTTACAACTACTAAACCTAAAAATTGCGGAGTGGAAAAATTCTGGGCATTAATTAAGTCTTCGATTCTGAAAGGTATGGAGTTGCACATCCCAAAAGTGAAGAGCAAATCACATAAAAGAACCACACCATCTTGGATGAATAAGGGTACTTTAAGAATGATTAAAAAGAAATACAAGTTATACAAAAGATATCTTCAAACTCAAGAAGGTAGAGATTGCCAAAGATATATTACTCTAAGAAATGACTGTAACAAATTAATAAAGCGTAACAAAAAATTGCATGAAAGAAATATTGCAGATAAATGTAAAATGAACCCCAAAATGTTTTGGAAGTATGTACAGGAACAAACTAAATATAATTCTGGAATAAATGCACTTAAAAAAGATGGCACAGTTGCTGTAGCAGATCATGAAAAGGCAGCAACATTGAATAAATTCTTCTCAAGCGTATTTGTGGAAGAAAACTTGAGTAATGTTCCGTTGCTTGGTAGAGGCTCAAAATCGAATGGGTGCACCATATCGTAATAACTCCTGATATTGTCAGGAAAAAACTAAAGGAGCTGAATCCTTCCAAAGCTCAAGGTCCAGACTGCATCCCTCCCAGAGTTTTACAAGAGTTGTGTAATGAGTTGGAAGAGCCACTTGGCACATTGTTTACTTTTTCCCTTGAATTAGGTATTGTACCGCAAGACTGGCGAACCGCAGAGGTAAGTGCGATTTTTAAAAAAGGTTCTAGGTCAGATGCAGGAAACTACAGGCCAGTAAGCTTAACGTGTATAGTATGTAAAGTTTTAGAGTCTATAGTCCGAGATGAGATCGTTAATCATTTCACGGTGAATAATATGTACACTGAATGCCAACATGGTTTAAGAAGGAAACGATCATGTGTTACTCAGCTACTACAGGTTATGGATGATATAACCTCCTTACTTGACAACAAAAAAACGGTTGACATCATATACTTAGACTTTAGAAAAGCATTCGACACTGTTCCTCATGAACGGCTTCTTCAGAAACTAGAGGCCTATGGTGTATGTGGAAACATTTCCAACTGGATAAGAAGTTTTTTTTACATGCAAGAGAACAAGTGGTAAAGGTTGGAGAAGCAAAATCGGACAAAATAAAGGTACTGAGCGGTATACCTCAAGGTAGCATCTTAGGACCTATAATATTTACGATATTTATAAATGACTTGCCAGACTGTGTTAATAGCATGTGCAAAATGTTCGCAGGTGATACTAAAATCTATAATGAATCGAGCAATAAAGACGTGTTGCAGCATGATTTGGATCACTTGCAAGAGTGGTCCGACACATGGGACTTGCATTTTAATGTAGAGAAATGCAAGGTCTTACATGCTGGAAGGAACAATCCTGAACACGATTACTTGATGAAAGTGAATATCAACATTAAAAAGGTGGTATCTTGTGAGGAGGAAAGAGATTTAGGTGTGGTCTTTGACAAAGTTCTATCTTTTGACCCCCATATTCAGAACTGCATCAATAAGGCCAACAAAATGGTTGGAGTAGTTAAGAGAGCTTTTAATTATTTGGACAAGGACATTTCTAGTAAACTGTATAAATCACTAGTCAGACCACATTTAGAATATGCAAACACTGTATGGTACCCAGGTTTAAAGAGACAATCCGCTGCACTCGAAAGGGTACAGAGACGAGCAACAAAGCTGGTCAAAGAATGTAGAAATATGACTTATTCAGACAGACTCAGATACTTTGGATTACACTCCTTACGCGGACGTAGAATACGTGGAGACTTAATCCAAGTTTTAAAAATTTATAATGGCATCGACGACCTAAAGTGGAACGACTTTTTTTTTTTGCAGCACCATTCTGTGACAGAACCCTAAATTCTGAAGGGAAAATCTTTGTACAGCACTGTAACACTAACATGCGGAAGTTTTGTTTTACTAACAGAGTTGCCATTGTTTGGAATGACTTACCAGTTTCATTAAAAAAAAGCATCTAATATAAATTCTTTTAAAAACCAGCTGGACGAATTACCAAAATTTAAAGAGATTTTTTATTCCTATGATGAATGATTTTATAGGAAAATTGCATGCATAGCATACCCATAAAGGAACTAAAGAAAGAAAGGACATTTATAAAGGCCTCACGGCCTATTTTGTCCTCACAATACTACTACTACTACTACTACTACTACTACTACTACTACTACTACTACTACTGGCGAGACAGCAGACGACAGGTTTGTTGACGCAAGGGAGCTGTGTTCAGTGAATTTTCAGTGTTTGGCTGTTACATCTACCTCCTACGGTAATACAGTTTTCGGAGGTTTTTTTTTTTTAATTTTATTTTTTAATTTTTTAAAAAAAATTTATTTTGCATTTCGCTATTATAGTTGGCGTTACGCATCTATAACAATGAAGTTTTGAAATTATAGGTTAGCTTCTTTAGCTATTTGTACTCTTTGTATCGCTATTTACGGGTCTCCACTTTCAAAACACGCGATGGCGGCACGTACACGGACGAGAAATATCTTCGGCATTTGCTGAAGAACGGTAAGTCAGTTTAAATTAATCAAAGTGTTAACGTTGTCATAGTTAAAAAGGAGGCATTAGTGTTTCAGCAAAACAGTATTTTGTATTTTATTTCGTAAGATCTTGGCTTGAGAATTCATCAACAAGTGACAGGGCCGAAATGCTTCTCGGGAAGCCGGCCGGAAAGTAATTTGAGCAAGCTCATGAATAAATTAATTTGCTTGTTATACAATATATCAGTACATGTGTCAAAGAAGGAAAATAATCATGGAGTGGGTATATATATATATATATATATATATATATATATATATATATATATATATATATATATATATATATATATATATATATATATATATATATATATATATATATATATATATATATATATATTCTTTACTTTCTTCTTTCTTTTTTTCTTTCTTTCTAGAACTAGTAGGCGATGCAGTCACAAAAAGGACAGCTGATGTCCTGATGACACAATGTAAGCTTACCAGCCTGGAATTTCATGGCATTAGAGTAGCAAGAGCATTCTCAGAATTTAATGAAAAAATTATATATATATATATATATATATATATATATATATATATATATATATATATATATATTATATATATATATATATATATATATATATATATATATATATATATATATATATATATATATATATATATATATATATGCCAAGCAGCCTTCGAAAACATCTCATTTCAGTGGCTTGTATCCTCCTTTCAAGGTCTGCTGTGAGGGTCCATGACTCACAGGCATACAAAAACACTGAGATGACTAAGGAGCGCATCAGTCTGACCTTGGAGCAGAGCGTAGTGATGTTTCTGTCCTTCCATATGGTCTTCAGTCTTATCAGTGCTGTTGTTGTCTGCGCAATTCTGGACACTATTTCTGGTTTTGATCCCTCCTCTGTCACAATGGCTCCTAAGTATTTGAATTTATTAACTGTTTCCAGTTTTTGGCTTCCAATCATGATGTCAGTGCCAATGCCACTGGTGTTATTTGTCATCAGTTTGGTCTTCTCTGCACTGATTTCCATCCCATACGCAATGGCTGTACTGTCCAGCTTTTCCACCAGCTGAGCTAGCTCCTTCTCTGTTTCTCCAAGGCCATCAATGTCGTCCGCAAAGCGCAAGTTCGGGATTGTTCTGCCTCCAATACTGACAGTTCCTCCGAGATCTTTCAGAGCGTCTGTCATGATTCTTTCCAGGAAGATGTTGAAAAGAGTAGGTGAGAGCAAGCAGCCTTGTCTGACTCCGACTGTAGTCCTAAACCAGTTTCCTATTTTGCCGTTGAAGCAGACTGCGCTAGTGGCATTTCATACAGAGATCACATCACGAACGAGGAAGTGGGAAGCAGAATCAGGCAAGCCATCGGGCCCTATGAAGACCTATTAGCCATTATGAAAAAACGCGAACTGAAGTGGTATGGGCATGTCACGCGTTCAGCAGGACTTGCCAAAACAATCCTGCAAGGCACTGTGCAAGGAGGACGAAGGAGAGGAAGACAGAGGAAAAGATGGGAGGACAATATCTCAGAGTGGACAGGACTGAGGCTGGGCGATACGCTAAGAATGGCAGAGAACAGAGAGGAATGGAGGGAGCTGGTTGCCAAGTCATCAGTGGTGCCCCAACCAACGGTCGACAAGACTACGGGATATATATATATATATATATATATATATATATATATATATATATATATATATATATATATATATATATATATATATATATATATATATATATATATATATATATATATTCTTTACTTTAACAAAGGCGTCGCCCAAAGCCAAAAATGCACTCAGATTAGCTCCAAGGGACGTAATTTTTCATTCAATGCTGAGAATGCTCTTGCTGTGCTAATGCCATGGAATTCCAGGCTGGTAAGCTTGAATTGTGTCATCAGGACATCAGCTGCCCTAGATCTAGAAAGAGAGGGGAGAGGGAGAGAAGGAATGACAGACCTATCATTTTGAGCCTTTCACTGAACACATACTACATAAAGCAGTAGGGACTACCCCCAGGCGAGCCGCAATCCGCTGGAGAATATCATTTCCTCCCCCCGAGGGGGGATGCTAGTAAATATTCCCAAACATATATTGGACCTGCTGAGTAGATTTAGGTTTTTGCCGCCTACGACCGGTTTCGCCAAAAGGGGGGCTCTTCAGGTAGGCATACGGCGTAACCCGAAAGTTGAAAACACCACGCAAAAGGGGGGGGGGGGGGAGGGGGCTAAATGGGTTAATTAGCACGTAGAAAAAGGCCCGTCTTATCAAACTCTTCCTTTAGACCATTCTGGTCGATCTACCTCACACGTCGTGTGCTGTAAAGCTAAACGACCGATTCGAAAATGTCAATAATATTACGCCGATGGAAAGTGAATCTGAACAGTCATTGACTAACTCATATAGTTCCCCGCCCGCCAGAGATCTGGAAACATGGAGGCCCAGCACTGCACAACAAGCTCCACGACCTCTTTCTCTGCTGCTGGGAAAAAGGAACACTACCAAAGGATCTCCGTGATGCAGTCATCATCACCCTGTACAAGAACAAAGGAGAGAAGTCTGCCTGCTCTAATTATCGTGGAATTACCCTGCTGTCCATTGCCGGGAAAATTCTCGCAAGGTTGCTCCTGAATCGGCTGGTACCTGCCATCGCTGAAGACCACCTCCCAGAGGGCCAGTGTGGCTTCAGAGCCAACAGAAGTACCACCGACATGGTCTTTGTGCTGAGACAGCTTCAGGAGAAGTGCCGCGAGCAGAACAAAGGGCTGTACGTAACGTTTGTCGACCTAACAAAAGCGTTTGACACTGTGAGCAGGCAAGGTATGTGGCAGATCCTGGAGCGACTAGGTTGTCCCCCAAAGTTCCTCAACATGATCGTCCAGCTCCACGAGGACCAGCAAGGCCAGGTCAGACTAAACAGTGACCTCTCAGAACCATTCCCCATTCGCAACGGCGTGAAGCAAGGCTGCGTGCTGGCACCGACCCTCTTCACCATCTTCTTCAGCATGATGTTGAAGCAGGCCACAGTGGACCTCGACGATGACGACGCAGTGTACATCAGGTATCGTCTCGATGGCAGCCTGTTCAACCTCAGACGACTGCAGGCCCACACGAAAACCCTAGACCAACTGATTCGTGAGCTGCTCTTCGCTGATGACGCTGCCCTCGTTGCACACACAGAGAGAGCCTTGCAGCGCATTACGTCCTGCTTCGCAGATGCTGCCCAGCTCTTTGGACTTGAGGTCAGTCTGAAAAAGACAGAGGTCCTTCATCAGCCGGCACCCAAGGAAGAGCATCGCCCTCCCCACATCACCATCGGCGAGTCCGAACTGAAGTCTGTACACCAGTTTAACTACCTTGGCTGCATCATCACGTCAGACGCCAAGCTGGACAAGGAGCTGGACAACAGGCTGGCGAAAGCGAACAGTGCTTTCGGGCGACTATTCAAGCGGGTGTGGCACAATCAACAGCTGAAAAAAGGCACCAAGATCAGCGTGTACAGAGCTGTCGTCCTCACCACCCTGCTGTACGGTTCCGAGTCCTGGGCCCTCTACCGCAGCCAACTACGACTCCTCGAACGCTTTCACCAGCGCTGCCTGCGTACCATCCTCAGCATTCACTGGAGTGACTATGTCACCAACGTCGAGGTCCTTGAACAGGCGGAAACTGTGAGCATCGAGGCTTTGCTGCTGCGGACACAGCTTCGCTGGGCGGGGCACGTCTCCAGGATGGAGGATCATCGCCTACCCAAGATCACTCTGTTCGGCGAGCTCGCCACTGGACACCGAGACAGAGGGGCACCAAAGAAGAGATACAAAGACGGTCTCAAGAAGTCGCTTAGTGCCTGCCAAATCGACCACCGCCAGTGGTCTTCGCTTGCTGCGGACCGTGACACCTGGCGCTCCACCATTCACAAAGCAGCCGTCTCTTTTGAGGACTCTCGCAGAGCTAACCTTAAGGACAAGCGGCTCAGAAGAAAAAACAGAGTTGTCGTAACTCAGAACCCTGACCAGACCTTCCCCTGCAGCCACTGCGGTCGAACCTGCCTGTCCCGGATTGGCCTCCGCAGCCACGAAAATGCCTGCAGACGACGTGGGCAAACCCTATAGAATCTTCGTTCGCGAAGTCAAGCCAAGAGAGAGATAGTTCCCCTCACTTCCTAGGCCGATGAGAATGACACGGATAATTATGTCAGCACCCGGTAAACGAAGGTCCTCTGGCCTACGACGGCCGCAGAGGGACTGCGCACGGCTGTGCGAGGGCCCACTGCGGCCATCGTCGGCCCGAAGACCTTTTACTACTGGGGAAAGAGTCATATATAGATACATTGGCGTAGGAAGAGGTATTTCAAGGGGGGAGGGAGAGGGGGAGGGGGAGAGCCTGATATATTACTTTCCAGCCTCCAAAATATCAAACAACGTGCAAAGGGGTGGGGAGAGGGTGTTGGGGGAGGGGGCGGAGCGGCAGTCCACCCTTTGAAACAAGAACAGGGATAGGGGGTAGAGATAGTTTTCCATCCTGGGAAAACGCAAACTTATAATTTTTGTCTCCATAAATTCCTTTTCTCTCTCTCCCCCCATCCCCCCCACCCCCCATATATATATATATATATATATATATATATATATATATATATATTATATATATATATATATATATATATATATATATATATATATATATATATATATATATATATATATATATATATATATATATATATAAAATGAAAAGAAAAGAGGAGACTGCCAGTGCTAATATTTTAGGAAGGTTACAAAGTAAAGTAGATAATAGCACTGTCAGGGGAGAGAAGTGTGCATGATCGACCAGTGATCATAGATCTACTGTGGCCAAAGCGCACACAAAAAAAAAAAGGATAGGAAAGAGAGGGGGCGCTAAAAAAAAGTGACTGAAAGCAATGCATATGGAAGCCCCCCCCCCCCCCGAAGGGGGGCGTATCACATATCCACTGTTCCAACCACTCAGTGCATGGAAATTTAAATCTAGGTCCCCCCAAGGGGGATCCAGATATTTAGCCGGTGTGAACAGCTGTTTCGGTCTTGGCGACCTCTTCAGCACACCATCGGCGATACTGGAGGAGGCAGGAATTTCTGCCTACCTGCAAAGACAACCATATTTTACTGTGGTGTCTGCAGGGGCATACATTCCATGCCACCACCATGCCAAGACCGAAACAGCTGTCCACACCGGCTAAATATCTGGACCCCCCTTGGGGGGACCTAGATTTAAATTTCCATGCACTGAGTGGCGGAACAGTGGATATGTGATACGCCCGGCCCCTTCGGGGGTGGAGGGGGGCTTCCATATGCATTGCTTTCAGTCGCTTTTTTAGCGTCCCCTCTCTTTTCTATCTTTTTGTGTGTGTGTGCGCTTTGGCCACAGTAGATCTATGATCACTGGTCGATCATGCACACTTCTCTCGCCTTTACTTTGTAACCGTATATATATATATATATATATATAATATATATATATATATATATATATATATATATATATATATATATATATATATATATATATATATATATATTAAAGCTGATCAGTATTAGGTGTGAACATGAATCTGTCGTCTGCTTGATTTGATAGACTGATGGTGAGGGTGAATGGGAAGCTATACAGTACAGTGTGTGTGCGTCTACTGTCCAGCATAAGTCCCCCATTTTTCTTTGTGCATGCCCTCGAGCCCGCATGCCAATTACCCTGTAAACTCACTCAAGCAGAAAGATAAAGTCGATCTCCACTCAGGGATTTCGTGGGCAACGCGAAGGGCCATCCGTATGCAAGATTCATATATCCTCATGAGCCCCGGCCGCAATATGAATCTTACGGGTAGATAGCAATTTGTGTCACAGGAGTAAAAGTGCCTCTCATTCGTCTGATTTTCACTCAGGAGGATCTAGAAATTTTGACGATGTATATCGTTTGCTGCTCTAAGACAATCATGCGTATATGCTCAATGCGTCCTATTTTCATCTGTGTTCCGCACGCGGAGCAGTTTGTCGGCTTGCAATCTTGATTGATTAAGTACTTCATCCTTGAGTCGATAGTATCGATGATATTTTTATGGTATCCCTAGATTATAATATCGCTCAATGCTGACAGAAACAGAAACCTTGTGGACAGGACAGAAACCTTGTCACAAAAGTATTACCTTTAGTCAGATTGTTTTGTGTGACTATTGTGCTGTAAGTTTCTTTTTCTTCTTCTTTTTATACTACAACCCCTAGCAGTAAGTGAGTCAAGTTTTTCAGTGGTGTATATTGTGATATTTCAACAGATGTTTGAAAAACTCTCCTAACTTTAATTTTGCTCTTGGGAGGCAATATGTGGCATTATGGTCATGTACTTCTTCTACTACTACTACAAGTACTGCTACTACTACTACTCTTTATTATTATTATTATTATTATTATTATTATTATTATTATTATTATTATTATTATTATTATTATTATTATTATTATTATTATTATTATTATTATTATTTAATGGACAAAAGCATTTAAAATACTAGTGCTTCCTGATATAGGTTAGAGTCGAGGAAGCATTGTGTTTGTTTTTTGCCCTGTCTTTGTTCATATGCAGTCATTGTTGTCCGTGACCGTGTGACAGGGTGGTGCGATGGTGTCCAAATGCTGCATGCAGATGCTGGGAGCTTCATTGCTTCTCATCGGTTATGTTCATTCACAGTCAGGTAGGAATTGTTAAACGACACACTCTCTCTCTCTCTCTTTCTTTCCTCTTCCTTGACAGTCCCATAGACAGCCCTCTGCAAGATGCACAGATTCTCATGGGCTAATCCAACTGCAAGAGACATAGATCCTCATGAGCCCCCGCAACTGCGGGGGCTCATGAGGATTAATGTCTCTTGCTGAGACCAGTTTGTATCCATGTTTCTTGTACGGTTTCGGCTTTCGGTATTCGAATGAAACAAAAATGTACGTATAATGGCAGGGAAGGGGTTTATTGGTCCCATTTTTGTGTTCGACGACAATTCAAACTCATGTGTAGACCCTTACGTACTACTCTTATTTTATTTCATTTTATTTTTGGAAGAATATATTATTATAATTTATGATTATATACAACTGATGTATTTTCCTTGTTTTTACCACACGAGACTGATGATATAACACAGAAAAGAGCTTTTCCCCTGCTGTTTCAGTAGGCTGTAGAAACCTACTTCAGCGGTGGAGAGAATTCTATCAATAACACACTATTTAATTTTGCACTTGATAAGGTTTATCGCTATTCGCACTTACGTTGTAAATCGGTCAGTTTAAATAACTTTATTAACAAGTTGTGCTTGAAAAATTCCTCTCTGCCTTGACTCACGTGTTACCTACCATGCGCACGTCAATTTTCCCAAGACCGACTTGGGAAATTTCTGTGGTTCTGAAGAGACATTCGCGCAGGTTCGCAGCGCAGAAACTGTATTTATTGTATTACATCATCACGCACAAGTCGAGTGCCTGTGTTTTCTACCTCAGCAACACCGCCTTTTGTGTAGACATAAAACTGCGCCGCTTTAGAAGCAAACAGTGCATTAAATCTATCCAGGCGCCCCGTATCAATAGCTGCGAAAGTGTTGTATAGCGTTGCCTGCGGCAACGCTATACGACACTTCCGCAGCTATTGATACGGAGCGCCTTGAACGAGCTCCAAGCAGATTGATTATCACACGTTTGTCCAAGCTTTTAATCCGCTGTTTTCGTCGAAACACATGCAATTTTCACCCAGTCTGATGTCCGACAATCGTCCTTTGTATTCTGTTTGTTGTCATGCTTATTGGTTACTTCATCCGTGTTCTTTCGGTAAGTTCGGGCTTTAACGTCCGAGGCGCCGGAGTGATAATGGACGGCCAAAACGGGCGGGTTATGAGTGGACGGGGACAGGTATTGCCCGCAATAGAGTACGACCTTAACACTGATCAGTTCGACCGCACTTGCAAACTATGACACTTTGATTTACCAAGACTTTCAACGGACATGCAACCTGAATAAACCCATAACGTTTTGCCTGGACCCCCTTACCCCCACCCCCCTTGTTCCTTGCAGCACACTTCGCCTCGAAAGCGGCACAGATGTCGTCCCGGGACAACTGTATTCTGGACCAGGAAATCGTGATTGTCATCGATGACTCGGAATCGACCAAGCGTGTGGCGGGTGACGCCATTGTGTACGCCCCTGGTGTCGTGGCCTTCGTTGGTCAGCTTCTCACTCATCTTCAGGTAGCCTGCCCAATGTGCAAAAGGCCATCGGACCGACGTCGGCCCGATGGCCTTTTGCGCATTGGGCAACATGCGACATATATTTTATTGTGTCCTTTCACGTCTGAATCGGAACACTTTCTTTCCCCGCGGCATAACTTGACACTGAGAAAGTAATCAAACTTACTGGGCGTACATACCTTTTGCGGGAGTACTCCCCAGATAGACGCACTCGGGGAGTACGCCACAAGTACACTTCTATTCAAATGAGATGCTTAGCATCTCATTTGAATAGAAGCGTACTTGTGGCGTACTCCCCGGCAGACGTTTGTACGCGTGCCGTACTCCCCGAGTGTGCTCCCGCAAACGCCACGGTCTCAGTATGTTTGATTACTGTATCGTGTTAAGCTGTGGTTAAACAACATTGTTTTCATCAGTCACAACGTCATACGACCAATCCCATTAGCTCAAACTGTACCACATAACCGAGCTACAAAAACCCTTGTAGCGACTAATAGCGGACTTCTTGTAGCCCTCTTTGTGACGCGTCTTGGATGTCAGTTTTGTTCTATAAAAGAGCACCAAAACGTTCTAAACTACAAAGTTACTTAGTGTTGTTCGAAACAATAGGCACGCCACTGGATTTGTTTGCAGCACACATTTGCAGCAATAGCGTGTATCGTCTGATGAAAGAAGCACATGAGCGTCATATGCATATTTTTTATTGAAGACTTTTGAAGTGGTTTGAGGCAAGCAATCACTCACCTCTTCCACTGCATTACTCTGACAATTTGTAGACAATGGTGCTGCACACGCAGACGACAACGTCATTACAGATCTTATATTACGTCATAACTCTATTATGTATACATGTATATTCTTTTCAACGTCAGTCATGACTGGTGTGATCCAGATCAGAAGATTTCAGCTTTTTTTAATTTTATTTTTATTTTTACGAAAATAGTGGAGGAATCAAAACAAATACGTTATTGGTAGCAAGGGTTTGCTGCACGCCTTCGGCCTTCGAGTTACAATGGTTCCTTTGACCTTCCTCAGGCCTACAAGGGTCCTTGTAGCAAACCCCTGCTACCAATAATTTATATTGTCTCGATTCAGGCGTGAAAACTTGTGAAAGCAAGGAAACCTAAGAGTATGAGGCATGTGGCCAGCCTTTGGATGTAGCCTGTCTTTTATTTTTAAGTTGAATCCTGATATGAAAAAACGACTACAACAACGACAACAGCAGCAACAACAACAACAGCAAAAATCAAAATCTTGTTACATGTCCAAATGTCGTATTTGTAAATTTTTTATTTTTATTTTAATTTTGGGGGGGTTGTTGCTCCACCCATTCCATGCTGCTTTCAACTCATTGAAGGCGTCCCGCATCAATAGCTGCGAAAGTGTCGTATAGCAACCCCCCTTAGCGCTGTACGACACTCCCGCAGCTACTGATGCGAGGTACCTTCAATGAGTTAACAGTGAGAGTTGGCTACATCTATGAGGTCCGTGTTCTCTTCTGTGATTTTGTTTCTTACTCCCAGCTATATCTTTTTTCCCGCTCAGCTCAACCCGTCCCGTGTGGCTCTGGTGAGAGTGAGCATCACAGCCGAAGTCCTCCAAGGGTTCACCACCAACCCGCAGGACATAGTGCAGGCGCTCCAGACCTTCAACCCCGAGTGGGACGAGCAGCACAACCAAGAGGGGGTCCAGGCGGTCAGGGAACTCTACGATTCGTCGGGAAGGCCAGGTGTTAACAAGTACGTTGACGTCCAGTGCCTTACCGTTTGCCCGAAAATTCCCCAAACAAGACTCAGTGGCGGAATAGCCCACAAGTACACTTCTATTCAAATGAGATGCTTAGCATCTAATTTGAATAGAAATGTACTTGTGGGAGCATCTTGATTGTTGGTTGGATGTCTGGTCTGTCTGGTTGGTTGGTTGATTAATTGGTTAGTTGGTTGGTGCGTTAAAAACTCTATCGACGTTTTGGCTGACTGACTGGTTTATCAGTCAGTGGGCTGATTCTATGTCTAGTTTGTTATCAAACTGGTTATCTCTCTCCATTGCTTGCGCTGATGTCCGACACAAATATCCCCCAAACTGCGTGAATCTGTGCAATTCGATGTTATGGTGAGTTTTGCGCTTCCATTGCGCATTCAGTTCATCTCAAATCCACAGTAGGGTTTAATTATAAATAAATATTAAATATATATCTCCATAGATGTAGCATCTTCTGCTTCAAACGAAGAACTGCTTTTTTGACCGCGGAGGAGCTCACGTTTGTTGCTGTGTAGTGCGTACTTCGCGTGCGAGCATTCGAGTAGATACAAAGGAAATCACACTTTTTCTATAGTCAACTGGCAAAGAAACTAACTGTTTCTGTGTTCTGTCACATGGATATTTAAATACTGTATACTGCTTTATCTTCAATTTAAGATTTAAGCTGTTTTCATGACGATATCGCTGACCTCATTTCCAAACGCCACTGTGGGTCTATTCACCACAAACCGTTCAAACGTGGACACATCTACCGTTTGTCTAGTACGTCGTATTGAGGTTTGCAGATAATTGCGCACTGAGACGCTCGCTATTAGTTCCATAGATCAGCGCAGCAATCGAGGGAGGCAACCAGTGCAGTTTCTGATAATGTTTCGTTGATTTGTATGTTGATTTAGAGGTTCGTCGGTTTTTTCGTCTAGTTTGCTTTCTTGTTTCTGTTCAGCATCTTTTCTATTTGCATTTCTTTCAAACCGATATTGTAGCACATTAGGTCGTTTATTTGTCCTGCACTCACATATTTTTTATTTTTGTCTGCATTTATTGATTTATTATCTTTCATCCGTTCGTCCGTCCGTTTACTTTACGGAAATTCAGACCAAAAATGTGACTTCCACGTATGTAGAAGGCAAATATATTCAAAGCGCAACAAAGAAAAAAAGTTAAAAAGGATAAGTACAGTACAGTTGTGTTGTATTTGTCCTGTTTGAACGTGTTTCTTTCTTTGTTTGAAATTTCTGTTTTGCTGCACCTGACCTTCCTGACACGAGTTTATTACTTTTTTTGGTACTTTTTTGTATTCACTTGAAGATACAGAGAAGAACCCTACGGAAAGAGACATTTTTCAGGGATTTTTGTTTTTCCAAAACAGACAAACATAAAGTACACAGTTTAGTTGCTACTTATTGTGTGAGTGTGAAGAAGCAAAGTCTTCACACTGAAAAGATACGTCGCGTCTGAATTGTATACTTGTTTGTTTGGAGAGAAGGACCCAGAAAAGACAATCACAACACAATGTATTAATATTTTTCAAAATATACAAACAAACAAACAAACAAGTATACATTTAATTCAGTCGCTTCTTATCTTGTCAGAGAAGAAGCAAGATTGCAGCCACCTTTTTGGTCTGGATATTTTTGTTTGTCTATTTTTTTTTCAAACCGAAATATTAATAAATTGCGTTGTTACTGTCATTTCTAAGCTTGTTTCTTTTTCGTTGGGTCCTTCTCTCCAAACAAACACGTATACAGTTCAGTCGCTACTTATCTTGTGAGTGTGAAGATGCAAAGTCGAAGACTTTGTTTCTCCACACACACAAAATAAGTAGCGATTGAACTGTGTACTTGTTTCTTTATCTATTTTTAAAAAAATATTCTCAGAAGAATTTAATTCTTCGTTGGGTTCTTCTCTGTATCTTTAAGTGAATACAAAGAAGTACAAAAGAAAGAGTTCTCCTTTTTTTTTATATTTACACTCTTGGCAGTCTCTTTTTTTGGTCTGAATTACTTTAAAGATACGCCATCTTCATCACTGACGGAGAGTCCATGTCGCCTGAGATGACCATAGTGCAGTCCCATCTGTCTCGTGAGGCCGGCATCACCACTGTCGCTGTGGGCTTCTCCGGGTCACAGCCCAACAAAGAACTGCTCGCGCTGGCCAACAATGAAGGTCGTGTCTTCATAGCCGACAATGATGCGGCACTGAACGATCCGGCCAAAACTGTGCTGAACCAAACGCTTAACGTCATTTGTCAGGGTAAGATATGATTACAATTAATAATAATGATGATGATAGTAGTAGTAGTGGGAGTAGTAGTAGTAGTAGTAGTAGTGGTGGTGGTAGCAGTAATATTAATATTATTATTATTACATAAGTCATCATCATAACCATAACCTTAGTTATTGTCCTCATTATCGTATTGTCAGTATCATTTAATGGAGTTAATGGTTTTGTCTCTTTCATTTGTGTTTGTTTTCTTTTCCCAACGCAGGTTTGTCAAATACATTTACTTTGATCATTATAAGTCAAATACCTCTACCCTGACCATTATAAGTCAAATACCTCTACTTCTACCTTGACCATTATAGGTCAAATTCCTATACATCTACCTTGATCACTACATTCAAATACCTCTAACTCTTCCTTGACCATTGTAATTCAAATACCGCTACCTCTGCCTTGACTATTATAAGTCAGATACCTCTACCTCTACCTTGATCATTATATGTCAAATGCCTGTGTCTCTTCCTTGACCATTATAGGTCAAATACCTCTACCTCTATGTAGCGCACGCAGACTTGCCCCCAGTCGCACGTACAGACTCTCGCACAACAGACGCATACACCGCCACTGACTCAGACGGGCGCACTCACGCGGTAAAACTCAACACACGGGCTTTCTTTCTAACGACGACGTTTTTAAAAGATAAACACTAAAAGCACTCAAAGATAATCACAACGAGGTACATCACACCGTCCCCACTACCAGTATCTCAACATCACACACACACACACACACACACACACACACACACACACACACACACACACACACACACACACACACACACACACACACACACACACACACACACAATGTAACTGCCAGGCTAGGCAGTAGTCTCTCACACTCCAACCTGCTTGGTGTTCTCGCCCGGTTACGTTCAGTCCTTTCACGTCTAGGCGTGCAAGTCCTTTGTTGTACGCTTCCGAGTCGTCCCGTCTCTCATACCGTATAGCGCAGTCCTCGCTGTGACTCGGCACCGGTCGCTCACTCCCTGAGTGAAGAGATGGAGAGATAACCTCACAATAGGTCCCTGGTGACTGACGTCTCGGCGTCCGTCGCCCCACTCTCGACAAGCACTCTGAACAATAATAAAGTCCTAAATCATAAGACTTGCTAAACACACAACATATTGGATGATATGAGATACATTACGTAATCTGGCTGATACAAATAATTCACACACACGTGCTTTCATAACCCGACTACCTTCATAACACCCTATATCTCTGTCACTACCTTGAAACAGACTATAACCTCACACTCTCGCTATACGTTCTTTCATACATTGGAAAAGACTATACTCAAACACGTACCACATTCATAACGACTTAGGCATACACACCTCACATTCCTTAGTTATCCATCTCGGTAAATAATTACATAGAAAACACCGGTTGCCTCACTGAATTCCAAACCAACATAACTGAACCAAACCAGTCAACACTGCACAACCAAATTAACTCCTAATGCATACTATCCTTAACGCAGTAACCATACGTGTAGAAACATACCTGAATTCTAGGTTTCAGAGTCTTGGAATACGGGCTAAGGTATCTCACACACGTCTGTCCACACTGACAGTAAAGCCCCGTACTAACATTCCTACTAATCCTACAGCTCTGTTAGCCTGAACTAACTAAAAACTCCCCGTGCCAAACGTTCCTTTAAGACTTCACGTGGGTCTCGTTCCACACAGAATAGTTGTCACAAGACAAACCGCTAACAAACCCGTACCGTATTAAACCTACTGTGTGAACCCTATTCGTGCGCATAGAGTTTCATCACACTCTACCTTAACCATTTATTGTCAAATCCCTCATCCTTTTACCTTGATCATTATATGTCAGATACCTCTGCTTTGACCTTTATACATGTATGTCAAATACCTGTACCTTGACCATAATATGCCACATACCTCTACCTCTACTTTGAACATCTCTTGGCTTGACTTCGCAAACGAAGATTTTATAGGAGTTGCCCACGACGTCTGCAGGCTTGTTCGTGGCTGCGGAGGCCAATCCGAGACAGGCAGGTTCGACCGCAGTGGCTGCAGAGGAAGGTATGGCCAGGGTTCTGAGCTGCGGCATCTCTGTTTTTTCTCCTGAGCCGCTTGTCCTTAAGGCTAGCTCTGTGAGAGTCCTCAAAGGAGACAGCTGCCTTGTATGGTGGAGCGCCAGGTGTCACGGTCCGCAGCAAGCGAAGACCACTGGTGGTGGTCGATTTGGCAGGCACTAAGTGACTTCTTGAGACAGTCTTTGTATCTCTTCTTTGGTGCCCCTCTGTCACGGTGTCCAGTAGCAAGCTCGCCGAACAGGGTGATCTTTGGTAGGCGATGATCCTCCATCCTGGAGACATGCCCCGCCCAGCGGAGCTGTGTCCGCAGCAGCAAAGCCTCGATGCTCACAGTTTCAGCCTGTTCAAGGACCTCGACGTTGGTGACATAGTCACTCCAGTGAATGCCCAGGATGGTACGCAGGCAGCGCTGGTGGAAGCGTTCGAGGAGTCGTAGTTGGCTGCGGTAGAGGGCCCAGGACTCGGAACCATACAGCAGGGTGGTGAGGACCACAGCTCTGTACACGCTGATCTTGGTGCCTGTTTTCAGCTGTTGATTGTGCCACACCCGCTTGAAAAGTCGCCCGAAAGCGCTGTTCGCTTTTGCCAGCCTGCTGTCAAGCTCCTTGTCCAGCTTGGCGTCCGACGTGATAATGCAGCCAAGGTAAGTAAACTGGTGCACTGACTTTAGTTCAGACTCGCCAATGGTGATGTGAGGAGGGCGATACACTGTCTTGGGTGCCGGCTGATGGAGGACCTCTGTCTTTTTCAGACTGACCTCGAGTCCAAAGAGCTGGGCAGCATCTGCGAAGCAAGACGTGATGCGCTGCAGGGCTCTCTCTGTGTGTGCAACGAGGGCAGCATCATCAGCAAAAAGCAGCTCACGAATCAGTTGGTCTAGGGTTTTCGTGTGGGCCTGCAGTCGTCTGAGGTTGAACAGGCTGCCATCGAGACGATACCTGATGTACACTGCCATCGAGACGATACCTGATGTACACTTTGAACATAATAGGTCAAATACTACCTTGACCATTATATGTCAAATACTTCTGGTACTGTTTTCCCCTTTGACTCCTAGAACAAAATGACTTACATTCTGTAGAATGGAAGTCTTTTGGTTCTATGAGTCAAAGGGTTAACTATAAAGTTTCATCCATTCGCTCACCGATCAACTGCTTCTTTCCTCCACCCAAAAGAATGCAAAGCTTACGGGGACGTGGTGGTGATCGCCGACGACTCGGACAGCACGAAGCGCATCAACAACGAGCAGACGGCCACCGAGTACTCGCCGAGCATGAAGGAGCTGCTGGTGGAGCTGGCGGACTTCCTCAACCTGGGGAACACTCGCATGGGCATCACCCTCTTCTCCACCACGGCCAGAACCATCGCCAGCATCACTGACGACAGGGACACCCTCCTCAATGCCATCGACAACTTCGTACCAGAGTGGAGAGGTGAGTGAGGAAGGATGGCCCGAGGCGCGCCAGAGATCGTTGGGGGCCGACGTCAGCCGCAGTCGGTCGGCGTTCGCAGGCCGACCGGCCGACGTCGGCCCGATGAACTGTTGCTTACTGGGGAGAGGTTGTGGAGTTTTGGAAGGGGGTGGAGTTCGGGGTGAAAGTGTGGTTGGGGTGAGAGATTGTGTGTGTGTATGTGTGGCATGGTGTGTGTGATGGTTTGTGTGTGTGTGTGTGTGTGTGTGTGTGTGTGTGTGTGTGTGTGTGTGTGTGTGTGTGTGTGTGTGTGTGTGTGTTTGTTTTGGGTGGGGGAGGGAGAAGGTGGGGGCGGCTTTCTAAAATTTCTTTTGTTTCTTTTTTGTTTCTTTTTTAACTGGGGGTGAGGGGTGGGGGTGAGGGATTGGTTGCATGCATATATAGAATTGTGTATCTGGTCATCGTTCAGTCAGCTGGCCGAAATCTAAGTAAGTTAATGACTTCATCTATTTATCCCTAATACAATAATACTTTAGACAAAATGTTTGTGAGAGCTCATGGGTTGTGCCAGAATAGCCTGTCGCCTATAGGTGCCAAACTAACCTTACACTTAGACTATCAGGTTATTCTTTCTCTGGAAGTACGTGCTTGCAGTCTTGAGATGACAATTGTTGAGTTATGACATTTTCGACGTGGCCGTTCTTAATTGGACGAACCTACCCGTACATTTGTCCGCCAGCTCTGACGATCTAGAGTTCGCGATCTCGGGCGAACCAGGTTGATTCTTAATTGGACGATCCAAATATACGGCGAACCTAGTTCGAAGTAGTTCGCGAACCTCAGCAAACCATAGTTCGTTGTCGGAAAAGATCGTCGACATGTCGAGCGATCCAAGGCGAACCTTTTCTCTGATTGGTCAAAACTTTTACACCGATCCAACAACCATGGCGGACGGTGATATTTCACTTTTGTGCGAAAAACAAGACTTATTTTATTGATTTGTGGGAGGTGCAACGCTGTTTGTGGGATCCGTCCTGCATGGAGTACAATTTCCAAATCGCGAAGCGGCATTGCGGCAGCCATTTTGAACACCTTCGCAGACCTACATACACCGAACCAAGCACTTCAATTAAGAAAGAAAACCATGGCGAACCTAGTTTGCTCAAGTTCGCCTAGGTTCGTTCAGGTTCGTTCAACCTCAGTTAAGAAACAAACCAAAAGATTGCCGATCTTCTCCGATCTAGGTTTGCCGATCAAAGGTTCGTCCAATTAATAACGGCTAAGGGTTTGACTTATTTGTCACTTTGCACAGACACAAGACGGACGTCACCGAGCCACGTCAATGGGACAAGTGTCTGGTCGATCAGTCTGTATATACGTTTTAACTCATTCAGCCACGACACACCACAGCAAGACATGGATCGAGTATGATAGTTCAAGGGTATTGCCAGAATAGCTTGGCGCCCATAGGCGCCAAGCTATTCTCGCACCAACCTTGAACTATCATGCTCGATCTGTCTCTAAAATTGTAATACAGTCCTTTAGAGGGCAACTTCAAAATTTCGGATTTCGGTCCTGGGGTAGAATGTGTTAAGCAAATTAACTCGTTGTTGCCATTGTACAGGTACCAGACCGGACCTGGCCTTTCAGTCCGCCAGGGCCCAGTTAGCAGCAGACCCTCGCCCAGGGGCTTCACGTATCATCGTTTATCTGGTGGACGGACGAGCCGATAACCTTCCTGCCTTTCTGGTAAAAAAGAAAATGTATGCCTCAGAAACCAAATACGATTGTGCGATATCCAAGTCTGTCATATCCCACTTTGTCATATGACAATGTCGGATATTTCAAAGTTGGAAATCGGATTTTTCTATATCTGACCTGGTTATAAGCAAGGTCTACTATAAACAAGGACATCTATCTATCTATCTATCTATCTATCTATCTATCTATCTATCTATCTATCTATCTATCTATCTATCTATCTATCTATCTATCTATCTATCTATCTATCTATCTATCTATCTATCTATCTATCTATCTATCTCTCTCTCTCTCTCTCTCTCTCTCTCTCTCTCTCTCTCTCTCTCTCTATATATATATATATATATATATATATATATATATATATATATATAATATATATATATATATATATATATATATATATATATATATATATATATATATATATCCCGTAGTCTTGCCGACCGTTGGGGCACCACTGATGACTTGGCAACCAGCTCCCTCCATTCCACTCTGTTCTCTGCCATTCTTAGTGTGTCGCTCAGCTTCAGTCCTGTCCACTCTGAGATATTGTCCTCCCATCTTTTTCTCTGTCTTCCTCTCCTTCGCCGTCCTTGCACAGTGCCTTGCAGGATTGTCTTGGCAAGCCCTGCTCATCGCGTGGCATGCCCAAACCACTTCAGTTTGCGTTTTTTTCACAATGGCTAATAGGTCTTCATAGGGCCCGATGTCTTGCCTGATTCTGCTTCCCACTTCCTCGTTCGTGATGTGATCTCTGTACGAAATGCCAAGCCAGCCTTCGAAAACATCTCATTTCAGTGGCTTGTATCCTCCTTTCGAGGTCTGCTATGAGGGCCCATGACTCACAGGCATATAAGAACACTGAGATGACTAAGGAGCGCATCAGTCTGATCTTGGAGCAGAGTGTGATGTTTCTGTCTTTCCATATAGTCTTCAGTCTTGTCAGCGCTGTTGTTGTCTGCGCAATCCTGGACAGTATTTCTGGTTTTGAGCCCTCAACTGTCACAATGGCTCCTAAGTATTTGAATTTCGTAACTGTTTCCAGTTTTTGGCCTCCAACTATGATTTCAGTGCCAATGCCACTGGCGTTATTGGTCATCAGTTTGGTCTTCTCTGCGCTGATTTCCATCTCAAACGCAATGGCTGTACTGTCCAGATTTACCACCAACTGAGCTAGCTCCTTCTCTGTTCCTGCAATGTCATCAATGTCGTCCGCGAAGCGCAAGTTCTTGATTGTTCTGCCTCCAACACTGACAGTTCCTGCATGATCTTTCAGAGCGTCCGTCATGATTCTTTCCAGAAAGATGTTGAAAAGAGTAGGTGAGAGCAAGCAGCCTTGTCTCACTCCGACTGTTGTCCTAAACCAATTTCCTATTTTGATGTTGAAACAGACTGCGCTAATGGCCTTGTTGTAAAGGTTTTCTATTTGATCAGGTTGGCATTGATGTTGTACAGCTTCATGGTGGACCAAAGGGCTGCATGCCACACCCTGTCAAACGCCTTTTTAAAATCCACAAAGACATGATAGAGGTCTTGCTGGTGCTGGAGGTACCTCTCACATAGAACTCTCAGGTTGAAGATCTGCTCAGTTGTGCTGCGACCTGGTCTGAAGCCTGCCGGTTCATCAGCTATGATTTCCTTTGCCTGTGGCTTCATCCTGTTCAGTAGGATCTTTAACATGACTTTGCTTGGGTGGCATATAAGACTGATCGTGCGATAATTCTGGCATTGTTGTAAGTTGCCTTTTTTCGGGAGAGTTATTATAAGTGATTGGGTTCATGGTGTGGGCCATTCCCCATACTGCCAGATCTTATTGCAGATAGTTAGTAAGGCGCTTGTCATGTCTTCTCCCCCTTCTTGGACTAGTTCTGCAGGGATGTTGTCTCCTCCTGCTGCCTTCCCTTTTTTCAGCGACTTCACGGCAGCCTCTACTTTTTCTCGGAGGATGGGATAGTTGTCACTGTTGGTCACTGGTGGGGTGACAAGTATGCCGGGGTCCCCTGTAGCTCGGTGGTTGTACAAATCTGAGCAGCACTCTGTCCATCTCTTCAGAATGTATTGGTCTTCCATAAGACAGTTCCCTTCGCTATCTTGAATGATAGAGGAGCGTCCTTGTTTTGGCACTGGTCAGGTCTTTCACCAGCTGGTATGCCTTTTTTGCTATTATTTTTGTCAGATTTTCTTCTACATATTTACACTGGTATTGAATCCACCTCTCCTTTGCATTTTTCATGCTTTTCTTGATATCCTGGTTAATTTCCCTTTATTGTTTAGCTCCTTCTACCTCTGACTTCTTTTTTTTAAAATTCTCTACAATTGTCACACAGATCAAGGATATCAGCTGTAACCCAAGGTTTCTTTGCTTGTCGGTGTTTGCCAAGGATCTCACTAGCTGTTTGGGGTACAGCAGTGTTGAATGTGTTGATCAGTGTGTCCACATCCGTGTCTTCTGCACCTAGAAGTAACAGTGGTGCGAAGTTTTCTTCTATCTTTGCCTGGAAGGCTTCACTACCTCTGGGTCTTTAGCTTCTCGAGGTCGAACTTGATTTTGGTGGGACCCTGCTTGTTGACTTTCTTCAGGCGGAGTCGGAAGGTCATCATTACTAAGTCATGGTCGCTTTCAATGTCTGCTCCTGGAAAACGTCTTGTCTTGGCAGTGTTCACACTGGTTTGGAAGCGTCTCTTCACCATGATGTAGTCAATTTGGTTATGGTGCTCTCCATTCGGGCTGTGACATGTCCACCTTCTGGATGCTTTGTGTGGGCCAAACGTGTTCATCAGCTTCAGATCATTCATTAAGCCGCTGTCGTTGGTCTCTGCATTGCAGTAGCGTCCACATGTGTCTTTCCAATTCTTAACAGCATCCTCTCCTATTTTGGCATTCCAGTCTCCCTGCACTACAAGAATGTCTTTCTTGAAGATCTGGTCCAGGACTTCTTGCAGTTGGTCATAGAAGTCTTCTATTTCCTCATCATCATAGTTTGTTGTTGGAGCGTAAACTTGTACAATGGTGATATTAAATGGGGTTGCCCTCAAGCGTATGGCGATAAGCCTGCTGGAGACTGGCCGACAACTCATGACAGTGTTCACAATGTCTTTGTGGACGAGAAATCCGACACCCTGTTCGTGTTTGTCATCTCTGCCACTGTAGTACAGTGTGTGGTTTTGCTGGGTTGATGATTCCCCAAGGTTCTGCCATCGTACTTCGTTAAGTCCTAGGATGGTCCAATGGTATCTGTTCATTTCTTGTGTCAGTTCCTCTACCTTTCCAGGCGTTCTTAATGTTCTGACGTTTCAAGTGCCAATGTTGATGTTGTTTCTGGCACGTAGTTTTGATGGTGCACCAGTAACACACTTAACACCTCTGTCCTGGCGCAAGACAGAAGGTGCGGTCCTTGTTCCGGGCGACGACCGATCCGGTATAGATTGAGGTAAGGTTGTCATTGCATGTGGTGTGTCTTGGGCAAATCAACCTGGCGGAGCCCATCCCTCTCCAGGCTGTTGACCACAACCGAAACTCCACATAACTAGTGGCTCGCCTTGGTTCTGGGCACGTGGCCGATGAGACCTTCATGGGACTCCTTCGCCCTGGGTGGTGACTTCATCAAGAAAGTTCATACGCCCAATCAGGTACCGTGTCAGCACCCTAGCCTCTGGTTATCCAAAACCTTAACCTGCAAGGCAGCAGGGGACTCGTGGAGGACGGCGTCGTCTATGTTCAAGGTCAACTATATACAGATAATTATGCGCTAACCATCTTTGCAGTGCTTCGTGCGGTCCGCTTCATCTGCAAGAGGCACAGCTTTTTATGAGCCCATGCAGTCGCATGGGCTCGTAAGAATCTGTGCCTCTTGCTGACAGAGATCGTCCACACTCATTCTCTGATTGGCGGAGTCGTCCAAGGATAGTGCACAATTGTTTTCTGATGTTTGTTTGTTTGTTGTTTGATTGGTTGGTTCGTTTCTTTCTTTAATTCTTTTCTTCTTTCGTTCGATCATTTGTTTGTTTGTTTGTTTGTTTGTTTTTTCTTTAATGCTTTCTTTCATTCTTTCTTTCTTTGGTTCGATTGTTTGTTTGTTGGTTGGTTGGTTGTTTGGTTGCTTGTCACTTTATCGACGTAAGACGCCCTTAACTGACAGTGGTTATGACTTGCTTTTTTTAAAAACTTATTTTCTTGTTAGTTTGTATGTATATGTATGTTTCTTGCCATTGATAAATTCATTCGCCTATCACTGCCAGTGGTCACGATTGTACACTGTGAGACCAGCACAGATGGACTACACCATACTGAACGTCTTCCGCTTGTGGAAAGGGACTCTTGTGGGTCAATACCTCCTTCACTTGCTTGGTGTTCAACATGCCCCATGTCACCGCAGCAGTCGCGGGACTGAACACACAGGCGCAGCCCCAAGGTCGAAATTCTCAAGTTTGGGAGCTGTCCAATTAACCCCTTAACTACCAGGACAAGGCGAACGATAACAAGCTGCAAGAGACTTAAATCATCATGAGCCCCCGCAAAATTCGCGATCACTAGCAGGGAAGGGGTTAAAACTACATCGTCGTTCAGGAGACAAACCGATAACGATAGTTCAAGGGTGGTACCAGGAAATAGCTTGGTGCCTGTAGGCGCTAAGCTTTTCTAGCGCCACCCTTGAACTTTCATGATCGACCCATCTTCTGTTCTGTTTCAGGACTGAAAACGCTATACATAAATTTGCATAAATTCACATACATTTGCATAAATACCTGGACGTGCACAAACACGTTTCCTTGTCTGTCTCAGACACAAGCAAATCTTGCGGCCCAGGAGGGCATCGTGGTGGTGTCCATTGGATTCTCCAACGCAGCGCCTCCTGGCCAAGTTGGTGCTGCAACGCCCAACAACGATCACGTGATCATGGTCAGCCGTGACACCGACCTACCCGCCATCCGTTCCAACATCACCGCGATCTCTTGTGAAGGTGCGTAATCCCAGCAAATGTCATCGGGCCGTCAGTCGCTGTTGGCCCGATGGCTTTTTGCGCATTGGGATATAACTGCCGCGTCAGAGCTGAATTCTGCTGCTCAAAACAGACATTTTCGGTCAGTTCAGTTGACTTTTCTTCCCTCCTCGCCATCTTCACTAACGCAAAGAGATGCAGTTCGTACAATTCTTTACTACAAAAATAATGTAATCTGATGAATGTGTTCAGTGTGAACAGCTGCCGTTACACTATATACTCAAGGTATGTCCCAATTACTGTCTGGAGCTTTCAAAGGGCAGAATCAGTTGAGCAATTATCGCCTACCAAAACAAACCATTATCATTGTCTACTCACAAACCAAATAGGTTAGGCTAGCGCTGTGAGAATCAGTACACACACCAAGGGGAATTACTCAGCGCTGGACAGACAAACGGTTAGGTCCCCTGATAGGAAAGGCATGGGACATAACCGTTCGCCTGCCCAGCTTTGAGTAATTCCGTATGGCACGTGCACCATTACCCTTGTCTACCTTCTAGATGACAACAGAAGAGTATGCCACACGCTTGTTTACTTCGTTGTTTCAGCGTATCAGTGATCAGTCATTCGGAATACACCATTGTGTGAAATAAGTTTGACAAAATAGTTCAAGGGTAGTGCCAGAATAGCTTGGCGCCTCTAGGCGCAAAGCTATTTTGGCACCACCCTTGAACTAAAGCCATTGCTCTATATCCTTATCTGTAAGTACTATAATGTAGCTTGCATATGGCAGTGTACACATTTGAAGCTTTTAGCATCAGTATGATATGGGTTAACAAATTCAACCCTGACACACTACAACAGCTGATGAATCAACCATGATAATGACAAGGGTGGTGCCAGAATAGCTTGGCGCCTCTAGGTCATGATAGTTCAAAGGTAGCGCCAAGCTATCCTGGCACCACCCTTGAACTATTATGTTCGATCTATACTGATACGCTGTCTTCAGAAGCTGTGAGAATTTCCACCTGTTAGTACGCAGTTTATTAGCCCCGTTGATTGTCGGGAAAAACTGAACGTCACCTAACCGCAAGAGGCATAGATCCTTATGAGCTCCCCGCAATTGCGGGGGCTCATGAGGATCTATGCCTCTTGCTGAAACCACTTTATATCCGTGTTCCTTTGACGTCTTGGACTCTTTGACGGTTAAAAAGACAACAGTACAGCTTGACCAGGTGACTGTGTTTCTGCCTGTTGTCTTCCATTCAGTTTTCGGAGCAATCAGTCAATTAAACGGTATGTACCGTCAGCTACTCACTGGTGTTGCGGGCTTGATTTGTCCTACAAATGTTGGTTGGTCTATGATTTTGGACCTTACGGCCACAGGGCGTAAGGTCCAAAATCACAGACCAGGACACACATACCTGCTGTGAACGTTGTCCCTCACGGAATTAATGTGTATGTACTATATCAACGTACGCACATTCACACACACACACACACACACACACACACACACACACACACACACACACACACACACACACACACACACACACACACACACACACACACACACACACACACACACACACACACACACACACGCACGCACGCACGCACACACACACACACACACATACACGCAAGCACACGCGCACACAAATACTGTTTGCAATACTAAACGCTCGCGCGCACGTATATATTGTTTGCAATGGTAAGCAGTAAAGACTTTTCGTTTTAATTTTATCTGCAGACATGCCACCCCCCCCCCCCCCCCCACCATCTCCCCCCTCCCTCCCTCCCCGCTCCCACCCCCTCCCCCCAAAATAAATAAATAAATAAATAAATAAAAATAAAAACCCACGTCACTCGCTAATAAAATACGCAATTTTGTTTGAAAATCTGCACTCATTTTTACCGCCATATGTTTTATCCGCCCGCTCGCACTTTACAGTTTTTGAGTTAACCCCTGCACCGCCAGAGGCCGCAAATGCGGGTTTTTATTTATTTATTTATTTTTAATCAATCGTAAATTTAATGTCAAAGATCTCCAGCATGTCAAAACATCATGGATTCGAGGTGGTTCCATGCAAGAGGCATAAATCTTCATGAGCCCCCGCAACTGTGGGGGCTCATGAGGATCTACGCCTCTTGCAGTTTAGGTGCCGTTCAATTTCTCACGGCAGTGAAGGGGTTGGGAAAGGACACGAAACTCAACCCCGCTTGAAGTGCAAATTAAAAAGTATACCGGTGAATAATTTGTTGTTTTCTTTCCAGCTCCCCAGCTGCAGTGAAAATTATACCACAGCTTCTCAAAAAGGAACCATCGATTTTTTTTCACGACTGCTTCCCTTTCAACGTCAATTTTTAGTCTCGACATTGATAGCTCAAGGGTGGCGCCTGATTAGCTTGGCGCCTGGGCGCCAAGCTAATAAGGCGCCACCCTTGAACTATCAATGTCGACACATCCAGGCTGTTCTTAGAGATTCGTACGTTTAAAATTTGAGGATTTTGGCTCTGGAAGCGAAGGATCAAGAGATGCAGACTTTATCGCCAAAATCACTCGCCTGACGAAACACCACAGGCAATCACTACTGAGCCAACTAGGCCTACTAGTTTGCCAGCATCGTGTCTTTTAATCTTTAATGTAAATTCACAGGGAGAACAAGAATATGAATAAAAGTTTAAAAAGCGAATCTTTTTTCTTTCATTCTTCTTCTTTTTTTTTTTAATTTAAAAAAAAAATTATTATTATTATTTTTAGTGGTGCATTTTAAAACCCAAATTAGCCC
Organism: Semisulcospira habei; assembly: GCA_036245525.1. Taxonomy (NCBI): domain Eukaryota; kingdom Metazoa; phylum Mollusca; class Gastropoda; family Semisulcospiridae; genus Semisulcospira; species Semisulcospira habei. Next base: position 61,401,232 of record BTPG01000008.1, on the reverse strand, counting down.
GGACACAGGTAGTGGTTTGGCCAAGAAAACGAAAGGCAGATTAGAAGCCCCGTGTAACATGGCATATAATCGGTGGTTATATGCAAAAGCCAGTATGCCCATTTTAAAGAAAATATTTGTAAAAATTATATAACAATTAAAAATCTCATGAAAACATGGACATACCTACTTTTGCCATATACACTGACGAGCAAAAGAAATGCGACATTTTTTTAATCATCAGAAACACTAGTGTTTCCGGCGAATCAAAAAGTGTCGCATTTCTTTTGCTCGTCAGTATATAAACGTCAGAACTCTGCCCTATGTAGATAAAGGACAGTAAGTTCATTTTTGTGGAAAGCGATGTTTTCACTGAATTCCGATGAATATCTCGCTCTTTACAAAAATGGACTTGTTGTCTTTTGCCTGCAGAGGTCAGAATCGTACTTGTTGGATCGCCATTACTTTTTCTCGGCAGTGAAGGTGTTAATTATCACGACATAATAGATATTTGGAGTTATACGGAGTTATATGGTTCACTTTTAAAAGCCATCTGCCGACCACTACACAAAAGTTCCCAACGCTAATCAGGTACATTTATGAGCTGTCGCTGTCAGTGGCGACAATTGGAAGTTAAAGAATTTAATCAAATAAAAATTAATGCAAGTAAGGTTTGTGAAATAGGTTTTTGTAGTTAACCCCCTGTTCCCAAAGGTCGAGATCCCCAAATTTTGGAGTTGTCCTCCGAAGATTGCATGCAATTATAAGAAGACCAGATCGACCTTGATAGTTCAAGGGTGGTGCCAGAATAGCTTGGCACCCATAGGCGCCAAGCTGTTCTGGCACCACCCTTGAACTAGCATGGTCGATCCATATCTCCCTGTGATGTGTCGGGGCGAAATGAGTTAACCCATTCACTGCCAGCTGACGCAAAACTGTGTTTCTTCAATCTTCCTTAATTCAAGACTTAAAAAAACACACCTAGATGTACCAGGAACGTGGACTCAAAGTAGTGTCAGCAAGAACAGCAAGAATCATAGATCAACATGAGCCCCCACAAAAAAGGTCGGGGTCGGGGGGGGGGGGGGGGGGTCGGGGGCTCATGAGGATCTATACCTCTTTGCAGCTGGGTGGTGTTCACAATTTCTCAGCACTGAATGGCTAACCTCTCATTTACTTCTCGCATAGAATTGTCCCTAAGGTTGTGCCTTTCAGTTCCTAGTTGAATTCAATAACATTCTTCCGAACGTGATATCTTCTATTCTATCTTTTTTCATTCAAAATCCGGCCTTGAAATATAAAGCTATCCATTAATTCCTCTTTCAAAAAATACACTGTAAACTCCTCAGTTGCTGGGGGAAAAAAAACCCGCTTTCTTTGCTATTATTTCAAACTGATTAACTCATTCTACCCCAAGACCGAAATCCCCAAATTTTGCCGTTGTCCTCTGAAGACTGCATTGCAGTGCAGGACGCAGATCGACCATGATAGTTCAAGGGTGATGCCAGAATAGCTTGGCGCCCATAGGCGCCAAGCTATTCTGACATCACCCTTGAACTATCATGGTCGATCCTTATCTTGCTGTGGTGTGTCTGGGGTAGAATGAGTTAACACATAAATGGTGGACACCCAGAAAGCGAGAATTCCTGAGGCCGACATTGGCCGCGGTTGGCCCGCGCACGTCCGTGCGCGGACCAACTACGGTTGACGTCGGCCCGAGGATCTTTTGATCGCTGGGACAGAGCCCTCTGGGCTGCATCGCAGCGGAAGGTTCACTGCGACCTCGTGTGCTTTGTCGACTTTCTTCTGGGTGAAAATTCCAGCTCAACGGTCCTTGGGCGCGAAATGGATGCTCCAAAAAATTGTTTCGGTCTCTAGTGTACGCGTTATCTGGTTACGGGTCCCCGTTTGTTTTTCCTATTTACTTTCCTCTTCTTTTTTTTTGTTGTTTAACCCCATGGCTGCCGAGAAAAAGTGAACACAACCTAACTGCAAAAGACGGACAAGAGACTTCTATGGGCAGTGTGTTTGCAGTTTATCTAGCTGGGTTTTAGGCAGGTCGGAAAGGAGGGAGTTTAAAGTAGTCTAACCGTGATAAAACAAAGGAGGAGACAAGGATTGCAGTTGCTTCGGGCGTCAGATACTGTCTAACACTGCTAATGCGCCGAAGTTCAATAAAAGCTGATCTGCACATATGACTAATATATTTATCCATTTTGAGGTCTCTGTCAATGAAAACACCAAGGGTTTTTTTTACCCTGTCAAAGAAAGTGATTTGATTTTGACAGACAGAGATGTGACTGGGAAGACAGGACAACTGCGAAGGACGCACACCAGCTGTGATAAGCATGGACTCTGTTTTACCATCATTTAGCTGGAGTTTATTTAGGGATAAATGCTTTCTTTCCGTTCCAACATCAACTACGAAGGATGTATTAACATTGATAGCTCAGGGGTAGTGCCTGACCGCCGTTGTTGTTATTGCTGTCGTCGTCGTCGATGTTGCTGTGTTGTTCCTTTTTGTTGCTCCTGTTGGTGGTTGTGGTGATAAGGTTTCTTTTCTTCTTCATTTTTGTGACTCCTGGCGGTGCTCCATCGTTTATGTCCCTTATGATGGCCGAAGACTTTAAAACCCCAAAATAACTGTTCTGTGGACCATTGTTTATGGTGGCATAAGACTCAGTCTGAGAAAACCAAACACCCAACTTCCTTTTCGAATGCCTCCTTACTTTCTCTCTGGCTGCAATGTCTACACTGCACGCAATACATACGGTTTGTAAGTGCGTGTAACGTTTTTCATTCGACTTACCCAACAGCGAACGCGACCAATCTGCAAGAGGCATAGATCCTCATGAGCCCCCGCATCTTGCGGGGGCTCATGAGGACCTATGCCTCTTGATCCCATCATTAGCATCTGTGCTCCGAGGGCGGAGATCGAATGAGGTTCAGTCTAGAGTGGCTGAGAAAATAACAAGTTGGGAAAAATTGCAGTCTTCGATTTTACAACAGACTGGGAGAAGGGGGGCAGTAACACTAGACACATTGTAACCCTTTAGCTGCCGAAACGGCAAGCACCATCCAACTGCAAGAGGCATAGATCCTCATGAGTCCCCGCAGCCGCGGGGGCTCATGAGGATCTATGTCTCTTGTTGTCCACATTCAACATCGTGTGCCTCAGGCAGACAGGGATAACCAGCAATAAATCTGCCATGGTTTCATAGATATATATTTCGTCGTCTGGCAGGGAAGGGGTTAAAGACTAAACTAGATTACTGGAGTTCTGGAACTTGACAACAGAACGGTAAATTTGACACAAGAACTTTTTGTGTGTCGAGGTCCCGTTTTTTTCATAGCGTGTTAAAACCTCAGTGTCTAGATGTCTCCCAATCGTATTCTTCGTCGAAGTTTGCACATTGTGCCTAAGGAAAGCTGAAATTCACATATTTGAGAGTTGTCGTCTAAAGACTACAAATCGATAGTGTTCACATTCAACCTAGTACGTGACATTTTGGCGCGAACGCTCCGGTAATTTCCTCTTTTGATTTTTTTCTTCCATTTTCAAACGAAGTCTTGAACCTGTAGCTCAACAGGAAATCTCATGACCGCTTAGTGAAGCTTTATGTCACATATTCTGACAAAAATATAAAGTTTTTTTTTCTCACGTTATCTCGAAAACGCAAAATTGTCAGTTGCGAGTTGTATGAGAACTCTGTTCAAGAGACTTCTAGACCATGATAGTTCAAGGGTGGTGATAGAAGAGGTTGGCGCCTCATGAACTGTCATGGTCGATTAGTCTCAAGCTGCCAGTGCTGAATAAATGAATGAAATTAGGAAGACTATTTTAATTAAGAAAAATGTATTCATTAACTCATTCGCGGCTAGCCGCATCCGGATGCCGCGAATGAGTTAAAGTCAAGCTAGTAGTAGTACGTTCTCTTTGAAGACCGCTGCGGATCTATTGTCCAAGGACAGCAGGGCAATGATCGAGCGGACACCATCGATGGCAAGAAAAAAAAATCGCCTAGGTCCTGCGGATGAACAGATCAGACGTAGTCAAAGCATTTCCAAGAACAGAGCCAAGGGCATCACACAGTCGATCACCTCCGGAGCAGAGCTGGGGAGAAAGGCAGCGGTCGTTGAGCAGACTTGAATGGCCATGAGAAACACATTGTAAAACAGACCAAACTTGGCATGATATTGAAAAGAAGTTTGATAAAGATTTCTGATGTTTAGGGTGGAGCTCGCATGGGCTTTTCCGAGGAATTCAGAGACCCCATCTTGACCGAACTGGACTGAACTGGACTGAACTAGTACAATCTCCGCGTCACACTGTCCTTTTTTCCCCGAGCAACATGGCGTGCCGCGAAACAAATCTACACAAAGACACCTTCAACATTTCGTTACAACCTTTGTTTTAATACAAATTTCCAAACTTAAAATTGAAATTTTGGGGGCCAAAATCCATGCTTTCTCCCAATTATTTTAAAATTTCAAAGTTCACTTCGGCTTTGGGGCTCTCTCTCTCGACAGTGTGTATTTCTGCTTAATTATTATTTAATCAGCAAAAGTCCCTGCTGTTTTCTCACGTTAAAGCCCTTCAAAATGTTTCCTGATCGCCAGAGGCAAGCGTAATATGGGTTGGTAACGAGAGTTGAAGCGGCCTTAAGCCCATCACTGTCCAGAAACATTGAGCACCACTAAACTGCAAGAGGTATGGATCCTCATGAACCCCGGCAGTTGCGGGGGCTCATGAGGATCTGTACCTCTTGCTGACACCTCTTTGTACCCATGTTCCTTTGACGGCTGGAGATCTTTGCGAAGAATTAACGATGATTTCTAAAATACAGTCGGCGTCCATTGGCAGTGTAGAGTTTAACCCATGCAGCCCAGACGCACTACACGCAGGAGATGGGTCGACCATGATAATTCAAGGGCAGTGCCAGATTAGCTTGGCGCCTGTCGGCGCCAAGCTAATCTGGCACTGCCCTTAAAATTATTATCATGGTCGATCTATCCCCTGCAACAGGTGCAAAGTCGTTCGATGATGCCTCCAAAATTTGGGAAATACGTGCGCCGGGCTGAATGAGTTAACTTTTCCTAATATCGCCTTCATAAATGTTCCTAGTATGTCTTACAAAAATTATACTGTTGAACAAAATGGTTAACTTCTGCAGTTTGAGTGTCGCGATGTAAAATGAAGGACTTTTTGCTCTTCTCCTGTATACGTAGGAGTCAAGTTCCACCAACACGAGGCAGGGGCGCTAGAAACGTGTGTTGCGTGTGCCTACTGACATAGATATTGCGAAAAGAAGTGTAGAAAGGTTTTATCCGAGTAGGTCAACACTGAGAATCCGTTGTGACAGTGAATTTTAGCACTCAGCGCCTGCCCTGAAGCAGATCGTTTTAATCTGTCACAAAGAAAACGGGAAGAAGAGTGCATGCATTATCATTATCAGACCTTTAACACATTGGCATGACAGGAAAATTAGATGGTTCGACTTGATAGTTCAAGGGTAATGCCTGATTTGCCTGGCGTCTTTCAAGGTGCCATGCAAATCAGGCATTACCCTTGTACTATCATAATCATGCACTATCCTTGATCAATCAGACAATATCCTTGAACTATCATTGTCCTGCAGTCAGTCCATGTTCAGACACTGCGACTGGCCACAACCTAAAGATCACAGGGGGTGCAACGCCCCAGTGATCCCCTGCTAGAAGCTCATTGCCGTACCTTTAATTTTTAATCGACGCCACCTTCATCGTGCTCCAGAGAGGGGACAGTCCTGGTCCCGTTCCCGTTCTCCTGCTCGTCGCCCGCTGGACTATCCAATATCTCTCTCTCTCTCTCTCTCTCTCTCTCTCTCTCTCTCTCTCTCTCTCTCTCTCTCTCTCTCTCTCTCTCTCTCTCTCTCTCTCTCTCTCTCTCTCTCTCTCTCTCTCTCTCTCTCTCTCTCTCTTTCTCTGGCCTCACCTACACGCCTTTTCGTTTGCTCGCTCCTGCACGTGCTTGCACACACTCTTGTCTCTCGTGTTAGGTTCTTTCCGAGTCTCTCTCTTACGATTTTTCGTTGACGTCATTTTTATCTTTTTCCGCACTTTTGTTCTTCCTTTTCTTTTATTTTACGTCACCTCCTTCAGTTGCCACATTCCTTCTGCCAATGAAGATAAGTAGCGCTAATCTCTCTGTTTGTTTGTTTGTCTATTTTGACAAAGGGTATTTACCCGAAATATTAATAAATTGTGTTGTACCCGTCTTTTCTAAGCGTGTTTCTTTCTCCGTTGGGTACTTCTTAGCTGGACTATCCGCATATTTGTTACCGCGCACGAATCTCTAACGTAGGTCTTTTGTCTGAGCGCTTAGATCAGGGCTATCCGCACCTTACACCATAAATAAATGGAAAACACAAAGATAAACTCGTGGTACACGATATGGAAATACAAGAAATGTACCCTCTTTTCGACATGTCTCAAGCGGGGAGTACACTACACAAGTACTGCACAAATGAGTCGCATTAGTCGCAGATAATCATCTTCATTGGACTACAATGAAACTCTCGATGTAACCCTATATAGACGATTGAATGTCATATTGAACTATCCTCGAACAAGCGCTGGTAATCTCCCCTTCTGTTTGTTATTAACCCCTTCACTGCCACTGTACGTACACTGTAAGCACATTTTTGTTTCTGAAATCTTGGTTCATTCGACGACCAAAGGCCCAAACCGTCCAGTTAACATGGATACAAACTGGTCTCAGCAAGAGACATAGATCCTCGTGAGCCCCCGAAGTGACAGCTGGATCGCGTTCACTCTTTCCTCGGCAGTGAGGGGTTAAGCTATCATTGTCCACCCAACTTGATATATTCTGCAGCCTGTGAAACGAAGTTATTCCCAAAATCAGAACAGGTCAAAGACAGTAGTTGTTTCTCTTGTCTGTAAGGACATCAACGCAGTAACAAAGGGATCATCGTTTTGCTGCCGGTCGCACGCCTCCATCCCTGCGGCAAGCGTTCTTCTTGCAGCCGTACTTTAAAGTATCATTACGCATAAATCCGAAGTCACGTTTCTGCGCCATTTTTGTGTTTGTTATGTCTTGTCGACACCTAATAAACTTTAACAGCAGTTTGGACAGGCAGCAACAGCACACGCGTAATCGCATTTATGCATTCTGCGCAGCCGTTAGCGTTTCAAACTTCTTCTTTTTTTAAAATCTGTTTCTCGTTCTGATAGCACTGTATTTATAGAAAGGAGTGGGAGTCATTGTCAGGTTAATTGATATTAAGACGACGTGTGCTGAACTGGATTATCCTTTGTCCAAATGAACCATAACTAGACTTGTGTGTAGCGTTTCGTAACTGTTTATTACAGAAGTGTATTTTTGAACAGTTACGGCGGTAGTGGGCCTTCAAACTCTCTCGCTGCCAGGGGACGCAACATGCGCGTCTGAAATCACTGCACACTCACCGACATTCGAGTGAAGTAGGGACCAACAACAGGCGTAAAGCACATACAGGACTAACAAGAGATATAAACCCTCATGAGCCCCCGCGACTGCGGGGGCTCATGAGGGTTTATGTCTCTTGCAGATGGACATCCTTCGACTTTTCCCGGTAGTTAAAGGATTAACATCGGACAAAAATTTCGAATTGTGGATGTCAATGAAAAAACTCCTTGCGAGCTAGAAGCATACACTACGCATCAAAGGAAACTTTACTGGAGTTCAGCAGTTCTAATGCCTAAAGATTTTGATTTTTTTATTGCACCAAAAATGCTTGTACATTTTTTGTTACAATGCTGTAACTGAATTCTTTTCAATGGACTTTTCTTTACGTTACTTCCCTTTGAACACGACATCATCAAACTAAAAACTTGCAATGTATGCTTTGAAGTCTTTTATCTGGTTTCACAGCTGAAAAGGGTATCCATTTTTCTTCAAAAGGGATGAGTTTTTGTTGGTTTTTGTTGTTTGTTTTTTTTTAATTTTGAAATAAAATTATAACAGTTGTGGTCTGAAAGAAACATGTCCCCTGTTCGCTGGCAAGTAAGCTCAGTTCGAATTGTAATAATAACAGGAAAATCTTTAATTCTTTTGCCTTCCAGTTGCAAATACAAACAAACATTTAGAGAGAGAGAGAGAGAGAGAGAGAGAGAGAGAGAGAGAGAGAGAGAGAGAGAACAATGAACAATGAACAATGAACTTTTATTTTACAACGGTAGAAGTATTTGGTTACAAGACCAATTTTCAAACTTGCCGTTGCTACAAACTACTTATCAACGTTTTCATAAACAAAACAATGGTCTAAAACATAACTAGGTCAAACACATACACACGCACGCATGTTCACTCGCAAACACACACACACACTACTCTAAGGAATTCAATTATGTGCTAGCAAACAAAATACTGATGAATATAGCGCGATAGAAAAGAAAGAAAATGTGTTAAAAAACCTTTAAAGAGAATTTTAAAAAAATTATGAATAAAAAATTCCAACATATAAATTGCATAAATCGCGCACATGGTGTGCGCGTGCTTCCGCTCATGCGTGCGTGCGTGCGCGTACGCGTGTACAATCTGCCACATTATGACAGACCACGCACACACGCACACGATCACATAACGTGACCACACGCATGAACGCACACAGACGCACGCACCCACCCACCCACACACACACACACACACACACACACACACACACACACACACACACACACACACACACACACACACACACGATCACACACCCATACGCACGAATACACACAGCCACACATACACACACACACATACACACGCACGCCATACGCGTGCCAGTACATCAAGGCAGGTATTACTTGTCAGACATGGAGTCAATGCACATGCCGATATATGTATTCTAAGAACATGCAGTTTTCCGCATGTAAAGCTGGATTATTTTAGATATTTGAAGAGGCCGTCTTTAAAGGAGGGCAGGGACATACTTCTAAGGTTACATGGAATCGAATTCCAGAGAGTACTACCTGAGTATGTTAAGCTAGATTTAAAGATGTCAATGCGAGGCCGCGGAACCTGATAGTGCCGCCCCAGTCTGGGATGTCGTGAGGAAATTACTGAAAAAAATGGGTCAAGATAACGGGGCCCTTTTTGTTTACACAGCTTATACATAAAAATGGCTTTGTTACATATAAGGTGCTGCTTCAGGGGAAGCATACCAAGAACTTCAAGTGTTTTTTCCGTTGCTATTTGAGGATCCGGTAGGATAAGTTTAGCAGCCCTCCTGTGTAAAGTATTCAGCCTCTTTAAATGCACTTCACTTGAACCATCCCACACTGTTGATGCGTAGTCTATGTGCGACTTTACGTGGGCGTTATAGAAAATTGTACGCGTCTCTACATCGGTAATGAATTTCAACTTTGATAGCATATAAAGGTTTTTTGAGACACGTTTACATACGCTGCTAATGTGAGTTTTCCACTTAAGTTGATCATCTACCGTGACCCCAAGGAGACGGTGTTGAGATACCTGTTGGACTGGTTTGCCGTTTACTGTTAGATCAAGAGAAAGTGGGCGCAGCTGATGTCTTTGACGTGTGGCTATCACCATGCATTCTGTTTTAGATGGATTAAGAACCATTGAATTAGAATCGCACCAGTGAGAAACCTCCTGCATGCTTTTTTGCAGACGTGTATTAATCGCATTAACACTATGATCAGGCGTATGAAGAGTTGCGTCATCCGCAAACAAATCACACGAGGTTTGGTTACTACTCAGGTGCAGTGGTAGATCATTTATGAAGACACAGAAGAGCAATGGCCCGAGGACAGAGCCTTGAGGCACGCCGCTCGTGACAATACCGTGGGACGAGTAGTTACCATTTAAGAAAACTCTTTGCCTCCTACCGCTGAGGTAGGAATTAAAAAACGATACGGCATCTGCATTGCATAAATATGCTTGAAGTTTAGACAAAAGGATGCTGTGGTCTACAAGATCAAAGGCTTTTTTGAAATCGAGATAGACTGTCCCAATCATTTGACATTGATTTATAGAAGTTAACCAGGTGTCAACAAGTCTTGTTAATGCCGTATGGCACGAATGTTTTGGTCTAAAGCCTGACTGATGGGTATGTAGAAGATTACAGGTATCAAGGTACTGGTAGAGATGTTTGTGAACATGTCTTTCAAGTGGTTTTGACAAGGAAGACAAAAGGGATATAGGTCTGTAGTTATTCACGTCCGTAAGATCTTTAGATTTGGGCAGGGGTATTACTTTAGCATGTTTAAGCTCAGTAGGAAACGTGTTGTGTTGAATACACAAATTATAAATGTAGGTTAGTGATTCAATTGTGTAAGGAAGGGAAAGTTTAAGTATTTTGGGGCTAATCTCATCAGGTCCGGACGATTTCTTGTTTTTTAGTGAATTTATAAGCTTGCCAACCTCGTGCACTGCTAAAGGGGGAATACAAAAGGATGACTTATCCACTGTCCTTTGCGAACAAAAGTTAAGTAGAGCCTCAGGACACGAATATGTACTTGACGTTGAGAGAGAGAGAGAGAGAGAGAGAGAGAGAGAGAGAGAGAGAGAGAGAGAGAGAGAGAGAGAGAGAGAGAGAGAGAGAGAGAGAGAGAGAGAGAGAGAGAGAGAGAGAGAGAGAGGAATCAGCTCAACCCGATCTATACCTCCCGAGGGTTCCCCTCAACCTGGGCTGTACCTCCTCCCCCGGTCCAAAGCTCGCCACCCCCTGATTTACTTCGAAGTTTTTGGGTCTTCTTCGAGCTTTACAGATCGTCCGCCTTTGACCTTTGTATATGTCAATTCTGCATTTGACCTTTTTCTTTCCAAGTTTGCATTTGACCGTCTTCATGTCTGCCAAATTTGCCCCTTTTTTACTTTTTTTTTTTTTTGATATCTGGACAGTCCAGGTATTTTTTTTTTATCCAGATACACCAGGTATACTTGTGATTTAAAATTGCCATGACCTTTTCTAACGACCCCCGGCGGTGATCAAACCCATAAACTTGCGGTCTCCAATCAGGCGCACTAACCACTGTGCTATTGGGACCGCTGTGGTAATAGGAAAAGTATTTAAACTTGAGGTGAGCATTTTTTTTTTTACAAAAGTTTATCAAAATTGGACCAAATAACTCTCTGAATAAATATTGCGACAGTTTAGATGTATTTTGTAGGGAGTTAGTGTGTATTTAAAAATACACTTGTAATTTTACGACGTTACATGTATTGTATACATGTGTGAATTGTTTCGTTACACAAATGCAAATTTTCACTGTAACTCATTCTGGTGTGTCATGGCGCCTTACCTTGCTGTTTGCAGATGATAACAGAATAAAAATAGGCTGAGCTGTTTTCTAGCGATAAAGGCTCCGTTTTTGTGTTGAGATGTGTTTGGGGTGATGGATACATACCTTAACTCTTTCTACCCCAGACACACCACAACAAGATAAGGATCGACCATGATAGTTCAAGGGTGATGCCAGAATAGCTTGGCGCCTATGGGCGCCAAGCTATTCTGGCACCACCCTTGAACTATCATGGTCGATCTGTGTCCTGCACAGCAATGCAGTCTTCTGAGGACAACGGCAAAATTTGGGGATTTCGGTGTTGGGGTAGAATGAGTTAAAGAGAGCAACAAAAATCGGTGAGCTGCATTTCCGATCTTGTGCATACAGCCACCGGTACTACACTCATGCTCAATGGGGTTGTAAACCGACGGGAGCTAAACCATCAATGCGCAGTAGATAGATTGGTCATGATAGTTCAAGGGCAGCGCCTGGCAGGCGCCAATCTATCTGAACACTGTCCTTTAACTGTCACCCCCTACCCCGGGCCCAAATTTACTTTAAAATGCTTTGTACCTTTTCCTGTTGGATAGTTTAAACCCCTCTTTTGAGAGTGTGGTAAACCCCATGAGTGTCTAAACCCCCCCCCCCCCCCATCCACACACACACACACACACACACACACACACACACACACACACACACACACACACACACACACACAGAGTTTTACTTCTCTGCGAAATAAAATTTAACTCATTCAGCCCGACGGCCTTATTTCCCAAACTTTGGAGGTGTCATCTAATGACTATGCACCAGTTGCAGGAAATGGATCGACCATGATAATTCAAGGGTAGTGCCAGATCTGGCACTACCCTTGAATTATCATGGTCGATCCATCTCCTGCTGTAGTGCGTCAGGGCTGAATGGGTTAATGACGGGAGATGTGCGCAAGGTGTTTCAAGTAAAAATGTTACCTTGCTTTTGATTTTGGGGTGATACATTGACTGGATTGTAACGCACACGTAACTCGACCAAATGGAATGCAGTTTGATGCACTGTAGCGTCAAATGCGCAAACCTTTTTGTCTGTGCAATAAGAATTTCAAAAACTTCAGGCATCGCCTGCAAATCGTAGCAAAGTTTCCTTTGATGCGTATAACGCATATTCTCATGAGCACGTGTGGCTGCAGGAGTTCATGAGAAGATAGCGTCTTGTAGGTGGAGCCCTCTGGGTGAATCTACTGACTGTTTGAAGTCCGTGTAATTTATGACCTTCTGATTAACCCCCTAAGATGATGGTTAACTCTTTGGGTGTCGGTAGCGGATTTTGTCGCGACTGATGATTCCTACGAGAATCATGGCGACAAAAACCGCTCGCGACAGCCATCTGGTAAAACGTACCAAGCTTGACCCAGCAGAAAGATATAAGAATAATAATAAGAATAAGAGTACTTTATTATCTCGAAAAGAGAAATTCGGTTGTGGTACATTTATAACAAATAGTACAAACAAGACATGAAAACATTATAACATAATTATGAACATTTTCTCCCTGCACTTGCACAGATACAAATTCCAAATGGACATACGTGAACACTACAAAATCTTTACACATAACTCAGTCTTACACATCTCGCACATAAACATCTTTTATGGACTGAACTGAGCGGCACTTATACATTCACACCCACCTCTACACATGCATACATAATACGCGTGTTTCAACCTAATCCTAACCCTCACTACTTATTATACAAACGTCTCAATACATTATTACACAGTATTACACAAGCTGCGTAATTAAAATCTACCTTAGTAAAATAATTAGTGGGTAAACACTCAGTAACAACAATCTCATATGTCCATGTTCACCACCAAATAAAACACAATATAATCACTTCTCTAAAACCAACAAGCTCCATTCCTACTGATTGCACAGGTAAAGGAGGATAGGGGAGGAGTTAGGTTTGGGTATGCGTGGATGTACCTACAGATTGCTTAGAGTGATGGATTTGGGGATGAAACTGTGCTGTAGTCTGAGTGTCCTAGCTTTGTGCGTGCGGAGTCTGCGGCCAGAGGGTAGGAGTTCATAGAGGTGGGCAAGGACATGGGATCTGTCTGAAGCTACCTCCCGCCTATCAACAGCTGTGTGGCCTGTGTATCCAGGCCAAATATTATTCGGCCATCGTCGGTTTCTGGATCTTTTGCTCACTCGCTTAAAAAAGAGAAGAATGATTCACCAATCTCGCAGTGTCCTCTGAGGACGGTATCATTGTTCTCTCTGAGCACTAGACGCATAATAGTCTGACCAATAAAAACCGCTCATAGATCGTCATCAGAGTATAGCCGGGGGGGAGGAGGGGGGGGGGGGGGGAACACAGCACCATGCTGCAATTACAGAAAAAAAAAAATCCCTCACAAAGCAGATCGAATTCAACTCGCTGCGTTGATTATGGCTCTGGCTACACTGTGGATCCAAGCCCTAGCTGGAAAATCAAATAAACAGGGTTATTGCGCTCTGGGTCCTTTTCTGCATAAACGTGCACTAAAATCCTTCTCTGCAACTGGTCGCAGACTGTGTTTCTGAATCGTTTCCTCAGTCATTCATGGCCAAAGAGCTGCGTTCGTCCAAGGAACGTGGACACAAAGTGGGGTCCCAACAAGAGGCATAGATCCTCGGCATGAGCCCCCGCGACTGCGGGGGCTCATGAGTATCTATGCCTCGCGCAGCTGGGTATTCCTGGTTGTGTTCCGGCACCGAAGGGTTTAACAAAATATTTGTGTTTGAGAGCTGTCTTCTAGAGCAGACAGATCGATCATGGTGGCTCAACGGGTGTTGCAATAATAATAATAATAATAATAATAATAATAATAATAATAATAATAATAATAATAATAATAATAAGATGCTTTATAAGTCGCCTAGAAATGGTAAGATGCTCTAGGCGCCGTACATATGAACAAAAAAATATTACACAAAAATTGACAAAACCAAAACCACATGTACAATTACACAAAAGAACAGAAAATGACTAAATACATGAACACTGATAATCAAGATGCGAAAAGATGGTTTTTAAGACTGTGTTTAAAACTGGCACTGGACTCACTGTGTCTCAAGGATTTAGGAAGATCATTCCAGATTGATGGACCCTGGCAAGAAAAATATCTCTGCCCGAATCCGTTAGTCCTTACTGTAGGAATCCGAAGTATTTTATTGTCAGATGAACTGCACAACTGCCTGGAAGGGATATAACAGTGAATGAGCTCTGAGAGATAAGTGAGTCCAGTGCCAGAAAGGGCAACATGACAAATGGACAAGAATTTGTGTTTAACTTTCTCCTTCACTAAAAACCAATGGAGAGCGTGGTGGTCTGACTTTTTCGCTTTCATGACCAGACGTGCGGCTGAATTTTGGACTCTCTGGAACCGATCAAATCTATAGTGCGGGCATCCAGATAAGAGTGAGTTGGCCCGGCTTAGTCAATGCGAGACAGAACAAATGAACAAACCAGAGTTGTGCCAGAATAGCTTGGCACAGTTATTCTGGTACCACCCTTGAACTATCATGGTCAATCTTCTATTGTAGCGTATCGGGGTTGAAACGGACTGAAATGTCTTGTGGCAATAAAGGAGGTTTGTTAACTCCTTCACGGCCGAGAAAAAATGGACACGATCCAACTGCAAGAGACATAGAGATATCCTCATGAGCCTCCCGAAACTGCGGGTGCTCATGAGGATCTATGCCCTTCGCTGACACTACTTTGTTTCTTTGTTTCTATGTTCCTTGCACGGTTTAGGCTTTTAAGGGTTGCTTGGCTGGTTGACTGGCTAGCTGGCTTGCTGGCTTGATATCTGTCAGCTGCTTGACTGGTTGGTTGGGTCAACGTTGGTTGGTTCGTTTGTCGGCTGGCTGTTTGGTTTGATGGGCTGGCTGACGTTGAGTTTTCTGAGGATCACAATGTGCGACCACTAGCAGTGCAGACGTTATCTTCTGTCCAACCACTCGCATCTTGCCGACTAGCTGGAATATGCAGGCCAGTGGCATATCCTCCTTAAGGAATAAAATGGATGTATGCATACGCGATAGCGGAATGACTAGCTGTAGCTCGTAAAAACGTCATTAACTTCAACAGAGCACAAACCCATTTGCATCATAACTTTTTTTTTTCATAGCTTTTTATTATTCATTGATAGCAGCTTCCCTGCCTCTGTGTGCACATTTTGTTCTCGAAATCTGCGTTTATTCAACAACCAAAAGCCACAACCGTACAAGGAACATGGACTCAGCAAGAGGCGTAGATCCTCATGAGCCCCCGCAGTCGCGGGGCTCATGAGGATCTAAAACCTCTTGCAGTAGTGTGGTGTTCATGTATTTTTCTGGGCAATGAAGGGGTTAATTAATAATTTAATACTTTAATAATTTGCTCCATAGTTTGTTTTTTGTCTTTTTTTTTTTTGTGCTTTTATATATATATATATATATATATATATATATATATATATATATATATATATATATATATATATATATATATATATATATATATATATATATATATATATATATATATATATATATATATATATATATATTATTATTTATTTATTAATTAATTACTAATTTAATAATTTAGTAACCCCTTTCACTGCCAATGGTTGCAGATTGTTTTTCTGAAATATTTTTCACACACAACGGTAACCCTCGATCCGCTACTGATGTGCAGAGGATCGAAGGAGCCAACCAGTGTGTGTGTGTGTGTGTGTGTGTGTGTGTGTGTGTGTGTGTGTGTGTGTGTGTGTGTGTGTGTGTGTGTGTGTGTGTGTGTGTGTGTGTGTGTGTGTGTGTGTGTGTGTGTGTGTGTGTGTGTGTGTGTGTGTCAGTGTGAGCTCGTAATTAATATGCGCGTGCTTGACAATAAGTTATCAGACCATAGGGGCCTGACAAGTAATGCAAAACCGTTGCGCCACCGCGTGAGCGCGGCCACCGCGTAAATAGCTCAAGTCAGAATACAAGGGAGGAAACGAAGCACACCCGCGAAATTCTATCTGTGGTGGGAAGTTTCAGGGACCTCTTTCTCAACATCTAATGTTAAACCCTTTCAGTAGTGGAGTGCCGTGCAAGAGGCCACTATGCTGTTTATTCTAAAGTCGAAGCGAATTACTCGAAAAGATATTGACAACTGAGCAGTGTTTAAATCAGACTCCATTAAAGTAGACCTTTTCGGGCTGGGGGAAATACGTACCTAAAGCGATTGTTGCATGCAGGTCACAAGTTCATGTCGACAGTAAGACGCACTCTTGTATTAATTTCATTGGATATGCTAATTTACATAAACCAATTTAAAAAAATGAGCATAGGGCGTATTTCCGGCCACATGTAAATCTCTACAACTCGACGTCTCCTATGAATGATGCTTGACTGTGCGAAAGGCCTTGATATGTAAACTATCAATTTTGATCGAAGGACGGACAAGGTTGGTATAGATTTGTGGCAAAATATCTACCGAGTTTGCTCAGTTAGAGGTTTAAGGCGGATGGTTGCTTTGAGGGTTGAAAACTGATCTGGAATCACAGTGCTTCACAGCTTTTCGCGCCTTTCGTTTCAGTCCTCCCTTGCCTTCTGAATTGAGTTTGAGGACGCGGCGGCGCGCAACCGGTGGCGCAGCGGATTTGCATTTAGTCAAAGCACCACTCGTCCGTCAGGCCCCTATGTATCAGACTGGCAGCACTGCGCATGCATGGACATAGAGTCTTCTCGCCCATGCAGCTGCGCGACAATGCCCACAGTCTGTGAGAGTCGCACTGAGGAAAATGCTGCCACCACACAGCGTCCAGGTTTCAGGGCGAACGGCCGCTAACCCCTTATACTTCTAAACTCTCATGGCTCCCTTCGACTGAGGCGAGATGTGAGTAAGCGAAACCGATTTCTGCTACAGAAGCAAAAGGCATAGATCCTCATGAGCCCCTGCAGCTGACGCGAATCTACTTTCACTTTTATGTAACCCTGTGCCTTTTTTTTTCATCAAGACCGACGCTTTTCAGCAAGAGGCTTAGATCCTCATGAGCGCCTGCAGCTGAATGGGCTAATGAGAATCTACGCCTCTTGCAGATGACGTGGGTTGCATATCCACCCGACGTCATCCTATATAATCGGAGCAGAGATGTTAGTTTTAGAAACGTCGATTACCATTACCATGCACATATTGTTCCTGTGATTCGGCTGCAAAGGCGCAAGAGAATATATTTTTTACTTGTGCGGCTTGCTTGTGATTTTTTTTTTACCGTTTCGTGTGCCAGTCTGTGATTTTGGACATTACGGTTTCACGCCGTAAGGTCCAAAATAACAGACCATCACGCAAGTCATGCGCGTAGAGTTCGCGAGTGGAAAGCCTGGGGTTGGCTGAACGATAGAATAAGGAGGCTACGTCAAGTTGCTGTGTTTGCTTATTTTTAGCTTTGCGGCAACGACTTCCAGATTCTCTCGTGAGCTGAGAGGACAAAGAAATTTGGTCACAGTAGGTCGTGAATAGACCTGGCTTCTGGCTTAATTCTGGAACAGTCGAAGAGAGCCATGTGCAGGAAAAAGATTGAACGACTTCGGTTTCAGTGAATCAATGAAAACAGATCGGTGCTGGTTTTACTTCGGTGAAGTGTCGTCTCAGTGCTTGTATGTGAAGTGCGATTAGAACGTACGGTTCTGATGTGATGATTCTGTAATACTGGCTGTTTGGATTTATTTCAGACGGTGAGATTATATACACTCTTCAAAGGCATGTCCATTTCAGTTTGAAAAAGATAGTGCCCCACTAGTAAACTGATTGGAAATGAAAATATTCAATAATGTGTTTTTAACTGGTTTCGCAAAGAAAGTCGTATTTTTGTGGATTTTTTTTTTTTTTTTTTTTTTTTTTGGGGGGGGGGCGGGGTAGGGGGGTAGTGGGTTAACTCATTCGAGACGTGACGCCTCAGGATACGCGGCTTATGCCGCGTATCCGGAGGCGGCACGTCTCGAATGAGTTAATCCTTTTTCTGCTACTGGCCGCAAATTATCTTTCTGAAATCTGTGTTACTTCCAAGCCAAAGAACATCACCCGACCAGGAGACATCGATACAAAGTAGGGTTAGCAAGAGGCATAGATCCTCATGAGCCCCCGCGAATGCGGGGGCTCATGAGGATCTATGCCTCATGCACTTGAGTGTTTCTCGCTGTGTTCCGGCAGCGAAGTGGTTAAACATTTAGCATGTTACGGTCAAAATCGCAGTTTATACGGTCATCTGTGAAGTTGGTCTCCAGTGCCTCGTGCCGCAGTCTGCTTTTTTTTTTTTCTTCCTGTTTTGTAAATAAGACGGAATGAGATGGAACTGCGCAAGATGAATTTTCTGCAGCGCCCTTGCCTAGATGAGGTGATAGCAGTCACTGCTTCAGATTCTGATCCATCCGCAACTGGCAAAGCATTTGATTCGGATGATGCTTTTGAGTTCATTGAAAGTGGACGCAGATTGCGTTTCTAAAATCTATGTTAACCCAAAGCCAAAGAGTCCCAGCCGTCCAAGGAACATGGGTAAACAGCGGTTTCAGCAAGACGGGCACAGATCCTCATGAGCCCCCGCTCATCGCGGGGGCTCATGAGGATATATGTTATGCCTCTTGCAGTAGGATCTGGTTCAGTTGTTTTTTATCGGGCAGGGAAGAGGTTGGCATAAGAATTAGTGACCGCGGCAAAGATTGACGACATTGCACCCTCTAGTCGCACCAAGGGAGGTTATCCGGGATTATAGTCCCCGGAAAGCAAAAGGTCCTCAGCCGTGCGCGGATCAACTCAGGCCGCCATCGGCCACAGGGAGAAGCAATCGAACATTTTATTTATGCCATGAGTTCCGTGTCCCTGTTTGGCTTCGAACGTCAAGAGGAAGCACGTATCCTGTTGAACCGCGGAGTCAGTCAAAGGCAGGAAACTCTTGACAGATGAAAATCTTGGATTGCCTCCTCCCGTGCGACCGGCCAAATTAGCTTTGCTTCCTGGGTCTACGCTAGCGGATATGCCGACAAAGGTCTCTGCAGTCTTCCTGCAGGATTTAGACAAAGGCTTGTACAAAACGTGTTTGCCATCGCGATGCTTTTCTCCATAAGAAGGCTTTTACTCAAAATCCGAAGAGTTAACATAACACAAAGTGGACCCATTTGTTGCTTCTCTGCTACAGTGACAAGTGGTGTCAGTGCAATTAACTTACCCCAGTAAGCAAGAGGTCGTTGGACGTCGGCCCACAATGACCCTTTGCTAACCTGGATGCGATTCAAGCTGAAAGCAACTGTTCTCCCACCATCAGTGCATGATATTCAGCAACAACAGTGCATAATAATTACGTACCAGATGGCGTCTTCTGTTGGAAGTAGACTCATAATTGCACGCAGTAATAGCAACTAGCGCACGTATCGTAGTTATCACAGCAGCATACAGGAGATCACGAGGATCTGTGCCTTTTGTACACGGACAATTTGTACCTGCGGAGTTTTTTTTTAACCCCTTCGCTGCCAGTGAACGAGATCTTTCCCAGCGCCAGAGTAGAAAACCAATAGCTGTTCTTCGCGAAGATTGCATACGTGAAAGCGGTCAGCAAGAGGCATAGATCCTCATGAGCCCCCGCGACAGCGGGGGCTCATGAGGATCTATGCTTCTTGCAGTTATTGCTGTTCGCCGTGCCCCGGCAGTAAAGGGGTTAGTGACGTGTCACCAGGCTGTGGCGTGACGCACTCTAAGTTTAGATAATGTCCATAGCTTCAGAATTGAGCCACGATGAAGCCAACTAACTAGCGGTGACGATGCAAACGGCATAATCAGTGTAACGAGAGAACTCGTTATGATTGACTTGTGACCTACGAATTCTGTACTGAAGCCGCAGAATCACAGACCATAGCTGCACATCTACGTAAGCATCGTATTGTGACCTAAAAAATTTATATAAGCTGTAAGGGGTAATATTATCACAGACCAGACCACAGACCACATACGACCACCTGCTTACGACCTAGCAGCCAGCGGTGGAACCTCAGTGTTGTCTTGTAACTGTATTGAACACGGTCAGATATAACAAAATTCGGACATAACAACACTTTTTCAGAGGTCCTGACCATATTTTGTTCATGTAAATTAAGTCGTTTTAAACTGACGAACTTCCGATATTACAACAAACAAATTGTGCTTTGTTATAGTACTGTAAACGTGTTCATGAACAACGACAGATGAAGAGGATCTTTGTGTGACTGTCTGGTCTGTAATTTTTGGAGCTTGTGGATTAGACTGACGTTGTTAGGCATTGCCGTGCGAACGACCGGAACCGGGTTGTGTAATTATATGCTGCTTTGTAATTTTGGACCTTTCGGGTGTAACTAACCGGCTATAACTAACCGGCTGTAAAACCGCGATCACAGACCAGCATACATTTTGTCAATGTTCGCAGTTGCAGCTTAGCAGCTTAAACCATTGCCACAATGAATACATTCTTAATTCTGAGAGTTGTCCTCTGGTGACTGCATTACAGTTCAGGAGACAGATCGACCATGATAGTTCAAGGGTGGTGCCAGAATAGCTTGGCGCCTTTAGGCGCTAAGCTATTATGGCACAACACTTGAACTATCATAGTCGATCCATAATTTGTTATAGTGTGCCAGGGATCGTTGCTAAAAAGCTGCGTGGTTAACGTCTCATTCCCGTACGTCAGACCTGGTACTACTCTATTTTATTTGTCAACGAGATCTGTGTTTTTCTCACCAGGAGGTGTCTTCGACAGGCTTTCACATTTACACAGCTCAACAAAAGTATGAATCAGAATAGCTAGCTCGCATTCAAATTTCAAAGTGGAACTTTCTTCGCTTCGGTGTGGAATCAAATTGTATCTTGTTCACCAGCGTCGTCGCCTTAAGTTAATAAAGAAACATTTTCCAGACTCTCTTCAGTGTGCAATAACCTCCCTTTTGGCGTGGAATAAAATTCAAACTTGTTGACCTGTCGCTAACGTCGGCTGACGCAAAGAAACCTCTTCAGCAATATCTTCAGTAAACATTTATCTTCCTGCCTATCTCGACACAGTACATTTATCAGATCTGACTCTGAACGAGGACATTTTTGTGCAGAGTGATCACCACCATGGCATTATGGTCAGCAAGGAAAGCGTTCTTCAAACTGAGTTTTCTGTTCCTGTTTATCGGCTTTGTGGTGTTTGTCGTCGGCTTCTCCACGCCATTCTGGTACAACACTGGGCATGGGGGAATACAGGGACTATGGCAGTACTGTTTTGACATGTGTCGACGCTTGGAGGTGGAGGAAGGTGAGTGTTTTGTGGCTCATGATTGGCTGGCTGGTTGGTTATTAGTTATTTCGTTAGTTGGTTAGTTAAATAGTTAATTAGTGATTATAATTAGTTAATTAGTGAGTGAGTTAGTTAGTGTTCCTCTTTATATTCAGTAACTTGTTCATGTTCATTCATCATTCATTCATTCATTCGTTTGTTCGTTCGTTCGTTCGTTCGTTCATTCGTGCGTTCCTTTGTTCATTCGCTCATTCATCATCGTTCATTCATTCGTTTGTTTGTTCGTTCGTTCGTTCATTCGTGCGTTCCTTTGTTCATTCGCTCATTCATCATCATTCATTCATTCGTGCGTTCCTTTGTTCGTTCGCTCATTCACTTATCAACCACTCGCTGCTTAAACAAATTAATTTAACCAAATTAAGTGTGTAAAACTGAAGAGGCTTAACTCATTCAGCCCAACGCACGTATTTCCCAAATTTTGGAGGCGTCATTTAATGACTATGCACCAATTGCATAAGATGGATCGACCATGATAATTTAAGGGTAGTGCCAGATTAGCTTGGCGCCGACAGGCGCCAAGCAAATCTGGCACTATCCTTGAATTATCATGGTCGGCCCATCTTCTGCTGTAGTGCGTCAGGGCTGAATGGGTCAAACATAACCCCGCTATAGGATAAAAAGAAAATTCCAAGAAAGACAGAAACACGCTTATTACGCAGGCGACTAAGGTCACTTCATGGCGGGCTTGGAAAGGACAAAGACAACGCGATCCATTGAAACTTTAAAATTGACATACAGACAAGAAGACAATGCAATACATGTCTTTTTAACCCCTTGACTGCCGAAAAAAGTAAATATGGTCCAACTGCAAGAGACATAGATCCTTATGAGACCCCGCAGACTCGGGGGCTCATGAGGATCTGTGCCTCTTACTGAAACCACTTTGTATTGTTCCATTGGACGAATGTGGCTTTCGGTCGTTTGAATGAATACAGATTATAGAACAAAAAAAAACCACATACGTCTTATGGCAGTGAAGAGATTAAGGTGTGACACGAAAAAGGGGGGGGGGGGGAGACAACCTGTTACACCATAATCATTTGACCTTGCCATTTACATATGAAATTTGCGTGACCTATTCACACTCATGTCCTGTTTTAAGATTTAAATCACATGACACTCAACTAGCTGCAAATTTATTCCTTGTCATTATCTCGTGACCTGGCTGTGACCAACATTCACAACACAATGGATTTAATGTTTTAGTTTGTGTCATTAATGTTAGCCCCCCTCCCCCCTCTCTCTCTCTCTCTGTGAGTGTGTGTGTGTGTGTTGTACTATGTGTATGTGTGTTGTGTGTTGTGTGTTGTGTGTGTGTTGTGTGTTGTGTGTGTGTGTGTGTTGTGTGTTGTGTTGTGTGTGTGTGTGTGTGTGTGTGTGTGTGCGTGCGTGCGTGTGTGTGTGTGTGTGTGTGTGTGTGTGTGTGTGTGTGTGTGTGTGTGTGTGTGTGTGTGTGTGTGTGTGTGTGTGTGTGTGTGTGAAGCGCGTGCATTATTATCATTCAACTATCTTTGCTGGAGCAATCTTCCATCGCAGTTTTCAGGACAAAAGGGCTACCGGCTGTATATCTGAGTCACACCTAAACCTGTGGAAGATGGATCTGCCATGATGGTTCAAGGGTAGTGCCAGATTAGCTTGGCGCCTGCCAAGGCGCCAAGCTAATTTGGCACTACCCTTGAACTATCATGACCGATCCATCTCCCGTTCTGGTGCTTTAAGAGTACATATGGCAGGATGAAAGTCCAAGCATTTTACAATCAAGAACGGCCATCTTGTGAGCGATTCTGTTTCTTAAGTCAACTTACTTGTAAAGAAACTGCAAAAAGCAAAGTTGCGGGGGCTCATGAGGATCTATGCCTCTTGCTGGCGCAACTGTGAAGCCATCTTGAGTAGATAGCTGATTGTTTTCTTTTAGCGCTCAATTGACACAGATATCAGAAACAGTTTGCGACAACGAGCATTTGAGGGCCGTTAAATGCCAACCTCATTTCCTTAAAAGTCAAACTGGATGCCACTTTAAACTCAGGTGACATTTTCGCGATCGTTTCGGGGCACAACGAAAGAAGAAAGAAATTCACAGCCATTGATTGATTGCGTTTTTATCAAGAAAAGCTGCACTTTCTTTTAATGAAATGTGTAGAATCAGATTAAAATAAGGATAGGATAGTCGCAGTAAGCAAGCCTACAAGTAGTAGCAGTACTGGTAGTTGTTGTAATAGTTGTTGTTGTAGTAGTAGTTGTTGTAGCGGTAGCTTGTGGAGATTTCGTTGCTGCAGAAAACGAGCAAATTTAAAGTAAACATCAATAAATAAGAATTTAACTCATTCGAGACGAACGGCATCCGGATACGCGGCTGAAGCCGCGTATCAGGATGCCGTTCGTCTCGAATGAGTTAATGAGTTAACATTTCCTCAGGCAATACAATAGATTAGTCCAGGTTCTTTGGCGTTCCGCAATGAACACGGATTTCAGAAACACATTCTGCGTTCATTGACAGTAAGTGAACTCATTCAGCCCGACGCACGTATTTCCCAAATTTTAGAGGCGTCATCTAACGACTAGGCACCTGTTACACGAGATGGATCGATCATGATATTTCAAGGGTAGTGCCAGATTAGCTTGGATCTGGCACTACCTTTGAATTATCATGGTCGACCCATCTCCTGCTGTAGTGCGTCAGGGCTGAATGGGTTAACCCAGACACCACTACAATATGAGGACAGATCGTGGTAGCTCAAGGATGGTGCCAGAACAGCTTGGCGCTTCCAGGTGCCAAACTTTTTCTGGCACCGCCGGGATCTCTCTCCTGAACAATAAAGTAGGCTTCAGGCTACAACTCACACATTTAGGAAGGTTTGACCTTAAAGTGTTAACCCCTTCAGTGCCGAAAGAAAAACTCAACACCACCCAACTGCAAGAGGTATAGATCCTCATGAGCCCCCATAGTTGCGGGGGCTGATGAGGATCTATGCCTCTTGCTCAAACTCTCACTTTGTTCCCACGCTCCCTTGACGGCTGAGTTTCGTTGACGTCGAAGTTAAAATGATTTCAGAAACACGATCAAGTGTCGAAGTGGTTTATTGTCAGAGGCATCTGGGCACCTAGACAAGGGGTAGGGGTGGAGGTGTGTGTCGGGGGGGGGGGGGGGGGGTGGGTTGGGGTAGGGAAAATTGACATTTATACACCAACGATCGATTCAAAGCCGAATACAAATAACACGACACAGATTTTATAACCGACCTCGTCCACTGGTAGTGAAGGGGTCAAACGAGGCACACGCTCCATCAGCATGCATATATATATATATATATATATATATATATATATATATATATATATATATATATATATATATATATATATATATATATATATATATATATATATATATATATATATATATATATATTCTTTGCTTTTAAGAAAGGCGTCGCCCAAAGCCCAAAAATGCACTCAATCCACACAATGCAAGCTTTACCAGCCTGGAATCCCATGGCATTAGCACAGCATTCTCAGATTTTAATGAAAAATTATATATATATATATATATATATATATATATATATATATATATATATATATATATATATATATCATCGTCACAGGCGTAACTCCCGCTGTTTGTCCCCCTTTATTCTTCCTCTGTCGACGGACAAATGATGACCCAATTAGCATTAGACCTTCGGGCCGACTTCGGTCGCAGTTGAGCCACTGCAGCCGACGTCGGCCCGAACGACTCGACTGTTGATGTGAAGATGATAGTGTTGGCTATCATGAAAAAATCGATTGTTTTGGTTTCCAAGGGAACGGCATCTTTTCGCCCCTTTATCCCAGTCAGTCCTGACGCACTACAGCAGGAGATGGGTCGACCATGATAATTCAAGGGTAGTGCCAGATTAGCTTGGCGCCTGTCGGCGCCAAGCTTATCTGGCGCTGCCCTTGAATTATCATGGTCGATCTATTTTCTGCAATTGGTGCATAGTCATTAGATGACGCCTCCAAAATTTGGAAAATACGTGCGTCGGGCTGAATGAGTTATACATTTTGTGTTGTTGTATCCGTTCTTTGAAGTTGAGAATCGTGAAATACGATCTTACTGGTGACTTGCTTCAAATCTTCTCCAGGATTAGAAAGACATACTCGCCTCCCATCTCACTGGAAACGTGCTATGTACGGATAAGCGGCTATTGGCCGGTGTAACGCACGCAGACTTGCCCACAGTCACACGTACAGACTCTCACGCAACAGACGCATACACCGCCACTGACTCAGACGGGCGCATTCATGCGGTAAAACTCAACACACGGGCTCCCTTTCTAAAGTGACTTTTATACAATATAAAAGAAAAGAAACGCTTAAAAGACTATCAAACTATACAGACTTCTCTACTAACATCCGAACATCATACTCACACAATTCACAATATCTCGCCAGGCTAGGTGTTAGTTCTCAATCTCCAACCTGTTTGATGTTATTGCCTGGTTACGTTGGTCCTTCTCACGTCTAGGCGTGCAAGTCCGTTGTATGCTCTTTCCTGTCGTCCTGTCTGTAACACGGACGTCCTTGTACTCGCACCGTAGCGCAGTTCTCGCTGTGATCCGGGTATCTTGGTCCCGATCAGACTCACTCTGAGTGAAGAGCTGGAGGGAAGACCTCACGTTAGGCCCCCCCTGTGACTGACGTCTCGGCGTCCGTCGTTCCACTCTTTACAAGCACTCTAAACACAACAACAAGGATCCAAACGTAACGCTTGCTAAACACACAACATATTGGATCAATGAGAAACGTCACGTAACCTGGCTGATACAAATAACTCACACGTTCATTCACACACACACACACACACACGTGCTTCATAAACTGTCTACTTCCGTAACACCCCCATATCTCTGTCACTATCTTGAAACAGACTACAGCCTAACACTCTATACACTGGAAAAGACTATGCTTAACCAACCACGTACTACCTTCCTAGCGACTTAGGCATACACACCTCACATTCCTTTAGTTATCTATCGCGGTAAACAACTGTATACAAAAACACCGGTTACTTCACTGAATTATAAACCAACATAACTAAACCAAACCGGTCAACACCATACGAGCAAATTACTCTTACCAGCGCATACTGTCTTTAACTAAGCAACTATCAATACTACATATATAGAAACATACCTGAATTCTAGGCTTCAGAGTCTTGGAATACGGGCTAGGTATCTCAAACACATCCGTCCAAGCTGACGATAAGCCCCGTACTACTATATTACTGCTCTGACAGACACAGCTTTTGCCTAGAACTCACTAAACAGAACTCACCAAAACTCCGTGCTAACCATGTCTTACAGATTTCACATGGAGCCTCATGCCACCCGGACTATCGGCACAAACAAACCGTGAACAAAAACCGTACCGTACTAACCCTAATGTATGAGCACTATGCACGAGCATAGAGCTTCATCACAGCCGGGGAGACGTGCCATATACGGACACCCGGCTATTGGTCTGTCTGTCTGTCTGTCTGTCTGCCATTAATATTATTATTATTATTTAATTGTATTTGTCGTGTTACCGGAAATATGAGTCGAGTTTGTTTCTCTCTCTCTCTCTCTCTCTCTCTCTCTCTCTCTCTCTCTCTCTCTCTCTCTCTCTCTCTCTCTCTCTCTCTCTCTCTCTCTCTCTCTCTCTCTCTCTCTGTGTGTGTAGAGTAGCAGGACAGTTTGGAAGATAGGCATTGCTATGCCTAAAACGTTTTATCCTGAATAAAACGTTTCATCATCATCATCATCATCATCTCTCTCTCTCTCTCTCTCTCTCTCTCTCTCTCTCTCTCTCTCTCTCTCTCTCTCTCTCTCTCTCTCTCTCTCTCTCTCTCTCTCTTTCTCTCTCTCTCGCATTTTATGTCATCGTATATCTCAAATTGCTTTTCTTACAAAAATGGCCCAGTTCTAGTCTTGCTTTCCTGTCAAGCAATACGTACAAAACAATAACTGTTTTGCCCTTGTTGCTTCCGAAGCGTGATTCTTTCTTTTCTTTCTTAGTCCACGGCGTTAAACCGAAATAGCTAACTAACTATTCTTTCTTAGTCACTGTTTTTTGTTCAGTTTTCTTTGCACTGTACACCCATGGCAGTCACCGAGTTTTTGTCTGGAGTTGGCTTTCCTGTAGCTCAGCAGGACTAGTCTTGCTTTTCGGACAAGTTCAGCCTACAATCCAGCGTTCCTATCAACATACTGTTCAGATGTGTCCTACTCACGTGTCCAGAGATCCAATTCATTTTGGTTGACCCCCTTCCCTGCCCTTGGACGCAGATTGTGTTTTCTGTTAACTAAACGCCAAACAACTTCATTCATTCAGAAACACATATAGAAAGTGGTTTCGGCAAGAGGCACAGATCCTCATGAGCCCCCGCAGCTGCATCTATGCCTCTTGCATCTGGATCAGTTCTTTTGCTCGTTGTGTTTTGGCAGTGAACCCATATCATACTCAGGCTAAATGCTTCAAATTTGTACACTGCCATATGCAAGCTACATTATAGTACCTACAGATAAGGATATAGACCAATGGCTTTAGTTCAAGGGTGGTGCCAGAATAGCTTGGCGCCTAGAGGCGCCAAGCTATTCTGCACTACCCTTGAACTATTATAGTCCAACTTATTTCACACACTGGTGTATTCCGAATGATAAGGGTTAAGGGGTAAATCCGTTCGTGTCCATTCTTCTTTGACGTCACCGTAACGATGGAACAAGAACCATGAGCTGATAATAAAGCCAAGCACTGCATAATGGAACAAGGGCCATGCCGGATAATCACTCCAAACACCGCCTCCCCCAGCTGCGCTTGTCAAATTTACAGGCTTTCAGAAGGGAACCTTGTCTTGGATTAGCTGAGATTTTGCCGATGTGCTATGTCGTTATCGGCTAATGTCCTTTGTTCGATCACATGCTACTGGAGACGCTTTTCAAGGCGTACGATTCTGTTTATTCCGTTTAGCGTTGACATTCCAAACCGCCTCGGCCGCGGCCTGTGTTTCCATCTAGCGTGTTCAGAAGGCTAGTGCACACAGGCTGGGGTATATGGCCGGCGGATACAGGCACATACGGAATTACTACGAGACGTAAAGTATTTATTACTAGCATAGCCACTGGTCACGTGTACCGATAGTGGGCGGCGATTGGCTGTTATTTCTACTAGTAGTATAATTATAATTACTCCTCATTGTAACAAATTACGCTTAGAGTCATTCCTTATGTGCCTGTATCCCCGATTCATAGGGGTAAATGTGTTTATGATGTTCAAGTTATGAGTGTGCAGTATTTATTTTATCTAGTCGCTGTAAAACAAAACCTTGTCTTGTTTTATAGTGACTAGAAGAATTAATATTGTACACATGGTGAAATCATATTCTCTACCCAGCCTGCTAGGCTGCTTGACTTATCGGTCTATCTTTGAGAAATCGAAAAGTGTTTAGATTTGAACGGGCCGTTGCTTTGACAATGACGTTGAAGATCAAAAGTTACAAGTGTGTGCAGATTGTGTGATTATCTGGACCTATTACGACCCCGAGTCTCGATGCCATAGAGGTCAAACTGCTTTCAATTTTGTTTTCAAACGTCTGTAAAGAGCAGAAACTCGATTACTTTTGGACACACAAGCCGGTGTTTGATGCAGTCTTCGGGTCGCCGGGTCCGCTGTCGGTGCTCATTAAGGCCAAAAATCCTCCGGATTTCCCAGGTCAGCGGCAGCCCACTAGGGAAAAAGCTATTCTGTCAGGACTGTGACCTAGCTCCCCGTCGATGCTGCTGGTTGGTTCCCAGTGTCTAAAAGGTCCTCGGACCGGCATCGGTCGCAGCCGGCTTGCGCACGGCACAGCCGTGCGCGGGCCGACTGTAGCCGACGTCGGCCAGAGGACCTTTCGCTTATCGTATTTCACGCGCATAACCAAGTTCATATCAGGATAAAAGGACACGTTCACTCCCGGCTCAATATACTACAACGAGATGTGTCGATCGACCGTGGTAGTTTGAGTGTCGTGCCATGATGTGGGGTTATTATGGCATCACTGTTCTCAAGCCATGGTGGACCCGTCTCCTTTAACCCTTATTATTCGAAATACACCAGTGTGTTAAATAACTTTGACTAAAATAATTCAAGGGTGGTGCCAGAATAGCTTGGCGCCTCAAGGCGCCAAGCTATTCTGGCTTACCCTTGAAATAAAGCCATTGGTCTCTACCCTTATCTGTAAGTACTATAATGTAGCTTGCATATGGCAGTGTACAAATTTGAAGCTTTTAGCCTCAGTACGATATGGGATAATATACTGCAATCTAGCCCAGACTTTGATGGACCCAAAGCCGTTGGCATTTCAGCTTTAGGGAGCAATGAATGATTATGCATACATGCGTCCGTTTCCCTATAACAGGCTTTCATTTGATGACAAAACACATCCAGTTAAATATGAATTTGACAGCAGACTTATCGAACGAAATGGTAGACTTCGAGTACCCAAAAGTAGTACATCACGTTATGCCAGCTCTTTTGTCCCTCAGGCTGTTACCTTTGTCAACAGTAATATCAATAGATAGTGTCTGTCGACATTCTTTAGTTCTTTAGTACTAGCCTTTTCAGTAGTTCACTGCAACATTGCTGACTCCAGGGGAAATCCACCATAAGTGTTTCTGATGCCAAGAGTGTCACAAAGGTAACAATACGTCTGTTACAGTTCATCTCTTTAACTGAGAGTTATGGGTTATTTAATTATTTCCATGAGTGATTGGTGATGCCGAGTGTTGTATGGGCAGACAGTGAATTTCCCCATGAGGGATTAATAAAGTATTATTGTGTTGTATTGTATTGTATTGTATTGTATTGTATTGTATTGTATTGTATTTCTCAGAAATGAATGTAAAATTTGCATAAAGGCTGTTAGCAGAGTCGGAAAAAAGAGAAAAAATCAACAACAAACAATCAACAAACAAACAAACAAACAACAAACAAACAAAGTAGACTATATAACTAACAAATACATAAACAAAAAATAACAACTAAAAAACACTTAAACTAACAAACACATAAACAAACACAAGCAAACTAACAAACACATAAACAAACAAACAAACAAACAATATTAATGAATGTAAAATTTCGCATAAAGTAAACAGGAGTCGAGAAAAAACAACAATAAACAAACAAACAAACAGTATTAACAGACAAAAATCGAAGAACAACAATCCACTCATGTTACACATGGTGTTTAGTCCGTAAGGTTCCCAAATTCTGTCTACTTAATAGTCATCTGACATAATCAGCCCAGAAAAATTAGTAAGTATGCATGATAACCCTAACATGACTTTAATTCTTTAGGTGTTTTTTGTCTACGTATTTAAAACAAGATGGGATAAGATAAGATAAGATAAGATAAACTTTATTGCCATATGCAAAAACATTAGGAATTTTTTGCGGCATAACTGACGAGCGTCCATAGTAAGATCAACACATAAAACATACATACATCACAATCATGCAGACTCTAAAATACCAAACCACACATATGTATTGCGGTCATTCTACTAATTATGCACACACATCTAAGTAAGTAAAATATGATAAATATATAGCATAATTACCATATTATGACAACAAAAACCGCCAAGTGAGCCGCAACGAAAACAGATAAGCTAAATTCATATGTATTTGTAAAACTGTATATCCTGTTTAAGAAGAGGTTTAATAGAACAAATAAAGAACTATAAACAACTAAGATGGGCTGTAGGTAATTCTAAAGGGACTTTGAGTCAATCTACTGAGTTGTATCATATCACAGCCACATTAGACAGGGCCTGAACAGCCAAGGGATAAAAGCTCTTCTGAAAACGAGTGGTTTTGGCCTCAATAGATCTAAAGCGTGAGCCAGATGGCAAGGGCTCGAACAGGCTATGTGCAGGATGGTGCTCGTCATGTATAATAGAGCTTGCTCAGTCTCTTGATGATTTGTTCAATAGCATGTCCGTTGAAAGGTCCTGGTAAATCAAAGTGGCACAGTTGGAGTGCGCCTGAGTTGATCAGTGTTCAGGTCGTACTCCATAGACAATAGATTTCCCTGTCCCCCATAACCCGCCCGTCAGGGCCGTCCATGATCACCTCGGTGCTGTGGACGTTAAACCCGAACTAACTAACCATCTTGATGATGCGTGCGTGGTACAGAGATTCCAGCGAGAGGAGATCGCTTCCAACAATATGAGATGCTGTTTTGATCACCCTATTTAATTTCTTGCGGGCTTCGTCGGTTGCGCTGCAATACCACACCGTCATTGAGAAGGTAAGAACGGTAAAACTGCACCATGATCTGCTGACTGACGCCAAAAGACTTCAACCGCCGAAGAAAAACAGGCGCTGCTGGGCTTTTTTTTAACTAGCTGTTCAATATTCTTCTCCCACTTCAGATCGTGCGAAATGAGAGTACCCAGGAACTTGAACGTTTCAACAATTTCAATATCGTTTTCTTGGATGGTTAAGGGAAGGGGGTCAGTTTTCGTTTTCCTGAAATCAATTATCATTTCCTTGGTATTACCAACATGCACATCCAGGTTGTTGTCAGAAAACCAGCTAGTACTAACATGTCTACCTCATCCCGATAATATGCACTCTTGTCATTGTTATGGA
>BTPG01000008.1:61357579-61368441 GCA_036245525.1 Semisulcospira habei | reverse complement strand
TGGCTGGGGATCTTTGACGTTCAATGTAGTGAAGGGGTTAATGTAACACTGAATGTTTGTCTGGGTGAATAATCGCGGAACTGAGGGAACTGAGGGACAGTGCGCAACGCGCTACAAGCTGACCACCTGCAAGAGAGGGGCATCGAGGTCTGCCTTTGAAGGCCGAGAGCACAAGTATGTTGGTTGCGATTTTATGAATCCATCTCACCAACAAGGTACACTGGATTATTTTTCTGATCTCTCTTTTTGCGATTAAAAAATAAGTTTTTAAGCTTAACATTAGACTTAAATTTTAAGTTTCAGCAGCAGTACTACAAGGCGCAGTGGACTGATGGCAAAACCTACCTTTGCCAGGTGGGTGATTTTGTTTATCTCTTAACTCATTCTACCCCAGACACACCACAGCAAGATAATGCTCGACCATGATAGTTTAAGGGTGATGCCAGAATAGCTTGGCGCCTGTGGGCGCCAAGCTATTCTGGCATCACCCTTGAACTATCATGGTCGATCTGTGTCCTGCACTGCAATGCATTCTTCAGAGGACAACGGCAAAATTTAAGGATTTCGGTGTTGGGGTACAATGAGTTAAGATCCTGGAAGGTGCAGCGATGTAGAGTGGCGCCACAATTCCATGATCTTATAAATTTACATTATAAGCTACTAATCAAAGTTTGATTCTTAATCAATTCACCGTAATGAACTGCTTAGGATAAAATTTCACTATAAAAAGAACAGTGCCAGACTAGTGTCCTGAATGGTCAATTAATCTTTCAGGATTCTAAAAAAGAACCTGACAAGTGTTCCTAACAAAATAGAATGACAGTGAACAGGGCTAACAGTATAATATTAGTGCTGCGTTCCAATGATTAGTCAGCTGTCATACTGCACTCAGAGATACTGGACAGGTCGAATATAATCAGCTGTCGTGCAAGGCATTGATTTGCATTACCACGGATGACTTCAGTCCTGTAGACTGATTCCGCTTTTTCTAAATTCCAGAAAACTGAATTTCAGCTTTGTTGTTCAGACAAAACAGCCTGTTTCATCTGCAAGAGGCATAAATTATCATGCGCCCATGCAAACGCAGGGGCTCATGAGAATGTATATCTTTTGCATGCCATGAATCATGGTTCATAGTTGGTCCATGGACCGTTTTCAGTTATTTCAAGTTTTCGCTCTGTCATCCATGCATTACATTTATTACATTTTCAAAGAATACAGTGTGGCCTATTTGAGTGACTATATTTTTAGCCGAAAGAATAGGGTTTGAAAAGGCAACTAAACTGTCATGAGTATTGCGAAGGACACACACACCTGAATGATGGTCTTTCATGCTCAAAAGAGGTTCACTCTGTAATATCCGATAAATATTTTTGTTCTGTCTGCTTTGGTAGGTGAAAGCGACTGATGACATGCTGGGACAGGTACATGTCAGCTTTATGAAGCTTGGGGGGGGGGGGGGGGAAGGGGGGGGGGGGACTGTACATTTGGCCATCCAGTCCAGATACTTCTTGGGAACCAGCAGCCTTAGTCAAGGGCCCAACAGTCCAGTTGGTAATTGATGAAGCTCAACGCAAAGAAAATATTTTCACAGTTATCATGGTTTGCTGTTCAGACTATCAGTGTAAGACATTCTTGACTTGAGATCCAGGGTTTACTTACAAGGTACTTTCTGGCTTCATCTTGCGGTCTTCATCAGCCTACCATTGGAACAAACAGTTACAAAACACCGTTTTAATCATAGAATAAAATTCTAAGCAAATTCAAATTGTGCCTTTTTTCTTCTCCTTGTGGTGGCGGTGGTGATACTGCTGTCATTTCTCACCAAGTTTTCTGCTACTGTGAGTAATCATATCCTGCATAACTTAATGCCCTTCGGATAACAGCTAAAAGAGAAACGAAGTACGTTTACAAAACAAAATTCAGCAAGCTGAGACGCACTGTGTTTCCTGTGACAAGCAAAATCTAACTTTACTGTTACTACTCAAATGAGTCACGAGTGACATTACTATATCATCTTTGTTCAAGATCGTTTTGTTCACATCTGCACTTAAACGTTTGTGTCAATTTGCGTCGGTATTACACAATGAATCCGTTCCAATGAGTTCAAAATATTTTGTTTGGTCTGTTTGTTAGGTATCGCATGTTACTTTGTTGTCATATATGTTTATTATGCTATAGGTTTATTTTACTTCACTTACTTAGATGTGTGTGCACACTTAGTAGAATGACTGCTATACATATGTGTGTTTTGTTATTTTAGAGTCTGCTTGTTTGTGATGTTTGTATGTTTTATGTGTTGATGGTCATATGGACGCTCGTCAGCTATGCCGCAAAAAATTCCTAATGTTTATGCATATGGCAATAAAGGTTACAAAGTAAAGTAGATTATAGCACTGTCAGGGGAGAGAAATGTGCATGATCGACCAGTGATCATAGATCTACTGTGGCCAAAGCACAAAAAAAAAGAGATAGGAAAGAGAGGGGCGCTAAGAGAGTGACTGAAAGCAATGCATATGGAAGCCCCCCCGAAGGGGGGCGTATCACATATCCCACTGTTCCAGCCACTCAGTGCATGGAAATTTAAATCTAGGTCCCCCCGAGGGGGGTCCAGATATTTAGCCGGTGTGGACAGCTGTTTCGGTCTTGTCGACCTCTTCAGCACACCATCGGCGATACTGGCGGAGGCAGGAATTTCTGCCTACCTGCAAAGACAACCACATTTTACCGTGGTGTCTGCAGGGGGCATACATTCCATGCCACCACCTAGAGCTAAATCTCCATGCACCCTAAAAGAGAACCTACCAAAAGGGGGGAAGGGGTTGCAGTCGATATTGTAGTAGTAAATGAAAAGAAAAGGGGAGACTGCCAGTGCTAATATTTTAGGAAGGTTACAAAGTAAAGTAGATTATAGCACTGTCAGGGGAGAGAAATGTGCATGATCGACCAGTGATCATAGATCTACTGTGGCCAAAGCACAAAAAAAAGAGATAGGAAAGAGAGGGGCGCTAAGAGAGTGACTGAAAGCAATGCATATGGAAGCCCCCCCGAAGGGGGGCGTATCACATATCCCACTGTTCCAGCCACTCAGTGCATGGAAATTTAAATCTAGGTCCCCCCGAGGTGGTGGCATGGAATGTATGCCCCCTGCAGACACCACGGTAAAATGTGGTTGTCTTTGCAGGTAGGCAGAAATTCCTGCCTCCGCCAGTATCGCCGATGGTGTGCTGAAGAGGTCGACAAGACCGAAACAGCTGTCCACACCGGCTAAATATCTGGACCCCCCTCGGGGGGACCTAGATTTAAATTTCCATGCACTGAGTGGCTGGAACAGTGGGATATGTGATACGCCCCCCTTCGGGGGGGCTTCCATATGCATTGCTTTCAGTCACTCTCTTAGCGCCCCTCTCTTTCCTATCTCTTTTTTTTGTGCTTTGGCCACAGTAGATCTATGATCACTGGTCGATCATGCACATTTCTCTCCCCTGACAGTGCTATAATCTACTTTACTTTGTAACCTTCCTAAAATATTAGCACTGGCAGTCTCCCCTTTTCTTTTCATATGGCAATAAAGTTTATCTTATCTTACTTGTGGCAGCGACGAGTCAGCTTTTGGCGTACATCATCTTTTTGTCACAAGTAACATACTGATGTGAGAAAGTTCGCTTTAGAAGTTTGCTATCTCGTTTTTAAGTCCTTTCTATTTATAGAAGGGACATTTTAGGACGGGTCGAGGGGGTGGGGGTGGGGGGGGGGGGCGAATTTAATAGCTTGTCCATGATGTCAAAGGTGGGCAGGCCTAAACCTCTCACAATTTAAGTAACAAGATAAAAATTACGTCATGCCTATCTACGCTAACCTCGCTGCTAAACGTACATTTGGCACAAAGCGCCGTGTGTGCGTATGTATGTATTTGTGTGTGTGCGTATGTATGTAAACAAGAGAATCTCCGAAATTTCTGTACACACAAGCTTGAAACTTGGCGAAGTACTTCCTTAAAAAGGTGGCTAAGAGAGCCTCCGAGCATATTGTAATTGAATGTCTCATTTAAGACATAAACAACCGTTTATAGGAAGTCGGTTGACCCAGATTAGAGTCCGTAATTTTTCAAGTAAAAACACTTTATTTATCCCACGAAGGAGCAATTCCAGTTTGGACAGGAGCATATAAATATATCAAGTGAAGTAAAAAATGGATAAGACGGACATACGCACACTCATACATCCAGGCACACAGGCACCCATGCACGCATAATTAAGAACTGTACTAATACTGACAGCTATACTAATACTGACAACTATACTAATACTGACAACTATTCTAACACTGACAACTATTTTAATACTGTCAACTATCACATAAACCTTTCCACTCCCTCATTGCTCGAGTACAGATGTCACAGCTGAATACATTTAATAAAAGTCTATGCCAGTTTGTTCAAAAGAACAACAGCGGTGGGAATAAAAGAGAACTTCCTTCTGTTTGTCTTACAGCTGTGACATCTGTACCGACGGGCTGAGGGCAACAGCTCAAATTCTGTATTTAAAATATGGTCTTTTCGGCTAACAATGGACATTGCCTTCTTCACCGACTGCTGGTCAAAAAGACTGCATAGTTCTCTGAGGCTCACCAGTGATCTTAAAGCAAATTTTCACGCTCCGTTCAAGGCTGTTTTTGTTTTTGGCACTTAAGGAGCTGAACCAGCAGATAAAAAAAAAAGTCAAAACACTTTCCACAAATGATATGTAAAAGAGCATCAGAAATGTTCTGTCAACAGAAAAGGAATGTAGCTTCCTGAGGAAGTAGGCCTACAACCTTTGGTTACATTTTTTCACCACTGCGTCTGTGTTTTCATCCCATCTCAGCTTTTCATCAAAGACTGTACCAAAGTATTTAAACTGGCTAACTATTTCAACCTCTTGGCCATGAATCACAGTGTTAACCAGGACAGGACTAATTCGTCTAAAGTCAACAGGCAACTCTCTCGTCTTAGAAACATTTAGTTCAAGCTATGATCTATCACACCAGTCAACAAACTCGTTTAACACAGGACCATGACTGCTCGGAGCCAAACAACAAACTAAGTAGGGCAGTGTCATCTGAAAACTTGACAAGGTGACGGTTCTCATGTACACTTCTGCGGTCACCTGTATACAGAATGTACAAAAGGGGAGATAATACACAACCCTGACGGGAACCCGTGCTCGTGTACAAGTATCTCGAAAAATGGCCATTGGAATACACAGTTTGTGACCTTTGAGTCAAGAACTCAGTG
Organism: Semisulcospira habei; assembly: GCA_036245525.1. Classification (NCBI taxonomy): domain Eukaryota; kingdom Metazoa; phylum Mollusca; class Gastropoda; family Semisulcospiridae; genus Semisulcospira; species Semisulcospira habei. The sequence goes on along the minus strand of BTPG01000008.1, from coordinate 61,363,166 downwards.
ATCCAGAGGACAAGCCTGTTTTCAAGAAAGAAAAAAAATCTGAAATTAGTTTAGTGGCCAGGATATGAGGCTGGATTGTCTGAAAAGCAGACGAAAAATCTGCAAAGAGAATTTAACATGAGCATTTGGTTTTTCCAGGTGCTCGTACGGAGTATTTAGTATGAACAGCTTGGCGTCTTCCACACCACTCCAGCTCTGTAGGCAAATTGCAGTGGGTCGATTGATTGATTGATTGTACATTGCTTAACGTCCCGACAGCAGCAAGGCTTTCTCAGGACGTGCCTGCACTGCTTGTGAAAAAAATAAACCAACAGAATATTGAATGTATGTCGCCAGCCGGTCCAATACGTTAAATAAACCTACGCCATGGGGCCTAAATAAAGCTAAGACCATTTAGCAACACACATCCAATATCAAGAGCTACAGGCAGTGCAGACAGTTGGGAGAGTTTTAAAAAGACAAATACAGGTGAATGGACCAAGGGTAGACAGAAACACATGCCCCAGAATTGAGGGCAAAACCCACTCTGTGGGGCTGACCAGGATCACCCTGGGAACTAAAAAGTAGTTAACCCCACCCAAGTCCCCCAGGGCAGACCCGGGTGGGGGGTGCAGTGGGTCGAGGCGAGGCTCAACTACAGACAAAATAAAGGACTGGATGATTTTCTCTAGAGATTTCATAACAAGTGAGGTAAGCGCTTTCAGCCGGAAGTCACTGAGTTGTTTTGGCTTGTCTTTCTTAGCTTGTCTTTTTTTGGTCATATTTTCTTGAAATTTTGGATATAGTTAGTTTGGATAAAGACATTGGATGAGTTCGTTAGCCAGCTTTGTATACTTTCAACTTCTTTAGTAAAAATTAATTCTTTTCAGAAAAGAATTAAAAACAGTAAAAAAAAAACACCACCGTGACTTCTAGAGAAAGTCAGACAGTGGCGGTGACGTAAAAGAGGCAACTCCGTCACCACGCAGACATTGACATAATACTCTAAATATGACGTAATTCTCTCTAGCGCGCCGCGCTCTCGCCTCTCTTTCACAGACATGCGCGCATCTTCAAGATACATAGATCCTCCTGCGCCCGGAGATGGAGATGTTTGGAGCGCACGCACATGCACGCACTAACACACACACACACACACACACACACACACACACACACACACACACACACACACACACACACACACACACACACGCACGCAGGCACGCACGCACGCACACACACACACACACACACATCGTCGCGCTTTCAGAAGAGCATTCAGGTGACCTGATAATTATAGCTAGTTTGGAGAAAGACATTGGATGAGTTCGTTAGCCAGCTTTTCAACTTCTTCAGTAAAAAATTGTTTCTTTTCAGAAAAAAAAAATAAAACAGTAAAAAAAAAACAAACCCTGACATCTGGAGAAAGTGAGACAGTGCCGGTGACGTATAAGAAGCAACTCCTCCACCACGCAGACATACTCTAAATATGACGTAAATAATTTTCTCTCTCTCTCTCTCTCTCTCTCTCTCTCTCTCTCTCTCTCTCTCTCTCTCTCTCTCTCTCTCTCTCTCTCTCTCTCTCTCTCTCTCATATGCGTGCAACTCCAAAAGGCATAGATCCTCATGTGCCCGGAGGGCATATGAACATCTATGCCTCTTATGTTTGGAGCGCGCGCATGCACGCACGCACACACATCAGTACACACACATCGACGCGCTTTCAGAAGAGTGTGCAGGTGTACTTAGTATAGCGAGTAGCTAGGTAAAGTCAACCTGCTTTTAACACAAATTATAGCAAGACTTAAATTGTACCGTGAAATTCTAGTTTTGTCAAAATTTTCGCAAGTCTTGAAGCGAAAGCGAAACTCATATCACGTTAAATATAAAATTACGTAAAAAGAAAAAAATACGTCATGACAAATGCATGACGTTTGACAAACCAATGACGCGTATGCACTGTGCACGCCCATTATAAAGTTCACTGTGACGCATTGGCACATTTGCGAGTCTTTTTCAAAAGGAGATATTTCAACATCAGAATCAAGTCAAAGACAAAAGGTAGACCCTTGAAAAGGAAGACAGCTCTCATATAGAAGGGACTTTGTGGGTTATGTTTCATCCCATATTGTCATATTTCCATCTTTACTTTTATACCGAGTTATCAATGTAGACAAAGTCATAATCTGAATATCACGACGCACCTTTTGTCAAAGCACATGTGTGGGAGTGAAAAAAGAGTCACGTGTGACTGACGCAAATAAGTCTTCATTTTGCACATAATTAGGTCATTCCTGTTTTGTTGATTTCATTGATGGCTACCTAGAGGAATAGTTTTAATCAATTATAGGTATCATCCAACCTATAGTTTAGGCAAAATGAAAGAATTTGTCGTCACGTGTCACAAGAGACATATTTTAACTTGTAGCTTTAAAAGATCAGTTTCTCGTAAACCACTCATTATATTTTCAAAATCCCAACAGAACTGAAAAGCCAAATGGAAAACAAACTCCGAAAATCTTGTCAGGTTGTGTTCAGCCCACGTTTATTTGTGGGTTGTTTGCATGGCACATTTTGAGAGTGGGTCATATCTATATCTATGCATTGTAATAGTGTGCATCTGAACTTGCACACACACACACACACACACACACACACACACACACACACACACACACACACACACACACACACACACACACACACACACATATATATATATATATATATATATATATATATATATATATATATATATATATATATATATATATATATATATATATATATATATATATATATATATAATTTTTCATTAAATTCTGAGAATGCTCTTGCTACGCTAATGCCATGGAATTCCAGGCTGGTAGGCTTGCATTGTGTCATCAGCTGCCCTTTTTTGTGACTGACTGCATCGTTTTGTGACTACCCCCAGGCGCCCCTCAATCCGCTGGAGAATATCCAGTCCTCCCCCCGAGAGGGGAGGCTAGTGCATGAATATTCCCAAACAGATCTTGGACCTGCTGGATAGATTTCAGTTTTTGCCGCCCATGACCGGTTTCGCCCCAAGAGGGGAGAGGGGGGGGGGTGGGGTGGGGGGGGGGGCGGCTCATCAGGTAGGCATACGCGTAACCTGAAATTGCAAACATGACGCATGTACTAGAAGCTGCCTCCAGAATTTACTGGTAGCACCGCCAGTACAGCGCGGATTGCATCCCTAAAAACTTTATGAGGTGTTGCAGTGGAAGAAGACAGACTAATTTTGAAAAGGCAACACCTAGGCAATTTTGTGGTGCAAGTATTCTTTACTTTAACAAAGGCGTCGCCCAAAGCTAAAAAAATGCACTCAATCAGAATAGCTCAAGGGACGTAATTTTTCATTAAATTCTGAGAATGCTCTTGCTACGTTAATGCCATGGAATTCCAGGCTGGTAAGCTTGCATTGTGTCATCAGGACATCAGCTGCCCTTTTTGTGACTTGCACCACAAAATTGCCTAGATGTTGCCTTTTCAAAATTAGTCTGTCTTTTTCCACTGCAATTCCTCATAAAGTTTTAGGGATGCAATCTGCGCTGCGGTGGTTCATGAGGATCTATACCTCTTGTAGTTGGGTGGTGGTCAATTTTTCTGGGCAAGGAAGGGGCTAACGCGAGCCTGACGGGCGCCTGTGGCGCTGCAGAAATTAAACGTTACCGCAGAGTATAGATTTTACTACCACTTGTTGTGCTTCCTATACGTCAATTGTCACACACTCTCGCGCACGCCTGCACTGGCGGGGTATGCATGGAAATGGATTGAAACCGTCGGCCAGGTATAACGGACAGAATTCTTAGCCTTCTTTTCAGTGGCGTAGCAACCGATGACTGGTTCTCCCAAATAAAAAGTACAGTATGGGGGGTGGGGGGTGGGGTGGGGTGGGGGGACAGGGGGGTACAGGGGGGGGGGAGGTGGGTCTCTCTTCCTCACCCCCACACAATATTTTCGCAAATTTCTTTTAAGAAAAGAACTTTTTGGGGAGAAAAAAATATTAAATTATGTATTTGTTGTTGGGAGAACATAGTATTTTTTTTTTAAATAGAAGGAAATAGAGCTTGGCTGTTGTGTTTGAATTTTACGAGAATCCCCCACCCCTCCCTTCCTATCTCCCCCCCCCCTCTACCCCCGCACACACACACCTCCTTTACTCCCACACGCACAATGTGCATTCAGTACATTTTCATAGACTGTCATAACAGTAGGCTAAGCCTTCTGGTTTAGACCTGACCGACGGTTTAAGTCCACTGTCATACATACCACTCCTAGACAATTCTGATTACGGATGTATTTATAAATTACAGAGTCTGCTTCACACCACTAGAGTCAGCTAATCACGAGTCACCACGGAGGAAGAGTTTCGGCGTTTGACTTCCTCCGTGCAAACAGAGTAGTCTCTGTGGTAGTTACTCTGCTTGATAGCATTCGATACTCACAGCATGGGCAGTGAGCCCCTAGCTATGGTACCACGTAAGTACGAGATTTTATTACTTCTTTGTTTGCCGGTTTGAATCCAGAAAAAAATGTGACTGCAAAGGGTGTAATATGAATTTTGAAAAGCCAACAAAGAATGAAACACGCTTAGAAAGACAAGTACGACACAATTTTATAAACTGTTGTACTTGTCCTTTCCAGCGTGTTTTTTTTTCTTTGTTGATAAATTCTTATAGTCAGTTCTCTCAAACAAGGCTTTCAAAAACGAAAGAAAATCTCAACGAAGAAAGAAACGCTCTTTTCAAAGCGTGCTTCTTTCCTCGTGGAGATTTCTTTTTCATTCTACTCTCTTGTCAGTCACCTTTTTGTCAACTAATACTTTACCAGATTGTTCCATTATAATATGAACCACATCATCTGGTTGGAGTTTGCCTTGCTAGACTTTACATCTTTTGCAAATGTAGCCTGTGCAAGTTTCAGTTGCAACATGACCATGAAAGTTCAATACTGATTTGCACAAACCTTCGGCTAGAGGCGAGCGCGAGAGTGTTTGTCTATCTGGCTGGCTAGCCGAGCATGCGATTTTTGATTTACATGCGGAGATCATTAATCATGGACCAATCCTCCGTAAGACTGACCATAAGGTCATACCAGCAATAACCAATAGCCGTTGTCACACGCCATTCAGCCCTGACACATTACAAATAACGGAACCTCTACCCTGCCAGTGCAGGTGCATCTAATTGATTGTTAACCCATATCATACTGAGGCGATGCATCTGTCAGATTTGTGAATTTCGGCTTCGACTCCGTTCTTTCGTTTTACAATGAGAATTTACGCCCTGTAGGATCCATTTTGGTTAAAAGTGACATTTTTTACTGTTAGGCAATGAAAATCTCGCTTTTTTCATACAAATGTAACTGAGCAGGCAAAAACAATAAGTCCACTTTTGTGAAATGCGAAATTGTAATTATGATACAATGAAAATCTCTCTTTTTTCACCCAAAAATGGACTTGGAAGGTCAGAAGACAGTAAGCACACTTTTGAGAAAAGCGATGTTTTGATTGTAATACAATGAAAATCTCGCTTTTCACAAACATGGACTCGCAGTCTAAAATGTAAGCTTTTATACGACA
>BTPG01000008.1:61332579-61352579 GCA_036245525.1 Semisulcospira habei | reverse complement strand
CACCCCCCGAAAAATATGAAAGTGAAAAGTATAGTGACTACAAGAACGAAATCTGAGAAACAGATAAGAGTTAATGTCAGAGTTCACGTGAAATGAAGTCCATATGCTATTGAAACACACTTGCTTTGTCACTGTGAACATATAATATACTAAATCCAGACCAAAAAGGTGACTGCCAGGTAATATATATAATATACTATATAATATATATATATATAATATACTAGTCCGAGAGTGAGTGAATACGAGAACAAATACACCAATCGTTTGATTTCACTTCAATGCTCATAAACTGTGACTCAGATGTACGGGCTGTCCGAAACAGAACAAGTACAGTAGTCATGCAATTTAAATATTTGCATAAATTACAGTTTGCAGTACGAACTCACTGTACTATATGTGGAACACGGTTTCACAGATACGACAAAGCACTAGTGCAACCAGGTGCAGCTGTCGACCATGTATCTCTGTCATATAAGGAATTAATCTTTAAACTACTGAGTCACTGTCAAAACCAGACAACTGGATAAGTCCTTACTAAATTTATGTAATGTCAGATCGAGCGTGTTTGATGACACCTTCACACCTACACACACACACACACACACACACACACACACACACACACACACACACACACACACACACACACACACACACACACACACACACACACGCACACACACACACACACATTCACACACACACACACACACACACACACACACACACACACACACACACACACACATTCACACACACACACACACACACACACACACACACACACACACACACACACACACACACACACACACACACACATACACACACACACGGAGTGTATACGCGTACCTTTTCACTTCCAACGCCAAGTAGGAACGACTAATCGACCCCGAAAGCCGGAGGGTAGTAACCGACCAGCTGTGCGCGGCGCAGAGCTGATCGGACAAAACCTCCAGCGATAAAGGTCCATCCATCGCTCCTTATGTGGTTAGAACAAAGAAAACATAATAATAATAATAATAATAATGAGTATTTATATAGCGCTTAATCTTACTCAAAAGCTCTAAGCGCTTTACAATCTGTACACAAAAATAAAATACAATGACATATACACATAACAAACAAAGCACAATGCCCGAACTTACCACTTTTACAATAAACTAAACGACAATACATACATAATAATTTATATTCTAATTAACATTCAGTCTAAACAAGGAGGATTGCAGAACTACAACTAAGGCATCAAACACTGGCAGTTATTCAAAGTAAACCTTGAAGAGGTGAGTTTTCAACGACCTCTTAGTGCGCTGACCAAATGTTTTAGTTTGGACAGAAGGTACACACAACTTCCGTTTATCAGAAAAAGGAGCGGAGCTCACGAGAGGGTGTATACACATGCAGCAAAGAGGACAAGTATTCTGGGCTGGTGCCTGAAAGGCAGTTAAAACAGATTGACATAACTTTGTATTGAATACGTGAGGACACAGGTAGCCAGTGAAGGGACTTCAAGATGGGTGTGACATGCTCAGTCTTACGGACTCTCACAACAAGCCGCGCTGCATTGTTCTGAATTTTTTGGAGGCGATCAATGAGATACTGAGGGCAGCCACAAAGCAAAGAGTTACAATAATCTAGCTTGGACAGCACAAATGCACAAACTAGTGTTTTAGTGGCTTCCACGGTCAGCAGGTGACAAACTGAACTAATACGACGAAGTTCCAGATAAGCTGATCTACACACTGCACTGACATGCTGTGACATAGATAACTCGCTGTCAAGTGTAACACCCAGGTTTCTCACACTCGCAGAGAAGCCAATGAGTGTTCCATCCACAGACAATGATGACGGTAAAGGCAGGGACGAAGATAATCTTGGATTAGCTACCAACATTGCTTCAGTTTTGCCATCATTTAACATCAGTTTGTTGGTGGTCATCCATGATTTGACATGGTCAGTGCACTGGCTTATACTTTGGACGGCATTCACAGCTCGCTCGACAGTATCACTTTTGTACATCTGCGTATCATCTGCAAATGCATGATGGGAAATGTAGCGACTACAAATCAGGTCGGACAGGGGCTGAACATACTCATACAGTAAGAACAATACAGGTCCTAGGACCGAGCCCTGGGGTACACCAAACCGAAGAGGTGATGGCTCAGAATGACAGCCGTCGACAGAAACAATCTGGGATCGTTCAGTCAGGTATGAACTAAACCATGCCACGACTGTGCCTTCAATGCCAAATACAGATTGAAGACGTCACAGCAAAATTTCATGGTCAATAGTGTCGAACGCACTGGACAGGTCCAGCAAAGCAAGGACTGTGATCTTACGCTCGTCCAAAGCACAAAGCAGGTCATTGAATATCTTCAGCAAAGCTGTTTCAGTGCTACGATGGGGACGATATGCAGACTGGAATACACTGAACAGACTATTAGAGTTGACATGCTTTAAAGTCTATACCACTTGGCCCTGGAAGTAATAGAGGTAGCGGGATGTCCTTCAGACAAACGGCCTTAGAAACTAAGCCAGCAACTTCAGCAGGTGTTGAGGATCCAGGACCGTGTTGGTCTGCGCTCCCTGACTCTGGAACCAGGCGTTGGTGGGTGGTGCGGCCATTGGCAGAACGATAGGCTCTGTTCCTGCTGGCACTAGTGGCGGGAAGTCTGAAGATTGGAACTGGGACGCCTGACGTACTCGGCATTATTTGCGCCCCAACCCGTTGTCGGGCGGTGGTTGGTTAAGCTGGCTGGTCGACGTGTGGCGTATGGTTGAATCGGGCTGTTGGCAGTCCTGGGCGTCGAACACCAAAGGCTGCGATCCGCCACGGTCCGACAAGTTGCCTCAGTTGCGGCCCGCTCTCGCCACGTGTTCCGTTACGGCTGATAGGTCGGCTGGACCCGCCCCGTTGACTGTGCCCCCCCCTCCCCCGGCGTCTCTCTGTTGGTGGTGGGGGCCACGGGGAGGGTCGCTGTAGCGGATCTTGAAGGCAATCAGCTTAGTGCCTTCGTCACTGGGGTGGGTCATGGTGTTATCACGCCTGTACATGACCTGTTTGTTTGTTGACAGACCTGTTTCAGGTTGACTTTGGACAAGCGTGCAGGTCGTGACAGGGCGTGGTGACTGCTGAAGGGAGGGACGACGGAAGAAGCCTGGAGTGTAGCACGCGGGAATGCGGCGGACACTAGACGGATTAGCCTCAGCCAGGTGTCTGTCGGAACGGGACCCTGGTTGTCTCTGCAGCTGTTGATCCCTACGTGAAAAACGACATGCCGGATACGTGGAGTAGGGGTGAGGTTTGTAAGCCATTTGCCCAATGCCTCGACTGATAGGCCGGACACTGCCAGGTTCTGCACGTTGCAGTCTTCATCCGACATTTTTCGTTCGCTGACTCGCTTCATAATGGAGTCACCGAGCAGCAAAACGTTAGAATCTGACCTGATGTTCATGTTGCAGAGGTGGTCATACGGTGTCTTGGCAACAGGCACAAACGTGATTTTAGGGGTTGTCTGTTCAGCTTCTTGTGAGAGTCCGTATGTGATTACATCACCATCATCGTCTGTGGCAAGGGCTGCGAAGCAATTACGCGTGGCAATATTAACAGCTGAGTTAGGGTTTCCGCTTGTTAACGACAGTCGTTGTGAAGTCACTGGTGTGCTATTGGTTAATGACATGTCCTGCATACTGACGTGGTTGTTGCAGCTTGAGGGGGGTGGGAATTTTGATAGAGACTTGCTTGTGCCGGGTCTTGGACGGGCAGTGGGGTACTAGATTTTGTTGAAGGCGACAGGGATTCAATTTGTTTTTTTTCAGCGTACGAAGCGTAGCGCACTGTGTGTTATTGCTGAGTGCAAATTTCGTCACTTGTTCGTGAGTTAACATCTCAGTCGCTTTTTCAGTTGAGGTTGCATAGTCTTGTAGGGACTGGTCAGCAGCTTGGCTTCATTGTCCGTGTGGTCATTGTCAAGGCTGTAGTGTCTGGCGCTGAGGGATGCATACTGCTGCTTGAAAGTAGCTAGCTCCTGTTTGACCGTCTGCAGCTCAGCTCTAAGTTCCTGGATGCAGGCGGTGGCTTCCATCAGTTGTTGTTGCAGGATGGACAAGGTCGGGAATGGCGCAATCTCAAGTAAGAAGGGAGGGTGGGATTGACCAGAGGATAACGCTGTACCGTTAATCTTATCAACTTGTTGACAGCTGCTATTGTGATCGCATGTGGTCGCTGCGTCAGACACGCCAGTTGAAGAGGGATTAGTGTTGCATGGGGTTGGGTTCCGAGCTCTCGCCGCGGGGTGGTATTGGCGTGGCGTTGGGCGGGTCGGTGGACTTGGTGACGTCAGACGAAGGATCTGAAGGTGAAGGGCTAGAGAGGACTTGCTCCGGGGAAGCAGTTTTGATGTCACACTGGAGGCAGGTCGTGGATTGGAGGAATGGGGACGGAGCATCGTCGTTGTTGACTGGGCCGGTGGTCGCCGCCTCGGGTGGAAGAGTACTCTCTCGAGACTGAGTGGAGGGCGGGCAGACAATGCCCGGCGTTCGCTCCATGGCTCGTGGTGGGGAGGGCGTCTGGGGGGAGGAAGGGCACTGGGAGAGAATGTCACTGCTCGCTTCAAGATTGTTTACTATCTCTTTGACATGCTAAAATTCGTCGTCTATCCACCACTTGCAGTTTTTACTCTGTATCCTAATGAGATAAGACGTGTAGCATACGGTGATTGTGACCACACCCCCGGGTGCTCCGTCTGAAATCTGTACAAGGGTGTTATTCAAAACATCAGGGTAGGGAGATTGGATGGGGGTGTCGAGGTTTTTTTTGGCCTTTGTTGCGATCTTCCCATGAAGCTGATACTCCAGGTGGTGGATGGGCGATGTAGCATTCGTGCAGAGCTAGTCTCCACGCGAAAACTCTGGAGGGGTCGGTCAGAAAGTGTTTTGGGATGGGATCATTAGTTTATGTGATCTCCTCAAGGGGTTCGAGTGGGGACTGGTCGAGGGCTTCGGGTGGGGACTTGGATTTGGTAGAAGATGATCGGGTGATGGGGCCTGACATGGTCGGGGGGTTGGTGTCATCACCGTGCTCTCTTATTTTCTAGATGCCATGATGTTTGCTGATATGTTAATCTGGCCACTCTGCTCACTTAAGCGTGACGAGAGTGGGGCGCAGCATCCGCATGATCGTGGCCGATGTTTGCCCTGGGTAATCACTGGCAAGTGAAGAGCTAAATTTTAGCACAAGTTATAACTTGTACAACGGCTGTACAATTTAAGCGCGCAGTCGATGAGAGAGAGAAAGAGAGAGAGAGAGAGAGAGAGAGAGAGAGAGAGAGAGAGAGAGAGAGAGAGAGAGAGAGAGAGAGAGAGAGAGAGAGAGAGAGAGAGAGAGAGAGAGAGAGTCAATGAATCAATCAAACTATATTTTACAACGGTTAAGGCATTGACATCGTCATTGACACAACAAACCTGCCGTTGCTAACAACTACAAGACTATCTACACGTGCACATACATATAAGTAAAACATAATACTTGCAAACAATTGACAACGCTGTTCACATAGGCAGTAGTTCAAATAGAAAGAGACATATAATACATGTAGTTAAGGCATCCCTAGGCCCTACGAGTGATCCACGAAATACTTGCAGAGACCCTTTTTAAAACAGGCTAGCGAGGAGGAGGATTTTACATGGTCGGGAAGAGCATTCCAGATATGTGTCCCTGAGAAGGATAAGCTGGTTTTATATAGATCGATCCTTGGTTTTGGGACTATGAAAAACTTTCTGATGTTTCCAAGCTTGGACTCAGACTTGCAGAACAAAGTGGAGATGTACTCAGGTGTTTTGCGCTTCCACTCGTTGAACATAAAAAATGCTTTGTTATATTTGAAATGAACTTGAAGAGGCAGGAGACCTGCTTTTGTGAGCTTTTCTTCTGTGGTTAGGTGTGGATCAGGGCAGATTATTTTGGCCGCCCGTCTGTGTAGGGAATTGAGCGCATCTCCAAGAGGCATAGATCCTCATGCGCCCATCTCTTGGAGATGTTTGGAGCGCGCGCGCAGGCACGCACTAACACACTCACACACACACACACACACACACACACACACACACACACACACACACACACACACACACACACACACACACACACACACACACACACACACACATGCAGACAAAAGCGTCAGAGTGGGTTACCTACCATTTTATGTCAAAATGGGTTCCCATATTTCTATTTATTCTAGGGCTCTGGAATTGATGGGAATGTTTAGAACTCACCTTATAACTAAGCTCTATAACTTAAAATAAAATAGACATTTTCTAGAAACAGAGCCACTAGATGGAAAAAAAATGGGTTTCTACCAATAATGTGGGTGCCTCTCACACACAAAAACTGGCATTACAGTCAAAATGAGTGTCTTCACAACAGTAGGCGTCTGTAATAAGGTCAAGTTCATGGAATACTTTTTCACATTAATGTTTTTTTCCAACTTAATGTGTATGTGTGCTTTAACATTTTTAACATTGTATGGTGCAAAATTCAATAAACACTGGCCCGTAACCTTTCGATTATGATTTTTACAGAGGAAATCTTTTAAACATTGCTGCGTTTTGTCCTTCTGAAGCAAAAGTTTATCATGGCATTGATGTGAGAATCAACATAATGTATTCTGGAAATTAAAGGACTTTTTTTTATGGTTTTGGGTACTCTGGAGTTTAAGACAAACAGCAACAGAGCATTTTGAATATTAACCCTTATCATTCGGAATACACCAGTGTGTGCAACAAGTGTGACTGAAATAGTCCAAGGGTTAGTGCCAGAATAGCTTGGTGCCTCTAGGCGCCAAGCTATTGTGGCACCACTCTTGAACTAAAGCCATTGGTCTATGTCCTCATCTGTAAGTACTGTAATGTAGCTTGCATAGAATTATGGCAGTGAACAAATTTGAAGCTTTTAGCCTCAGTATGACTATGATGCGGGTCAAAAAGTGTGGAAAAATATGAAAGATAGAAAAAGACCCAGACAAAGAAACTAACACTTAACTTATTCTACCCCAGCAAAATAAAGATCCACCACGATAGTTCAAGGGTGATGCCAGAATAGCTTGGCGCCCATAGGCGACAAGCTATTCTGGCATCACCCTTGAACTATCATGGTGGATCTGTGTCCTGCACTGCAACGCAGTCTTCTGAAGACGACTTCAACATTTGGGCTTAACTTATTCTACCCCAGACACACCACAGCAAAATAAAGATCCACCATGATAGTTCAAGGGTGATGCCAGAATAGCTTGGCGCCTATGGGCGCCAAGCTATTCTGGCATCACCCTTGAACTATCATGGTGGATCTGTGTCCTGCACTGCAACGCAGTCTTCTGAAGACGACTTCAACATTTGTGGATTCCGGTCTTGGGGTAGAATGAGTTAAAATAACAGAACAGAACACTGACATTAATTAATTAACTGACAACATAAGAAATCACTTGAAACTTCAGCCTTTATTATTGTCTTTCGTCCCCAACAACCAACCATTCTACCATTTGCAGAGTTTTAAATGGTATGCAGTATATTACAAAATGATCCAGGCCCCGCCCCCCGCCCCTAATAACACTTGTAATCAATCTTTACGTTGTCAATGGTTTTCTTATCTTATCTTATTATTGTCTTTTGTCCCCAGCCGGCTGTTTCGTTTTGCAAATCCAAAGGTTATACAGTATACAAAATGATCCAGGCGTCCATCAGATAAAAAAAAGCAGGCTGTACATGCTGAAACCACCCCAATAATAACACTCTTGTAATAAATCTGTATGAAACCGAAAATTCCACGAGTGGCGGGGAACCTCAATTCATTTCTTTTGTAACTTTTTCAGTCTGTTGCGGACGTAATCCTTAATGTTTGTCCAGCGCCTATGTCTAAGTGCGGGCTCCTCTGCCATTGCGTGCTGTATCTCGGCCTTTCCAGGAAGTTTGTTCATGACGAGGTGTGTCTTGAAACGAGTTTGAACAGCTTTCTCTTCAGCCTCCCCCCATGGTTTCCTTGTAAATCTAGCTTTTTTTCGAACAGGAGCTGACGCAGTACTGTCATCATCAAAACTATCTAGATTGTCATCAGGCTCTGGAGGTCTTTTCTCCGTCATGCTCATCGATTCCTGTGTTGTTGACTTGCTACTTGCTTCATTCACAGGTGCTGTTCCCCCCGAGACCTCTCTGCCAGTTTCTGATGTGTCTTCATTGTCAAAGTCAATCTCTTCATCATCGCCCAGCTCAGCTCTAATGCAACTCTCAAAATCTGTCATCCCATTGTTAACTGACAGAAGAATCTTTGCCACTTTTGCTTTTTGAAGGACGTCTTGAGGTTGGCGGTAGATATGGCGATGTATCCGAATATCATGGCCAAGGAAATCTGCCAGCTGATCCTGGTCTAACTCCGAGATGGCCATTGACTGAGCCAAAGTTGCAACCTGCTTCCGTAACTGAGTAAATGTGAACATGGCTGGGTATGACACCCCTGCTTCTAGGGCATGGGCCTTCAATACATCATGGCCTCTGTAAGGCCTCTGACCAGAAGGTGTGGCAAAGATGTACTGGGAATCAGCGAGAGCTGGCACTGATTGCCTCATTTGAAGGATTCTGTCCACAGTTGTCATCATCTTCTTCGTCAGCAAAACGGGAACACTCATATTAAACTTGCCTCTGATTTCCACTCGCTGAAAACGATTCACCATTTTCTTCTCAACCCCTGTGAGACCTTTCAAGATATCTTGATTGGTGATCGATCCAATCTTAGCATTCTGGAAGTCTGACACCTTCATTCTCTGAACTTCTCCTCCTCGTTTTCGGTTGAAAAGTGATACAGCACAAAGAGTTGCTTTAACCACTGTCGGATAATCTTCCGAAACCATCCTGCTGTTGGACCTTCCTCACATCTTCACATGATGGGATCAGCTTGTGTTTGTTCATGGTCATTTTCCCGACAGACTGGGCTGCTGTAGCGGACACACAATCATACCAGTCCCCGTTGAAGAACGAGTCAAACCGCTGCGCCTCAGAGAGCTCCTGTCGCCACCTGTCGTCTGAACCCTGCCCAAGCTGTTTGGATGCCTGTGACTGTTTGATCTGTGAACACTTTTTCAAAGCATGATCTATGCTCCTTGCGAGATTGCCTTTTTTGAACTGATGTGTGTCCTCATCAAAATCTGCTAGCTCTTTTACAGCCAGGACAACATGATCAAAGCTAGCTGAATTGATCACAGCATTTAAACTTGCGATTTTCATTTCTGACCTCACTCTGATAATCTTTAATAGTCTCCCTAACTCCCGCATCCTGGAGCTGATTTGTCCAGCCATGTGTTCTTCAATGTTCCTGCGGTCAAATAATCTCTTTCCATACTCAAGAAGCAAGGGGTCAGTTCTGATGAGACGGCTTATCTCATCATCTCTCTGGCTGGCCAAGACCTTGTGATAGAAGGAAAATTCAACATCTAAGGGTATTGGAAGCATTAGCCGACCACGGCGCGCCGCGTCCCCTCGCCGAGTGATCTGAAACCCTCCTGCAACGTTTTGAGTGTACAGAGATCAGCTTTTTTTGATAGAGCCCTTTGCAATGGCTACAGGCGAGAAGGTCGTCTACCTTACTAGTTTTGGTGCGATACTTAGGAATCAAACATCCGGATTTGTTTTCAAGAACAGCAACGTTATGCATGTAATCACCCTCATCTTGTAGTCTGATCCATGCTCGACGTCTCTGCTTGGTCCCTTTTTTCATCGACAAAATTTTAGCAACGTCTGCCTCATCTGCATGGACATCTTGTAAGTGCGTGCTCATTTTCAAGACAAGCTTGCCACACAATTTGCATGCATGTTTCTTGTCCCATTTGTAATTTCCTTTCCCTCTCTGCGACACGTGCACACTGTTTCTTCTGTAAGTGCTCTTTCCCCACCCTTTCCAGCATCATGTTCCTCCTGCCTATCCACATTCTCATTGCCACCCCCTAACGCACACTGCACTAGCGTCACCGACACCTGGCCACCCCGAACCTGCCACTTTGATGAAATCTAACATAGTCGATACAATACTGTATGTCAGAGATCCCAGCAATTGATGCCGACACACCCTCTGAATCCGGTGAGCTCGAGCCAGGAACAAACTCCTCGTCATCACTGCCCTCGTATTGCGATGCGCTGGCACTACTCTCAGTCTCGGGTCCATCCCAGGCGCTATTTGCCAACTGGAGAAAGAAAGAAAGAAAGAAAGATTGAAACCAAAGCTGCATTAGGACAGAAACAGCCCAATTTTGGTTTAAGGGGCCTTGCACAAGAATAAAAAGAGTAATCCCGTGTATGACCGATTTACATATGTGTGACCTCGGTGACGAGGGCTGGCTTCTGCAGCAGCAAAATCCACGTTTTCTGAAAATGCAAGCAGTTTTCACACATTTGTCAACCCTGCGTGACCCTTTGAGAGAGGTCACTCAAATTGGCATGTTTAAAAAGGTCTTGCCACAAAGTATCCTTGGGCCAAGCTTGAAGAATGTGGCTTGAATAGTCTCCGAGAAAATGCCACCATTAACTCATTCTACCCCCAGACACACCACAGCAGGATAAGTATCGACCATGATAGTTCAAAGGTGATGCCAGAATAGCTTGGCGCCTACGGGCGCCAAGCTATTCTGGCATCACCCTTGAACTATCATGGTCGATCTGTGTCCTGCGCTGCAATGCGGTCTTGAGAGGACAGGGGCAAAATTTAAGGCTTTTGGTGTTGGGGTAGAATGAGTTAAAGTTTACCATGGACGACGGACGGACGACCAGTGGCCCAAAACATAAACTCACTTTTGCTTCGCACGCACGCCAGCCAATAAAATGAAGATGATCATAGAATCACTTTACTTACCAGTTTGTAATTGGGAGCATTCCGCTGCCGCCCATGCACCCTCCTACCAGACGCATCCTCTGTGGCAGAGGCTGGGGGGCCATGATGCTGCAGCTGACTAATTTGGCCATGGGCCTTGGTCATGTGCCAGGAAGGGGCGTGCTTGTCCACTTCCATAGATCCCGATGGGTTTGGACATCCTGCTGCCATCCGGCGCTGGGTGTGTGCAGAAAGTCCTGAGCCGGTGTGACCAAAACGGTGTTGCTGCAAACATGTCCAATACAACCATGTAAACCAACTGACATTTTGAATCAGATTGATTGTACATTGCTTAACGTCCCGACAGCAACAAGGCTTTCTCAGGACGTGCCTGCACTGCTTGTGAAAAAAACACCTAAACAGAACATTGCCATGTATGTCGCCAGCCGTTCAAATACGTTAAATAAACCTAACACATGGGGCCTAAATAAAGCTAAGACCATTTAGCAACACACATCCAATATCAAGAGCTACAGGCAGTGCAGACAGTAGGGAGAGTTTTAAAAAGGCAAATACAGGTGAATGGACAAAGGGTAGACAGAAACACATGCCCCAGAATAGAGAGAAAAACCCACCCTGTGGGGCTGACCAGGGTGACCCTGGGAACTAAAAACTGGTAATACAGTAAAAAGCGACACTTCAGTTGCACATTCCGAAAGACCTGTTTGTGGACGTTTGTTCTTCCAATTGCGAGGCAGTTTTGCGAACGAGGATTGAAATCTGGCGCCATTTAAAAAAAAAAGTCAACTGATACTGTGCATGCATGTGTCAAGTTACTTTTTCGATCACTGACAATCACACATGTCAGAAAAAAAAGAAACAAAATCGCGTGGCAGATTCACCTTGTAATGGGGTTATTGAACGAATTCCTTTCATTGAAGAAGAAAGCTTTTGTTAAAATCGTGGGGTTCTATTATCATTTACTACAAGACTCAACGGTCAGAGAGAGGAAGACACGGACCGAGCCACGGCTGAAGCAGACGCCTTATTTTTCTGGGCCAAACGGGTATCGGGGATTGGAGGCATCTCTCAGTTAAATAACTGCACTGAACAAGTACATTTGGGCGTGCTCTTAACTAAGAAATATTGCATAAAGTACCTCTGCAAATGTTGAAGAATGGTTAACTGTTGGGGACGAAAGACGACGTTTTAGGAAGGGCAAGAGAAACAACTCCGTTCATCGGTGTTGGGCTAACCAATCGGCGATCATCAAGTTGATCTGAAAACACTCCGCTTCCGTGTCAACACACAGGCCCAGGGCATCGCCAAAACACAACATGAAGTAAGTCTGGCGAAATGGGGACATCCTATTTTGATTTTTTTTTCTGACTTTTGAATGAAAGATAATGCAGAAACAACCCTCAGAAAAAATGGGTGCCTGACTTGGTCACCCAGAATTTTACACACACCCATTTTGCATAAGGATGGTAAAGAAAGTAACCCATTTGAGTGGTTTGGTGTACGCACACACACACACACACACACACACACACACACACACACACACACACACACACACACACACACACACACACACACACACACACACACACACACACACATCGTCGCGCTTTCAGAAGAGCATGCAGGGTGACCCGATATAGCTAGTTGCATAAAGACATTGGATGAGTTCGTTAGCCAGCTTTGTACCATTTTAACTTCTACAAAAATTATTCAGAAAAAAAATTAAAACAGTTAAAAAAACTTGATATCTCGAGAAAGTCAGACAGTGCCGGCGACGTAAAAGAAACAACTCCGTCACCACGCAGGCATTCTCTAAATATGACGTAATTCTCTCTCTCTCTCTCTCTCTCTCTCTCTCTCTCTCTCTCTCTCACACACACACACACACACACACACACACACACACAACACACACACGCACACACACACACACACACACACACACACACACACACACACACACACACACACACACACACACACACACACACACACACACACATATATATGTGCGCGCAACTCCAAGAGGCATAGATCCTCATGTGCCCGGAGGGCGCATGAACATCTATGCCTCTTGAGGATGTTTGGAGCGCGCACACGCACACGCATACACACACATTCAGAAGAGCACTCTTTCAGAAGAGCATGCAGGTGTACTTAGTATAACATGTAGCTAGGTAAAGTCAACTTGATTTCACACAAATTATAGCAAGACTGAAATTGTACCGTAAAATTCTAGTTTTGTCACCATTTTCGCAAGTCTTGAAGCGAAAGCGAAACTCATATCACGTTGTATGCAAACCAAGGGGAATCACAGCGCTGGACAGACAACAGTTAGATCCCCTGCCCCCGCCTATCAGGCACCCAATCGCCAGCCCACAGAGAAATACGCAGGTATAGAATAAGACGATCATTTCCATCCTCAAAAAAGAATGGATCAGGTCTCTTATATAACCCATGTCTTTCCCGGAACTTAGGAAGTAGGCAGGAGAAACATACATACACAAACATGAAGGTGCGCTACTATATGTGGTCGGGTAAATACCCTGATTTCCCACAGTAGATGCACAGAACATTACACAACAATGTAACGATACAAATTTGCCTCGTTATAGATACTCACAAACCAGATAGGCGAGGCTAGCGCTGGCGGAATTGTATGCAAACCAAGGGGAATCACAGCTCTGGACAGACAACAATTAGATCCCTTGCCCCCGCCTATCAGGCACCCAATCGCCAGCCCACAGAGAAATACGCAGGTATAAAATAAGACGATCATTTCCATCCTCAAAAAGAATGGATCAGGTCTCTTATATAACCCATGTCTTTCTCCGGAACTTAGGAAGTAGGCAGGAGAAACATACATACACAAACATGAAGGTGCGCTACTATAAATTATGTGGTCGGGTAAATACCCTGATTTCCCACAGTAGATGCACAGAACATTACACAACAATGTAACGATACAAATTTGCCTCATTATAGATACTGTGAGAACCAGATAGGCGAGGCTAGCGCTGGCGGAATTGTATGCAAACCAAGGGGAATCACAGCGCTGGACAGACAACAGTTAGATCCCCTGTGGGAAATCAGGGTATTTACCCGACCACATATAGTAGCGCACCTTCATCATTTGTGTATGTATGTTTCTCCTGCCTACTTCCTAAGTTCCGGAGAAAGACATGGGTTATATAAGAGACCTGATCCATTCTTTTTGAGGATGGAAATGATCGTCTTATTCTATACCTGCGTATTTCTCTGTGGGCTGGCGATTGGGTGCCTGATAGGCGGGGGCAGGGGATCTAACTGTTGTCTGTCAAGTGCTGTGATTCCCCTTGGTTTGCATACAATTCCGCCAGCGCTAGCCTCGCCTATCTGGTTTGTGAGTATCTATAACGAGGCAAATTTGTATCGTTACATTGTTGTGTAATGTTCTGTGCATCTACTGTGGGAAATCAGGGTATTTACCCGACCACATATAGTAGCGCACCTTCATGTTTGTGTATGTATGTTTCTCCTGCCTACTTCCTAAATTCCGGAGAAAGACATGGGTTATATAAGAGACCTGATCCATTCTTTTTGAGGATGGAAATGATCGTCTTATTCTATACCTGCGTATTTCTCTGTGGGCTGGCGATTGGGTGCCTGATAGGCGGGGGCAGGGGATCTAACTGTTGTCTGTCCAGCGCTGTGATTCCCCTTGGTTAGCATACAATTCCGCCAGCGCTAGCCTCACCTATCTGGTTTGTGAGTATCTATAACGAGGCAAATTTGTATCGTTACATTGTTGGGTAATGTTCTGTGCATCTACTGTGGGAAATCAGGGTATTTACCTAGAGGCGCCAAGCTATTCTGGCACTACCTTGAACTACTTTAGTCAAACTTATTTCACACACTGGTGTATTCCGAATCGCAGTGGTTAAGACGTCTGCCACCAATGCCAAAGGTGCGAGGTTTGATACCGGGTTCCGGCGTTGGATTTTTCTCTTCTGGTAAGTGTCACCGTCTGGGCAGTGGGCAGATGTTCACATCTGCACGGGACATAGACGACCCCGGCCCCCACGAGTCCCCTGCTGCCTTGCAGGCCTGGCCGCTTGGCTGCGGAAAGGCTAAGGGAGGAAACCCCTGACATCAAAGCCCCCGTGTCTCCGGGGAAGGCTTTTGAGCCAGAGACTAAGACAAGGACAGTCTGATATAAAACCTACGACCCGAGGACCTCGATGCCACCGTCCCAGCTTGCTAGGCCATGGCAAACGAACCAAGGGTTTAAAGGGTGGGGCCAGTACTGCGCACACTGCACTCCACCAAAAAGCTCCACCGCGCAGGCTTTAGGAAACGCCCACGGACTATGACACTGAACTTTCCAAGTCCTGTAGCGATGGGCAAGGGGCAAAACGGCAGGTGAAAGATGTCACTGGAAGCCGCAGTCTCAAACCTGCATGCAGGCGGTTCAGGATATTGGTCGCCTGATGTTGACCTGGGGATGACAACGTCACTCGGCACACCCTGAACGACCAAGCAGCCTTCTCTAGGGACAGCACTGCTTGCTCCACACGGAGAGGGGCCTAGAAAAGGTGGCCTAACCAAAGCTCATCCCCTCGTAACCCCAGTTGGCTAGCCGCGGTCAACGGGCATCTTCTCATGCGGTCAGAAAACAAGAAAAAACAATGGATCCACTCTCATGACGACCACGACCGGACTCAACGTAGCATGCTGGAACATCCAAACCATGCTCGACACAGCAGACAGCGGACGCCCTGAACGTCGCTCCGCCCTCATTGCCCATGAATTGCGGAGGTTAAACATCGACATCGCCGCGCTCAGCGAAGTACGCCTCCCGGAGGAAGGCAGCCTCCAAGAACTTGGCGCTGGCTATACCCTCTACTGGTCAGGCAGGCCTGCATCAGAAAGACGGCTCTCAGGCGTGGGCTTCATGGTGAAGACCCCCATTGCAACTAAGTTGGAAAACCTACCAACGGGTCACTCCGACCGCATCATGTCCATGCGCCTCCCACTGAGACACCAGCAATACGTCACCCTTCTCAGTGTGTACTCCCCAACCCTCCTGGCAGAGCCTGCAGAAAAAGACAAGTTCTACTCTGACCTGCGCAGCCTCATGCAGAGCACCCCTGCAGACGACAAAGTCATCATCCTTGGCGACTTCAACGCCAGAGTGGGCCAAGACGCTGAAGCCTGGAAAGGAGTCCTCGGCAAGCATGGCGTTGGGAACTGCAATGACAATGGTCGCCTACTGTTGGAGCTATGTGCAGAGCAGCAACTTGTCATCACCAACACTACTTTCCAGCAAAAAGACAGTCGAAAGACCACCTGGATGCATCCTCGCTCCAAGCACTGGCACCTTATCGACTATGTCTTAGTGCGTCAGAGGGACCGCAGTGACGTCCTCCTCACCAGAGTGATGCCCAGCGCAGAGTGCCACACTGACCACCGCCTTGTTCGCTGCAAACTCAGGCTCCGCCTCAAGCTGAAACCCAAGAAAGGGGGCCCTCCCAAGAAAAAGCTTGATGTTGCCAGCCTTCAGCGTGACGACAAGAAAGCTGCCCTTCAGGCCGATTTACAGCGCATGCTCAAAGACACAGTTGATCCAGCAGACTCCTCCCCTGAAACACTCTGGGAACAACTGAAAACTGCTATTGTAAAATCTTCTGTGGAAGTCTTGGGCTTTGCTAGAAAGAGGAACAAAGACTGGTTTGACGAAAACGACGTAGAGATCCAGGAACTTCTAGCAAAAAAAAAGAGCCGCCCACCAGGCCCACCTAGCCCAGCCTTCCTGCCCTGTGAAGAAGTCTGCCTTCCGCCTCATCTGCAGCAGTCTCCAGCTCAAGCTTAGAGAGCTCCAGAACGAGTGGTGGTCCAGACTCGCACAGAGGACCCAGCTCTGCGCTGACAACGGTGACTACAGGGGCTTCTACGAAGCACTGAAAGCAGTGTATGGCCCTAGGCACCTGGTACAAAGTCCCCTGAGAAGCGCTGATGGACAGGCACTCCTCACAGATAATACCTCCATCTTGAACCGCTGGTCGGAATACTTTCAGGACCTCTTCGGGGCTGAGCGCACTGTTCAAGAAACAGTCATCCTCCAAATCCCACACCTTCCACTAAAGGTTGAATTGGACGAACCGCCCACCGCCGAAGAGACCCTCACAGCCATCCACCAGCTCAAGAGTGGCAAAGCAGCAGGCATTGACGGAATCCCGCCAGAGATCTGGAAACATGGAGGCCCAGCACTGCACAACAAGCTCCACGACCTCTTTCTCTGCTGCTGGGAAAAAGGAACACTACCAAAGGACCTCCGTGATGCAGTCATCATCACCCTGTACAAGAACAAAGGAGAGAAGTCTGCCTGCTCTAATTATCGTGGAATTACCCTGCTGTCCATTGCCGGGAAAATTCTCGCAAGGTTGCTCCTGAATCGGCTGGTACCTGCCATCGCTGAAGACCACCTCCCAGAGGGCCAGTGTGGCTTCAGAGCCAACAGGAGTACCACCGACATGGTCTTTGTGCTGAGACAGCTTCAGGAGAAGTGCCGCGAGCAGAACAAAGGGCTGTACGTAACGTTTGTCGACCTAACAAAAGCGTTTGACACTGTGAGCAGGCAAGGTATGTGGCAGATCATGGAGCGACTAGGCTGTCCCCCAAAGTTCCTCAACATGATCGTCCAGCTCCACGAGGACCAGCAAGGCCAGGTCAGACTAAACAATGACCTCTCAGAACCATTCCCCATTCGCAACGGCGTGAAGCAAGGCTGCGTGCTGGCACCGACCCTCTTCACCATCTTCTTCAGCATGATGTTGAAGCAGGCCACAGTGGACCTCGACGATGACGACGCAGTGTACATCAGGTATCGTCTTGATGGCAGCCTGTTCAACCTCAGACGACTGCAGGCCCACACGAAAACCCTAGACCAACTGATTCGTGAGCTGCTCTTTGCTGATGACGCTGCCCTCGTTGCACACACAGAGAGAGCCTTGCAGCGCATTACGTCCTGCTTCGCAGATGCCGCCCAGCTGTTTGGACTTGAGGTCAGTCTGAAAAAGACAGAGGCCCTTCATCAGCCGGCACCCAAGGAAGAGCATCGCCCTCCCCACATCACCATCGGCGAGTCCGAACTGAAGTCTGTACACCAGGTTACCTACCTTGGCTGCATCATCACGTCAGACAAGGAGCTGGACAACAGGCTGGCAAAAGCGAACAGTGCTTTCGGGCGACTATTCAAGCGGGTGTGGCACAATCAACAGCTGAAAAAAGGCACCAAGATCAGCGTGTACAGAGCTGTCGTCCTCACCACCCTGCTGTACGGTTCCGAGTCCTGGACCCTCTACCGCAGCCAACTACGACTCCTCGAACGCTTTCACCAGCGCTGCCTGCGTACCATCCTCAGCATTCACTGGAGTGACTATGTCACCAACGTCGAGGTCCTTGAACAGGCGGAAACTGTGAGCATCGAGGCTTTGCTGCTGCGGACACAGCTTCGCTGGGCGGGGCACGTCTCCAGGATGGAGGATCATCGCCTACCCAAGATCACTATGTTCGGCGAGCTCGCCACTGGACACCGAGACAGAGGGGCACCAAAGAAGAGATACAAAGACGGTCTCAAGAAGTCACTTAGTGCCTGCCAAATCGACCACCGCCAGTGGTCTTCGCTTGCTGCGGACCGTGACACGTGGCGCTCCACCATTCACAAGGCAGCCGTCTCCTTTGAGGACTCTCGCAGAGCTAACCTTAAGGACAAGCGGCTCAGAAGAAAAAACAGAGTTGTCGCAACTCAGAATCCTGACCAGACCTTCCCCTGCAGCCACTGCGGTCGAACCTGCCTGTCCCGGATTGGCCTCCGCAGTCACGAAAATGCCTGCAGACGACGTGGGCAAGCCCTATAGAATCTTCGTTCGCGAAGTCAAGCCAAGGTATTCCGAATGATAAGGGTTAATAAGTGGTCGATTACGCAACGATCATCCATTGCATGTGGCCTTGGATACTAGCAATGTATGAGTTAACCCTTTTAGAATTGACTTTTCCACTAACTGTATGCTGACTGAAACTGTTTTCAAATCAAAGTGATTTAATCTGCATGGTGTAATGTGTTTATTGAGGAACATATTTATACCTTGAATGCCGAGACAAAGAGAACATCCCCGAGCAAAATGAAAGAATTATGCGTAAGCTCTGACAAAAATAGAATTAAGAACAGACATAAACCATGTAATATGATAAGTCATGTCTATTATAATAAGTATGCAAATGTTTTTTTTTCTTTCAAATTGCATGCTTAGAACCTTACACAAGGACGGATCTGGAGGGGACCCAAAATTCTTTAAAATGCTATATTCTTCGGCCACTGGAAGAAGATCTAGCGTCGGGGAGGCCTTTTGTGTAGGGTTGAAGGTCCCAAACAAAAAGTTGGACCTCCCCCCCCCACCTCCACCTCGAGGTAACAGATCCGCCCCTGTTACATGATGACCGAATACCAATACGTCATAAGACTAACAGTTTAACTAAAAGATTTTTGTGTATCTGGCTCGTGCGTTTCTTTTGTCAATAAGTCTACTTATACTAATAGACTTATGAACGTATAGTATATAATTATTGAATTAGTGAGTAGGTTTCGGTTGTATTTCGCTTATCCGTAAGTCTGTTACTATAAGTGTGGAAGGTCTATGGCAAAAGTCGACGCGTTATGTCGCGGACGACACTCGTTCGAACAGGTACCTTCCAAGTGTCTGTTTTAAGTCAGGGTGTCGAGAGCGTACAGGCAGACCTATTGACAAGAGAAACGCACGGCCGGCCAGATTTGTATTCTTTGAAATCTATGTGCTTTTCTTATACTTCACTACGGTACATTCGAGTAATCAGGCGATCGAACGTTACGCGTCGACTGAAGTTACAACATGTTACTTTATAGGCTGCACATGTGTTTTATACTTATATAGTAATAAACTTATGTCAATATACGTGAGATAAACACAACATGCCAGTCATACTTAATGCACATGTGTCCAGATGAACATAATCTGCCAGTGATACTTAATACGCACCAAAACACACGCATACTAAAAACATCATGTTTCATCAATGAGTGATTTGTTTTACATCTGTTGAGGGG